>JABWTJ010000529.1:659722-1015249 GCA_016801875.1 Solanum sitiens
CACATGTGAGGGTTGTAATGAAAGGTCTTCTTATGCAATTCCTATTGAGCTAAAGATTATGTCTATATAAGGACTAGTCTCGTATGACCTAAACTAAGTTATGATTAGTAATGAAAGATATTTCAGAACGGACTCTAGCTTAGCACCGAGTGAACTATTAGTGAGGAGTGTCCCTTCCCGCATAGGGAAGGTAGGATCACTATTTCATTCATGAGATTGGAGACTACAATGCATGTAGAATAAAGAGGGTCTCAAACACATCTCCTTGTTCTTAAACTATATTTCCCCCATAGGAATACTAGCTAGTTACTCCACGTAGACCCTATGTTCATGTTTTGGTACTACCTTGGCAACTAGTCCACCTTCTTTCGGTGTAGGGTTCCATGACTCTAGATTTCACATTAGCTCATGTTGTATATGTCGGTTAAGGAAAGATGTTCCCAAAAGTAAAATAAAGTAATAAAGTGAATCGTAACTAGGACTTAAGGGGTTTGACTTAGTCAAGCTAGGGGTATGGGACTCTACCTAAACATGCACTAGTTGGCCTAGTGGAAATTTTAGGAAGTGATTCTTATGTGTTATGCTCTTATGAAATAAATGTTATGTTTATGTTAGTTCTTTATATTACTAGTGTATGTTGCTAAAGATGAGGATGAATGCTCATAATATTATGTTATGCGAAGTTATACATTATTCATGATCTTTTGGCTAGTTTTCTTGGTTAAGTGAGGTTATTAGGTTTCACTTGACCATTGTACTAGTAGACTTGGTGAAGGGTTATGGATTAGGGTATTTACTTATGTTGTATTGTTATGGAATTATGAATATGCTTTGGTGGTTATGACATGATAATAGAGTTACACTGGTTATGAATTCTACTATGCTATAAACATGTTGATTTGGCTTAACTTGAGTAGGTTGGTCTTCAGTTGAATATGCTTGTGTCATAAGAAGTATATGATTGTTGCCTTATATGTGTTCTTGGGTTGTGCATAAGGTTTTTCAAAGTAACTTGGCATGCTTTTATAAAATGTCTTTTTTTTTGAATGATTTCTATGTTGCATGTGCATATGTTTCCATACTTAGTACAAGTGATGTGCTAACCCTTATTTCTCCCTTTTTCTCAATATTTTAGGTTACGGTCATTGAAGGGTCTGTGAATACTGTTGAAGGAAGTCTTGGATCATTTCTCCATGTGTGGGTATGTCCTAAAGTTCCGAGGATGATGCCTTTCTCTCACTCTAACTATGTTACATTGTTATAGTATAAAGACAATACTTTCACATTTGTTGTTTCAAGACATTGTTGTAATCAATAAGTTACATTTATACATTTGTGTAAGGGCTATGCCCATATTGTTCTATTTCGTTTGTATTGTTTAATATGAGACATCCTTATTAAGACTATATTATGTATGTTATATGTGGCATAAAAGTAGAAGAATATGTAATATATTTATACGACAAGTCTAAGTAAACTCACTATGAATATATTTTGTGTAAGCGAGAGGTCTAAGTAAACCTCTTTAAGTATATGTAGATGAAAACTTTTAATTTTCCGCACTTTTTAACCTATGATTGTTATGATGAATGCTAAGAGGCTAGTCTTAGTCCTCTTCGAGAACGACAACGCCGGTTACGTCAAGGGGGTACTTCCCGATTTTGACATCCAAGTTGTAGGTGATTCCTCAAGTCCAAGGATGAAACCCGCTATTCTAGTTCTAGTTATTGACTATGTCTAGACAATGTACATATCTAATTTTTGAGACTTTGTTTTAAGTTCTATATGAGACATTGTAATAGTGCAAGGGCGATGTCCCAAATCTTGTACTTCTATAATAGATGGTTATGTGTGAGACAATATTAGACTATCTGGATGAGTTAGACTACGTTGATAAATGTGATGATGTATGTTAAGGGCTAATCTAAGGCCTTTAAGAGGACGAAGATGTCGATTACAATAAGGGGGTGCTCCCCGATTGTGACAAACATGGTATTAGAGCATCAAGTTGAACAATCTTAGGATTGATGTATCACTAAACCAATTCTACGTAGAGTCTTGTTCATAATTGTGAAGTGTGCCACACTTATGGATGAGAGGTTATGTGATACTTAGGAAATTCTGACTTTTTTGGTATTCCTAGGTCTTGCCTCAAGAGTCTTAACTCTATGTCCTTTTCATCTAATCATATTCTTATGTTTGCAGGCTATAACTACTAGAAAGGTAGCCGCAAGAAGAGTTGTAAAGGAGAGTGCTAATGCGGGAGCTCCTCGCCAAGACAACAAAGCTCCTTCACAAGGCAATCAAGCTCCTCCTCAAGAACAAGTTCCTTTAGGTGACCAAGCTCCGGTCAATCCTCCAGCTATGATGGATGGAGAGATAATGTTGGATTTCCTATGTTTGGCTCAAGCCGTGACTGCTCAAGCTCAATCCATAACTACTCAAGTTCAAGCTATGACGGCTCAAGCAAACCGGGAAATTGAACCCCATGTGAACCAAAATGCTAGTATAATGGCTTCTTGCTTGAAGGACTTGAAGGATGAATCCTCCGAGGTTCTTGGGGTCTAAGGTGGATGAAGACTCCCAATAATTTCTTGATGAGGTTTATAAGATCTTGTATTCTATGGGGGTGACTTCAAATTAGAAGGTCGATCTAGCCGCTTATCAACTTAAGGATGTGGCTCAAACATGGTACACTCAATGGAAGGACAATAGGTCTTTGAGAGCGGGTCATGTGAGTGAAGAAATATTTAGGAGGGCCTTTCTTTATAGGGTCTTCTCAAGGGAGAAAAGAGAGGAAAAGGTGGGAGAGTTCATCAACCTTCATCAAGGAGGTATGTCTGTTCAAGAGTATTCCTTGAAATTCACTATGCTATTAAACTAGAAAGGAGGTTATGATATCCTTGAAGTTGAAAGCCGTAATGGTATCCTTCTTGTGTGAATGGTGGACTTAGGGGTAGGTTGGATGGAACGACATCAAACCATCTCTAAGAAAGTCATTGAGCTATCCTAATTGACAATTGAGTGGCAGTCCTAGTGGACCCATCCTTGGTGAGGTGTATTATAATTTGATTGTGACTAAAATATGGTACCTCTTCATATGCACTTGTGATTAAACAACTATAAGAACAAAGGCTAGCACCAAGTGAGTATGTTTGGGGAGTGACTCTACTTAAGTGCAGACTAAAGTACAAAGATAACCCTTGATATTTCTTACCCTTGTGCCTACATGGGATGTGTTCTAGTTCTACCCTTTGCAAGTAGAACACCCTCTATCGGAGTAGGGAAGACTCCGGATTCCATGCTAGCTAGTTTGGTCTATGTCAGTTATTGCCTATTCTCATCATGTGGGATATATTTTAGTATTGGATAAGTACAACAACGTTTAGGCAGCAGAATGTGACACTATCTAGACATGGCACGAGTATGCTTTGAAAGTGCTAGGGTATATGTTCCTTAGGTCTTTTCCAAGACTATTATGTGAAGTCTTCTAAATACTTAAATGAATCTTAATTGACTTAATGAATGATTATGACTTAAGTTAATGTAAATTGAATAAAATTATCTTATCTAGAGTAGCTTTGAGGTTGCTTAAGTAGGTTTGAAGAGAGTGTGTGGGCGGCCTCTTCATGTTTTACTCATGTGAATCTTAGAGTAACCTTATGTGGTGTGTTTAATGCTAAATAAAGAATAATATTATCTTAGGTAATTTTAAGGATTATTTCGGTGTCTTTGAGGATGGTGTATGGGTGGTCTCTTCTTGTCTTACTTAAGTATGTCTTAGGATAACCTTTGGTAGGAGCGTTATATGCTTATGTGGTTTAATATGATGAAAGTCTATTATGTGGATTACTTGGAATGTGACTTATTTGTGAAGTTGGTGTTAAATGTGTTTCTTATACTTATGTTACGAAGTTTTCATAACAAGAGCGTGAAAGAGCATGTTTTATAAACATGTCCTCTTAGCATGATTTTATTGCATGTCACCATACTTAGTGCATGTTGATGTACTAATTCCATATATTTTAATATCTCAAAAGGTGTAGGTGGCAATAGTGAAGAGTCCTTTTAAGTGAAGCATGGACATTGATATTCATTCAAGTAAGTTGTGGTATGTCCTCAATTATTACGAGGACATAACTATGTTTAGTTTTCTTATTCAAAGGCATTGTAATCGACTTAGATATTTTCTATATTGTTGATGTATGGGTTGTGACCCAAGATATTCCTGTTTCTAAGATTACTAAAAGAGACTTATCATTTCCTATGTTTTATATAATAGAGATTTTAAGATGATGTTTGTGAAAAGTTTTAATTCCACACTACTTTTTATATATGTTTATTCAATGAATGATGTCTAAGGGATTGTATAAGACCTCCGAGTGGTCGAATACACCGTGTGCCAACTTAAGAATGCCCTAACTTCTAGGGTATACGCTCGGGTTATTACAATCTTGGTATCGGAGCATAGGGTTATGAAGTATTCTTTAGGAATCCAAAAGTCTCATTAAAGCCACATCAAGTAGAGTCTTGTTCATCGGTTGCGACACATCTATGACCGAGAGGACATAGGATGATACAATTTCACTTTCTTTTTAATTCGAGTGTCGTGCCATAGATTTGAGGTTATAAGTGTCTATTCCTAATCTTTTATCATGTCCACAAGAAAAGTTGATGAAGAAATATTGAATGAGGGAGTTCCTTCCCTAGTTGAGCAAGTTGAACAAGTTTTCTAACGTGTACAAGCTCCTTAAGGTGAGCAAGTTCCTATTTAGGTTCAAGGGAATGAAGTTTGTGTTGTTACCCCGGACATGTCTAATAGAGAGATTAGCGAGGCTCTTCTTTTCCCATAACAACTTATGTGAATAGGGGTATTGAGCCTAGAGTGAATGTTTTAGAGAGTACCATGACCTCTAGATTGAGGGACTTTGTGAGGATGTATCCTTCTATCTTTATTTGTTATAAGGTGAGGGAGCATCCTTAAGAGATTCTAGATTGTGTGGACATGGAGTTGAGTGCCATGGGGGTGACTTCTAGGGAGAAGGCGGAGTTGGCTTCGTACCAATTGAGGGAGGTTGCTCAAGTGTGGTACACTCAGTGAAAAGATGATAGGTCAGTTGAGTCGGGTCCCATAGAGTGGAAGGATTTTATGAAGATTTATAAGGAAAGTACTTTCCCCGTGAGAGAAGGGAGGTGAATGTTGGGGAGTTAATTAACCTTAGGAAAGGTAACATGAGTGTTGAGGAATATTCTGTGAAGTTTACCTTCTTTTGTAGGTATGCTCCATCCTTGGTCCTACGCATGAGATGAGTAGGTTTATGACTGGTGTTTCCGACCTTTGAAAGAATAATGTATTATGGACATGCTCAATAATTACATGAAATTGTATAGGTTTTGGTGTATGCATAATCCATTGAAAAGTCTAAAATTAGTAGGATCTCTAGAAATTTGAAAAGGAGTTGATCCAATAAGCAAAACAAACCTAGGTTCAAGAAGAGGGCTTCAAATCGAGATCAATTTAGTGCTCCTAAGGTCAAGATTGACAGTGGTACTTGTTCCCAAGGTGTTAAGCTACTTGTATAACTTGTGGAAAGAAGCACTGTGGGAAATGTTTAGACGTTACAGGTTTGGTTGCTTAGGTTGTGGTAACGATGGTCATAAGGTGAGGGTTTGTCCTACTATTGAGTCTAGAGGAAGAGAGGCCAAGCAAGTTCCTCTAAGTGTTCTGAATGGTGATGTTCCAAGAAAGAATGACTTCTATGTTCTCCAAGCTAAAGGAGCGAATTCGAGTGATGATGTCGGTAAGTTATAGTTTTCCCTCTTTAGTTGCTATGTGTTCCTTCTATGTGGGGGAGTATGGTGAGTAGTGGAGTTGTTATTTGTTATCTATTCTCTTCTATTATATTCAAGCATAAGATTTAGAATATGATAGCAGCATGTTGCATCGTGTGTAGTAGTCTTGTTGAAAATTTATTTCATTGATATTCTTGCATTGTGCTTTTTCATGATGTTATGTTTATGTTGTAAAATGATTTTATATGATCTTGTCTTTCACATTGTCATGCCTTCATTATAAATTGCTTAAAGTTGCATTACTGATCTAGTGAGCATCTACGTTGTGAATTATTAAAAGTTCTTGCTAAAAAGTGTTTTCTTGAGAAATGATTATGATGTGTGGTATGTTTATCATATTCTAGTTTTGAGTCTTACCTCTTGATTGTGTTTTAAATGAAGCAACTGTCATATCATTCATTGCATTGGCATAGTAAATTTAGCGAAAAATTTAAAACTTTTCATAGTACATCATATGCTAGAATATCCCATCATATATATATATAACATAAGTCATAATACATATTTAGACTCTAAGTCTCTTTGCCATCTCAGACTCAATAACTTTAGAATACATTAGGACACGGCCCATACGACACATTACATAACTATATAATATTTAAAGACTTTACATTAAAGACATTAGCAAGAGATCCTTGAACTTAAGGATTCCTTTCCTTGAGCTTGGGAAATCACCTATCAAGCTCCTCAATCATAGATCTCCTTTAAGCATTCCATAACCTACACTTTGTGTAAAAAGTAAAGAAGAATGGGATTAGCACAAGAATGTACTAAGTATGACAACCATGCAAAAACATGCATTTAAAAGGGACATTTCCTTTGAAAACGTACTTCATGCCATTTTGAATAAATCATCATAAAAACCATTATCAATAGCATTTATATCATCCACATACTTCATAGAAACACAATCAAAGGCCAAACATCATAGAAAAGTACATATAGAATTTAAGTATAAATTGAGGTCACTTTATAGTGAACTCATCCCTCTTTAACATCTTACTCTTTCCTCAATTCATTTGCCTACTAATTAATCCTTTAGGGATACTTGGTGCCATGCATCACCTTAGGAACATAAGAGAATACCATACATAGCATCTACACAAAACAACACATGCCATCATAGAAGTATAGTACAATATAAACATAGTCAAACCAAGACTACAATATCATACATAAAGGACACATACATAATCATATCTATTAAGGTACCTTCCTAAGACTTCCTAAGGAGTCACTTGTGCAATGTCTAGATGGGTTCATTACTTCCACCTATCCTAAGTAACTTACCTTAAGTCCTCCTAGTTAGGATTCTATTCAATTACTTCCATTGTCCATTTTACCTTTAGGGAAAACATAACCTTAACCGACATAGACCATGGGTGCTAATCAAGGAATCCGGTGTCATAAAACATTACACCGATGGAAGGTGATCTACCGGCCAAAGTAGAACCGAACATGACATAGCTATCTAGGTGGAAATCCACTAGCTAGTATCCTATGGTGGCAACATAGTTTATGGAACTTGGGGAATTCATGGAAATATCAACTCTACACCCTATGTTGGGTCATGAGGCTATCCACCCCGTGAGGACCGTAATGAACCCTACCTTTCTTATGTAAGAAAGTGTCACCCTCACATGAGGACCGTAGTGAAACCTACCTCTCCTATGTTGGAAAGTGTCACTCCCTCATCTACAAGTTCACTAGGTGCTAGGCTAAGTTCCCTTTATTGAAAAGCCTTTATTACGTTTGTTTATAAAAACATAAGCTTAGGATATTCATCATTCATATGCTTATAGCATATTCGAGCACCTATATAGATTTGGAGTATTCTTGGGTACCCCTAGTAAGGCCCCTCTCACTAAGTAGATCATCCATGTGTGTGAGTGTATACTTAGATGTGAGCAAACCTTTCACATAACACATAAGGTCACACATATTCATATATTAATGCATAAGTATATAGTCATAACTATTTGAGCAATACTTTCATATAAACCTACTAAGACACTATATGCATTCATACTTTATTATATCATATTCATAACGTGTTCATATAATCATCCTTGCCCATACTAGTATACCTCTCAAGTCATCCTAGTAAGGGAATACAAACCATACATTCATAAACATCACCTTAATATGCATAGTAGTAGACACTAGTGAATATGAGAACTACCTTTCATTTAGACACAATGATTTATACTACTTATAATATGCATGTAAGTGAGAGTGTGTGTACATTGACCAACATGATCACATAATGACTATCAATAACTTCTAAAGTCAGCCACCCTATTAGACCACATTACACTTCCAAGCACATAACACACAACACATGATAGCATAGGAGACAAGACAATATATACCTTATAATCAAGACTCCTAACTTTAGCTATTCACACTTTCATATAAGGGGTACATAGGTAAGGGGTTATTACCATCTTAACAAACATCAATGGCAGCACCTATACTTTACCCTAACATGGTTATACACATGCTCATGAAATAGCCACACAACCTAATCCACAACTAGAATAGGAAAGTAAGCATAATCTTCTCATAGTATCATCTTAAGCACATGTTCAAAAGTTCATCAATATGCCTTCAAGGCCATGGTCAACACATATATAATGACAATAAAGTAAACACCGCCACCACAAGTGGACCATACACCACAATGCCATACAAGGCTTCATCAACATTACTATAAAAGAATAGAGAAGTAGAAGAGTAAAGGAATTAAGCATTCTTACCAATTTTCTCACCCTTTGATCATCATTGATCAATACACCTTATTCATCAATAAGTCACATATATGGCAGTAGCTAAATGTACTTTAAACATATAATAAATGATGTACAAGTCACTACATGATTTTTACCATAACATAATACAACATATCAACATACTAGGAAAGTAGAATAACATAGATCATTAATCAATTTCATTCATATGGATTATAGGTCATATTTCATGAATCATATCACCCTAAGGCAGTAGCTAATGAGATCATAATCTAGATGAGACACTACTACAATTTGCCATTAAGGTTGATACAAGCATACTTCATATAGGGAGTTCATGGAAAGTAAGTTTACATAGGTTAATCATATTCAACCTATCATGAATTGACCCATATTGTATTAATTACATATAATTCATCCTCATATTTCATTTTAGGCACTAGCTATAGACATTAACCATACTCAATTCCTAAAGCAACTAACCTAACGTCAAGATCACAAGTTACAACTTCATATACAAGAAGAACCTAGATTAATTCAAACCAAGCCTTCTATACTTTGGTCATACATGATTTATATCCAAAATTCAACCATGGTATTAACCTAAAACAGTAGCTACGAGAACCACAACTTAATCGAAATTCACTTTAGATCATAAGAAAGACAATGTTACAGTGAACTATAGAAACTAGGCTAAACATGTTCAAATCTTCATACATTGATCCTCATGGATCATTCAACATCAATTCCACATAAATTCATGTAAATAACAGTATATACACTCAATTCAACGTAAGGGAATCATAATGCAATCGATAACAAGTCAAGATCACAAAGCCCATGCAAGAGCTAAACCAATTTTGGAAGGAACATGGGTTCATCATGCAATTGGAGTGAAATCACATTCAAATCACTGTATTAACTTTAATTCATCATGATTTAATCATTAAAAACGTTTTGAGAAAGAACCCATGGCTAGATTGGAGAAGAAGAACTTTGATCATAAACTTTCTTTGAAAACATTGAGAAGAACTCTCCAAGTGAAAGGTTACTTAGAGATGAAGGATCACCATACCTTAATCTTCATGAAGACCTATAAAACTTGATGAAGAACCCATGAGAATCCAATCTACAAGTTGTTCTTGAGCTTCAAAAACCATGGAGGTTCTAGAGAGAATATTTTGGAGGGGAAAGGCTTTAAACATGTGAGAGGATTTGGGAATGAGTTGATCACATTTTATAAGACTTATATACACCTAAAATCAACTAAATAAACCCTTAGTAATAAGTTTAGGACGTGGGGAGAATTTCCCATTCACCCCTTTAAGTGACAGCACGCAGCAGCCAACCTGCAGGCCATCCACGACGAGGGGCTCGACGGGGCGTCATGGCCATGACGGGCCGTGGCAGCCTCCGTCGCCCATGCCTTAGCCAAATTCTTGGATCAAGACCTGACCAAGGCAATCCCCCTTCGACGATACCTGCTTGACGGTCCTTTGGTGGCCCAACGATCCGTCATTGGGTCCGTCAAGGGACACTGCCCAGGCAGTGTCTTAGGCAGCCTTGGGTCCTTCTTTTAGGGCCTCTTGTGGGGCCTTTTAGAAGTCGTACCTGGACGTTTCCAACGCGATTACAATCCTTAGCATGTTATAGACCTTCCACATACGTTTCATCCAAAACAAACACCTACAAGACGTCCAAACAGCCTTGACCCCAACATGACATACGATAAACATCTTAGGGGCTATCTTTCGAACGCCTTGGACGTTCTTGGCGTTTGACCTCCAAACTTCACGAAACTTCATACAATAACATTAAACATCATTATAAACCATTTTAAGACTCATTAGAATCAGTTCATACAATTTAGGCATGCATACACACATGAGGCACATAAGCGACTATTCGTCGAACGTCTTGGACGTCCCTTGACGTTCGACTTCCAAATCACTTCAAACTTTGCACACTGCCTCTATATCACATAATAAGGAATTTTAGGACCTTATAACATTAAGACGAACATGTTAGGCTGTAGACACCTTATCTAATTTTCGAGGTCTTATAGTAAGGTCTTAGCGAAGCCAAGGGCTTTTTAGGTATTTCACCTTGTGTTCTAAAAATAAAAAGGGCGGTCACTTAGGGTCATTTTGGGTATTTTAAGAAGGTTTATAAGTCCTGATCCTTAAGATGAGTTCATTCTTCAATTCAAAACCCCAAGACCCCAAAGAAGAGATCTCACCATTAGAGCATGAAGCAAGGAGGGAGCTTGGAACTTGATTTATCCATCAATTCTCCTTCATTTTAGTAGATTTTCATCAATCAAGGTATGGAGTTTCATCATTTAACTCTCTTTCTTCAAGGGTCCAAACTTTAGAATGCTTTTCCAAGACTTTCTTAAAGCATGAACTTCTAAAATGATTTCTAGCCATAGGTTCTTGTATTAAACGTTTTGAATCAATGATTTATGATTGAATTGATAGTAATTTGATGATTCTAATTCAAAAACTCTATCAACCCATGCAAATCATGAAATCCTTATTTTGGCTATATTATCGGTGATGTGATCATAGCTCTATTGTATTGATTTCTTGTGTAGATTACTTTGGGCTATTGAATCATGTAAGAAGTGTGTTAGATTTGTATATAGGTGTCACGACCGGAATCTAGACCCCAGACGAGACTGGCGTCGTTGACCTCTCAGAGGTCGCAGACAAGCCTACATACGTCATTCTTACTTTATCTAGGTAAATTTTAGAGGAAAATTTGAACTTTTTGTTTTCTTATTTCATGCTAAACATTTTAAACTTCACATAATAGGCGTTCACAAATCAACCATCTAATATAGAGATAATCAAATGGAAGAAACAGTTCATAATTGCATTAAACGTATTTTTGCCAAAATGGCACCAATACAAAGTATGAAATGAAAGTGAAAAGAAACACTAGTGGAACATGATCCACTAGCTAAATCCTACATCTAAACTAGAAAATAACGGTAGACATCCTCGAAAGCATGAGGGCCTACCAAGTCCGGATGAAAGCTCCACGTCCGGATAGCTGCAACGTCAACCTGTAAGCTCTAGCGTCCACCTGTGCCTGCACCTAAAAATATAGAGTTATATGGGATTAGTACACACTTGTACTAAGTATGAGTATATGCAAGCACACACCATGGACATGCATCATTAAGAATAGCTCTTTCCTAACAACATGATTATGGAAAGTCAAGTTACTGGACTTGCCAAATTGGGATTAGGAAAGTTAGTGAACTTTCCAAATTTGGATTAGGAAAGTCAGTGACCTTTCCAAATTTGGATTAGGAAAGTCAGTGAGCTTTCCAAATTTGGATTAGGAAAGTCATGCCATGAGAGTAACATGCATCATCATACTTATCATATTGCACACAGCACATAACATCTTACACACAACACATATCATATTGCATATAGCACATAACATCTTTTATAACATTCATTTATATGCCATGAGACCTTGGAATCATGGACTTAACATTAAGACTTTCCAAAATGAGGGCTCAACATATGGGACCTCAACTAGGGAGTCTTCATTAGCAAACACATAGTCGGCTTCATTCATTCATACGTACTTAATTTCATTTCATTCATACGCTAGTGTGAACACCAGCTATACCTAGGATGTAGTTTAAGACTTTCATCAGGTTTGCTGTGCAATTAACAAGAATAACCTACTGTCATTACTTGAGTCTAGCTCACCTCTTGATTATCCTATCCTAACACCTTTGGTATCGTTCATTTCATTATGTGCATTATTTGAGGTTGGCCTCATTTATTCATTGGGAACTTTAACTTTAACCGACATAGATCATGTGAGCATCATGAAATCCAGTGTCTTCCCCACACCGAAAAGAGGTGTAATCACCGGCCAAAGTGACCCAAAACATGCTAGCGTACATGGGAATTTAACCCCACCAGATCCCTATATTTGCAGTATAGGTTCGAAGACTAGGAGATATAAGGAGACCCATACCCAGCATGTCGGACAGTCTCATCTCATGAGAGTTACGTGAACCTCCGCCCCTCCCAAAAGAAGGCATCACCGCTCATAGATAGTCTATCGGTGCTCAGTATAAAGTTCCATACATTCAACTCATACGTCATGGAAGCTGGCTTCTAGTATGAGGACATCATAGCTCAATAGATGATTTCTCATCTCATCGTTAGTATTAAGTGTGTTAATCTCAATACTTTCATTAGAGTGTTCATAGAGACTGGTCTCTTCATTAACTTTACATTACTTAGGCTCATTTGAGATTGTTCTCATCTTTTACATTAGCCTCATATGATGTTGTCACCACATTCATTAACATTAGTTCATTTTCTCTTCATAATTACTCACCCATTTTATGTGAATGTTCATTTCATCATATGCCAATGCACTTGGCCATTTGTGTGTTTCACACTCTTACTTAACCCTTCTAGGGTTTCATCGTTTCATTACATAATAATCATTTCATCGTATGCCAATGCTCTTGGCCATTTAGTGTATTTCACACTCGTACTTAACCCTTCTAAGGTTACATCATTTCATTACATACATCTTAGGTTTACTTATTTTTAAACGTATGCTCTACTTATGGGTCTATACATACAAGCCATAAGGCTTCATTCATAGTTCGTTCAAGTGATTCATATCTCCCTAAGATTATGTAGTACAAGACTTATGCATCTTGTATGTATGCCAAGATCTCGATTTTGATCTAAGTAGGCGGCATTATTCTTGAACATTTAATTCACGTATGACTTATGTATCAATACGGAATTTGGGCAAGGGAACCCAAGTTCGAATCCCTTGAACAACACTTAATATTTTCTTTTTATCTTCTTTAATTTCGGTCATTTAAGGCGTTGGGACCCGAGATCGAGCCCCAACTGCATCGCCTCTTTTCTCTTTATTTTTCTTTTACTCGTTTGGGACTGAGAGGTTGTGGGGTCGAACCCCCACAACCTACTTATTTTAATTTCTTTTAAAAGTTGACTATTTCTGCTATGGCAGTGAGGTTGTGGGATCGAACCCCCACAGCCTCACTTTACTTTCTTTTTATTTCTCCCCTTTTCGCTTAGAGGTCGTGGGTTCGATTCCCACGCCTCACTTTTCTTTTTATTTTGCCTTCCTTAACTTATGATCGAGAGGTTGTGGATTCGAATCCCACTCCTCTCGTTTCTTAGTTTTTATTTGTACTTCACTTTACAGCAAGTACTCGAGATCGAATCCCCCTACCCCCAATCTTTTTTTCTTCAAAATTTTAAGGCAGTTCACGGGTGAGGCCATGGGTTCAAATGCTGGTGCCCTCATCCCTTTTACACTCAAATAATTTCCAAATTTATTTATATTTATTTAGCCTAAACCAAACTTGTAAGTTTGCTGGAAATTTAGTCATTTTTCATCTCATTTTCACCAACACTTTCACTTGAAGTCTTAGGGAAATTCATAGATCATATATTACGTTTTGGGGTGCATTTTTCATAAATTCATTTAGCCAAATATTGGTACTCAAATCAGCCACACTTTCATTTTAATGAACATCGCGATTTACATAGGTTTATGCACGTAAAATGACAACCATAACATTATAAATTTTGGAACCTTAACCTGAAAACCTTAGTCACTGTAACATGCTTGCACACACACACTTGCACATAATATCGAACACATGGGTTGTCTTTCATACGATTTCAAATACACAAACATAATCATATTCATTACGAAAACATAACATACACCTAAATCTACCAGCAATCAAACCCAACCTACGATCATTGGGAGCTAGTGACAGGGGCATGCAAAAGGGAACAATCCTAGTTTTCAGCCTGAATAATCTGAACCTTAAGGGGTCTCTTGGGAAAGGGACCAAGAGATAAGAGAGCCCATACCTTTTTGACGTTAAACCCTCGACTTGCTGACCAAAAACTCCACCCAAGATCACGTCTAAGCCTCCTCAATGTCAATACCACTCGAAGGACAACCTCTCTTAGCCTAATGTTCGATTAACGTTTGTTTTCCTGTGATTTCGTGTGAGTTCTTCAAGTGTGAAGAACTTGGTTTATTTTTCTGCTCTTGAATCTTGTTTTGGCAGAGAGAATACGTGAAAAAGAAGAAGAGAGATTGATTATGACAGTTGAGAGATAAACGTGAGAGAGTGGGAGTTGTAGGAGGCTTAGGAGTCTAGTTTTAGGACTTAGTCAATAAGGTTTTGTTTATTTAAAAAAAATCTGATTTCTATTTTATTTTAAATCAGCTAATAAATAATAATTATTAATTAATTACATTAATTATATAACTTAAATAAAAATCAATTTAATTCACTGCTTCCACCTAGGTTCAAACCCGGGTGGAGCGAGACTTCACTTCAAGAGCCCATTTTCGGCCCTCTCTCCCCAAATTGCCCCTCCACCTTATTAATTATATAATTAATTATATATTTAGGGTAATTATGATACTATCCTTAACCAATAAAAATACTATTTTACCCCTAGACCTTTCAAACCTATGATTTCCCCTTTTTAAGTCGGGTAAAGACTCCTTCGAGTAAATCTTCGTATTCGAGAGCCCTACATGGTTGGACCCAACCTTTCCAAGCTCAACTAACTCCCCAAGTTAGTTGGCTTGGCTGTAGCAAGGGTTCCGAGGTCTGGTTCTGCGCGCATCAATCCGTGTGAACCCTGGTCTAATCATAGGCATTCTTGACACATTAAGCATTACTTATCTTATCTATTTTTAGGGTTGTTACATTATACCCCCTTAGGAACATTCATCCCCGAATGACACTACTACTATCTAGAGTAATGCCAGTCAGATCATAACATAGTTACTATACATAATCAAGCAATAGCAACAAAAAAAAAGGAGAGATAAGGAAACTTAGACTTAAGAGTAGGAAGTCTAACCTCAAGAGCTGAAACGATGAGGGTACCGGGATCTCATATCGGCCTCGGCCTCCCACGTAGCACCCTCAACAAGATGATTCCTACATAATACCTTCACTGTGGCAATCTCCTTGTTCCTCAGCCGCTTGACCTGTCTCTCTAAAATCTCAACAGGCACCTCCTCATAGGACAAGTCTTCATCAACCCCCAAACCTTCCACAGGTAGAATCGATGTTGGATCACCTAGGCACTTCTTTAACATGGATACATGAAAGAATGGATGGACAGAAGCTAGCTCCGCAGGCAATGCCAACTCATAGGCCACCTCACCCACACGCTGTAGGATCTCATATGGCCGAACATATCTCGGACTCAACTTCCCCTTCCTGCCAAACCTCATCACCCTCTTCATAGGTGATATCTTCAAATAGACCTAGTCACCAACATCAAACTCTAAGGGCCGTTTTCTGTTATCTGCATATGACTTCTGCCGACTGTAAGCAGTATCCAACCTGTCCCTAATCACCCTGACCTTCTCTAAGGCCTCATGAATGATCTCTGGACCCAAAATGGATGACTCTCCAACCTCGAACCACACAACTGGAGATCTACACCTCCTACCATACAGTGCCTCGAACAGTGCCATCCTAATGCTGGAGTGATAGATATTATTATACGAGAACTTTATCAAAAGGCAGATGGTCGTCCCAACTACCTATGAAGTCAATCACACACGCTCTCAACATGTCCTCCAATGTCTGAATGGTACACTCTGCCCGCCCATAAGTCTGAGGATGAAAGGCAGTACTGAGCTTTACCTGCGTGCCTAAGCTATTCTGGAAGGATCTCCAAAAATGTGAAGTGAACTAATCTCCTCTATCTGAAATGATAGACAAAGGAATCCCATGCCATCTCACAATCTCATCAATGTAGAGTCTCGCATAATCCTCGGCTCTATAAGTAGACTTCACAGGGATAAAGTGGGCAGACTTAGTCATCCTGTCCACAATAACCCATATGGAGTCATGCTCTCTCCTAGTCCTCGAAAGACCAACCACGAATTCCATATTAATGGCCTCCCATTTCCAAGTCGGAACCTCAATAATCTGAGTAAGACCGCCAGGATTAAGATGCTCTGCCTTAACCTGCTGACAATTAGGACACTTGGACACATATTCTGCAATGTCTTTCTTCATGCCATCCCACAGATAAATCTGCTTAAGATCATGATACGTCTTGGTGGAACCTAGATGTATGGAATATCTGGAACCATGGGCCTCTGCAATAATCCGTGTCCTAAATTCATCCACATCTGGTACACACAGCCTGTCCTAGTACCTAAGTACATCGTCACCTCCCAAAGCAAAAGACTCATTCATCTTTATCAACACTGAGTATTTTAGCTCCATCAACACAGGATCGAGATGCTGACCCTGCTTGACTTCAACTACCAAGGATGATTCAGAACTAGGATGAACTGAAACACCCCCACTAGTAGAGTCAACCAACCGCACACCCAGTCTGGCCAGTCTGTGTACATCTTTCACCAACTCCTTCTTCGCATCCTCAACATGGGCTATACTTCCCATGCTCATCCTGCTCAAAGCATCAGCTACAACATTAGCCTTACCTGGATGGTAGTGGACATTCATATCATAGTCCTTCAACAGCTCCAACTATCTCCGCTGACGTAGATTCAACTCTCTCTACGTGAACACGTACTGAAGACTCTTGTGGTCTGTGAACACATCCACATGCACTCTATACAAGTAGTGCCTCCACATCTTCAGTGCAAACACCACAGCTGCCAACTCTAGGTCATGAGTGGGATAATTCTTCTCATGAACCTTGAGCTGTCTGGACGCATAAGCTATCACCTTACCACCCTGCATAAGAACACAACCCAAACCAACCCTAGATGCATCATAATAAACAGTGTAATTCTCACCACACTTAGGCAAAGTAAGCACCAGGGCTGAAGTTTGTTTGTCCTTGAGCTCCTCGAAACTCTTCTCACAAGTCTCCGTCCATTCAAACTTGGCCTTCTTCTTAGTCAAAGTTGTCAGTGGGACAGCAATTGAAGAAAAACCCTCCACGAACCTGCGGTAGTAACCAGCCAATCCCAGAAAGCTACGGATATCGGTGGGAGTAAGAGGTTTGGGCCAGTTCTTCACAGCCTCAGTCTTCCTGGGGTCCACCTCCACACCCTGATCGGACACAACGTGACCCAGGAAGGTCACTGATCTAAGCGAGAATTCACACTTGCTGAATTTGGCATACAACTGATGTTGTTTAAGTACCTGCAAGGTTAGTCTCAAATGTTGTTCATGCTCTTCCTTGGTCCTAGAGTAGATGAGGATGTCATCAATGAATACTATGACGAAAGAATCAAGGTATTCGCGAAAGACTCAGTTCATGAGGTCCATAAATGCAGCTGGTGCATTACTCAGACCAAATGACATGACTAAGAACTCATAATGACCATAACGGGTACGAAAGGCTGTCTTTGGGATATCTCCGTCCCTAACCCTAAGCTGATGATACCCTGAACGAAGATCAATCTTAACATACTTGAGACTTTACTCTTTGTGAATTTCTGTATCACATTTACTCTGGATAATGCATATTACTCAAGCTTATCTGAAGCTTCATATTTGAGATCGAGGAACTTTCTTCTCAATCGCACTTAACTTGATGCACCTCACAACTCATGCAACATAAAAATCATGTCCACGCTATACAAAAACAGCAACATGACATGCAAACATGAATTCATTTTAACTCTAACTTATTCGGAAACTTAACCTTACTACCCTATTTCGATAGTCTATGGTAGTCTAGCATTTATGAAGTAATCCATACCTAAGCCATCTCCTTGAGCTAGTAAGCAGCCAACGTAGCCTTCTCCTCTTCATCAATACTCATAGCAGGCTTTAGAACCTACCATGCACTTACCTCCATGCGAACAACCACTCTTATCAAACGTTTTTCGTTCACGCTAGGCATTTCTATCACTGCTCTTTCTTGGGAAGGCCAGATCTTGAGTATGGCGCCTTAGACCACTTGGCCATCCTAATTTTTGTGTGTATTCTTATACGCGCACACACAAGAAGAAAGTTATATACATAGAATGACACAATGTGTCAAAGCTCTAGATAGCACGATAAAGAGTAGAAGAAGGGAAATTTTCCTACGCATCATGCAGTCTCTAATTCAGGATAGTGGTGCACTTCACTACCATGACTTAGAAACTACTCAATGTGGTCGATGTGAACTTATTATTCTCGGAATGTAACCTGGTGCTCTGATACCAACTTTGTCACGACCGGAATCTAGACCCCAGACGATACTGGCGTCGTTGACCTCTCAGAGGTCGCAGACAAGCCTACATACGTCATTCTTACTTCATCTAGGTTAATTTTAGCGGAAAATTCGAAATTTTTGTCTTATTATTTCATGCTAAACATTTTAAACTTCAAATCACAAGCGTTCACAAATCAACCATCTAATATAGAGTTAATCAAATGGACGAAATAGTTCATAATTGCATTAAACGTATTTTTGCCAAAACGTCACCAATACAAAGTATGAAATGAAAGTGGAAAGAAACACTAGTGGAACATGCTTTACTAGCTAAAGCCTACATATAAGCTAGATAATAACGTTAGACATCCTCGAAAGCATGAGGTCCTACCAAGTCCGGATGAAAGCTCCACGTCTGGATAGCTACAACGTCAACCTGTAAGCTCTAGCGTCCACCTGTGCCTGCACCTAAAAATATAGAGTTGTATGGAATTAGTACACACTTGTACTAAGTATGGGTATATGCAAGCACACACCAAAGACATGCATGAGTAAGAATAGCTCTTTCTTAACAACATCATTATGGAAAGTCAAGTCAGTGGACTTGCCAAAATGGGATTAGGAAAGTTAGTGAACTTTCCAAATTTGGATTAGGAAAGTCAGTGAGCTTTCCAAATTTGGATTAGGAAAGTCAGTGATCTTTCCAAATTTGAATTAGGAAAGTCATGCCATGAGAGTAACATGCATCATCCTACTTATCATATTGCACACAGCACATAACATCTTACACACAGCACATATCATATTGCATATAACACATAACATCTTTTATAACATTCATTTATATGCCATTAGACCTTGGAATCATGGACTTGACATTAAGACTTTCCAAAATAAGGGCTCAACATATGGGACCTCAACTAGGGAGTGAGCAAACACAAATTCTGCTTCATTCATTCATACGTACTTCATTTCATTTCGTTCATAGGGTAGTGTGAACACCAGCTATACCTAGGCTATAGTTTAAGACTTTCATTGGGTTTGCTGTGCAATGATCAAGAATAACCTAGTGTCATTACTTGAGTCTAGCTCACCTCTTGATTATCCTATCCTAACACCTTTGGTATCATTCATTTCATTATGTGCATCATTTTAGGCTGGCCTCATTCATTAATTGGGAACTTTAACTTTAACCGACATAGATCATGTGAATATCATGAAATCCAGTGTCTCCCCCACACCGAAAAGAGGTGGAATCACCGGCCAAAGTGACCCAAAACATGCTAGCGTACATGGGAATTTAACCCCGCCAGATCCCTATATTGGCAGTATAAGTTCGAAGACTAGGAGATATAAGGAGACCGATACCCGGCATGCCGGACAATCTCATCTCATTAGAGTTTCGTGAACCTCCGCTCTTCCCGAAAGAAGGCATCATCGCTCATAACTAGTCTATCGGTGCTCAGTATAAAGTTTCATTACATTCAACTCATACGTCATGGAAGCTGGTTTCTAGTATGAGGACATCATAGCTCAATAGATGATTTCTCATCTCATCATTAGTATTATGTGTGTTAATCTCAATACTTTCATTAGAGTGTTCATAGAGACTGGTCTCTTCATTAACTTTACACTCTCATAGGTGAGTACGTTTTGGTGACATTTACTTAGGCTCATTTGAGATTGTTCTCATCTTTTACATTATCCTCATATCATGTTGTCACCACATTCATTAACATTAGTTCATTTGCTCTTCATAATTACTCACCCCATTTTACGTGACTGTTCATTTTATCATATGTCAATGCACTTGGCCATTTGTGTGTTTTACACTCTTACTTAACCCTTCTAGGGTTTCATCGTTTCATTACATAATAATCATTTCATCGTATGCCAATGCTCTTGGCCATTTAGTGTTTTCACACTCGTACTTAACCCTTCTATGGTTACATCATTTCATTACATACATCTTAGGTTCACTTATTTTTTAAACGTATGCTAGACTTATGGGTCCATACATACAAGCCATGAGGCTTTTTTCATAGTTCGTTTAAGTGATTCATATCTTCCTAAGATTATGTAGTACAAGACTTACGCATCTTGTATGTATGCCAAGATCTCGATTTCGATCTAAGTAGGCGGCATTATTCTTGAACATTTAATTCACGTATGACTTATGTATCAATATGGAATTTGGGCAAGGGAACCCAAGTTCGAATCCCTTGAACAACACTTAATATTTTCTTTTTATCTTTTTTAATTTCGGTCATTTAAGGCGTTGGGACCCGAGATCGAGCCCCAACAACATCGCCTCTTTTCTCTTTATTTTTCTTTTACTCGTTTGGGACTGAGAGGTTGTGGGGTCGAACCCCCACAACCTACTTATTTTAATTTCTTTTAAAATTTGACTATTTCTGCGTTGGCAGTGAGGTTGTGGGATCGAACCCCCACAGCCTCACTTTACTTTCTTTTTATTTCTCCCCTTTTTGCTTAGAAGTCGTGGGTTCGATTCACTGGCCTCACTTTTCTTTTTATTTCGCCTTCCTTAACTTATGATCGAGAGCTTGTGGGTTCGAATCCCACTCCTCTCGTTTCTTAATTTTTATTTGTACTTCACTTTACAGCAAGTACTCGAGATCGAGTCCCCCTACCCCCAATCTTTTTTTCTTCAAAATTTTAAGGCAGTTCACGGGTGAGGTCATGGGTTCTAATCCTGGTGACCTCATCCCTTTTACACTCAAATAATTTTCAGATTTATTCATCTTTATTGAGCCTAAACCAAACTTGTAAGTTTGCTGGAAATTTAGTTATTTTTCATCTCATTTTCACCAACACTTTCAGTTGAACTCTTAGGGAAATTCATAGATCATATATCCTTAATTGGATGAAACAGTGGTTGACTTGGCTTTCTTTTTACCGAGTGAAGTTTCTGCCCTTGTTGAATGAGTAAGGCCCGATCGAGCTTATGTGCTTGCCAGGCCTTTCACCATCTGCTTTTCCTCGAGAATGTGAGACTGCTCACCCTTAGTAATCGTATTGTCCGCTCTTTTTAAATTGCATAAAAATAAATAATGAAATGGCTGTTTTATTGCCAACCCATCTCTTTCTTTCAATCGGATGCCATGTGTGAAGCATCTCTCTCTCTCAGTACCTCACCTTCGTGACCTCCTGACGGAGGAAAAACTGATGTCATAAAAAGCTACCGAGGAAGAAAGAAATAATGATAAAAGGAAAACAAGGTCCCTGATGACAGCTTATTTTATTATAGAAAAACAAAGGAAACCTATCCATAGTAAACAAGAACTAAGGCGCCCTCTTCCTTTGTGAAGTTGAACTCAGAAAGATAGGGAACTTCTTTCTATAAGCTGTAGAAATGGGACCGGTTAGAAGGTGACAACCCTAATGAATTGACTATGAAGGTGGCTCTTAGCTACATCAGCGCTCAAATTCCTTAATCACTAAAGAAGGTTCTTCTCATTATCACTGACAGTCTAACCAAGGAACTATGTATTGGAGCTTACCTGTTATCCAGGTCTGTTATTAGGATAGGACGGAAGTCGGGGTGGCTGCATTGCGCTTTATATTTTAAGCAGTGTGCTTCTTCCCTTCAGAATGGATCGGTCAAGCTCTTCTTATCTTTCCTAACTCAAAAGCCAGCCAAGATTACGTTTTGGGGTGCATTTTTCATAAATTCGTTTAGCCACCCGATAACCTTAGTCACTGTAACATGCTTGCTCACAAACACTTGCACATAATATCGAACACATGGATTGTCTTTCATACGATTTCAAGTACACAAACATAACCATATTCATCACAAAAACATAACATACACCTAAATCTACCAGCAATCATACCCAACCTACGATTCATTGGGAGCTAGTGACAGGGGCATGCAAAGGGGAACAATCCAAGTTTTCGGACTAAATAATCTGAATCTTAAAGGGTCTCTTGGGAAAGGGACCAAGAGAGAAGAGAACCCATACCTTTTTGACGTTAAACCCTTGACTTGATGCCCAAAAACTCCACCCAAGATCACGTCTAAGCCTCCTCAATGTCAACACCACTCGACGGACAACCTCCCTTAGCCTAATGTGCGATTAACGTTTGTTTTCTTGTGATTTCGTGTGAGTTCTTCAAGTGTGAAGAAATTTGTTTATTTTTCTGCTCTTGAATCTTATTTTGGCAGAGAGAATACGTGAGAAAGAAGAAGAGATATTGATCGTGAGAGTTGAGAGATAAACGTGAGAGAGTGGGAGTTGTAGGAGGCTTAGGAGTCTAGTTTTAGGACTTAGTCAATAAGGTTTTGTTTATTTAAAAAAATCAGATTTCTATTTTATTTTAAATCAGCTAATGAATAATAATTATTAATTAATTACATTAATTCATTAACTTAAATAAAAATCAATTTAATTCATTGCTTCCACCTAGGTTCAAACCCGGGTGGAGCAAGACTTCACTTTAAGAACCCATTTTCGGCCCTCTCACCCCAAATTGCCCCTCCACATTATTAATTAAATAATTAATTATATATTTAGGGTAATTACGATACAACCCTTAGCTAGGAAAAAAAAAGATCATTTTACCCCTAGACCCTTCAAACCTAAGATTTCCCCTTTTTAAGTCTGGTAAAGACTCCTTCGAGTAAATCTTCGTATTCGAGAGCCCTACATGGTTGGACCCAACCTTTCCAAGCTCAACTAACTCCCCAAGTTAGTTGGGTTGGCTGTAGCAAGGGTTCCGAGGTCTGGTTCTAGGCGCATCAATCTGTGTGAACCCTGGTCTAATCATAGGCATTCTTGACACATTAAGCATTACTTATCTTATCCATTTTTAGGGTTGTTACAATAGGATTCCTCAATTTGGTAATTATCATATTGTATTATGTTGATTCATGGTATGGCTTAATTATTGGATTAGATTAGTGTGTATGGCTATTGGTAAGAGCCTTTATGAATTGAATTGGTTCTAATGACTATGGATTTGAGGTGTTCTTGATGGAATGATGGTATATTGACCTAATTCTCTCTATATTGTGTAGTATAGGTATTGAATTGTGTTGATTGGTATGGTTCACTTATGGTGGCAGTCCTTATGTGTTATAATTGTGAAGAACATGACCTTGTCGGGACTACTTTATTAATTTTGCTATTATCATGTTATGACGTGAGAAGTTGATCAATGTGAAGTGTGATTATGATTATGTATATGTGTAAAGTGAAAGCATGTGTTCTCCTAATTGATTATAGGTGATCATGATAGACTATGATTATGTCCTTGTGTGTGTATACTTGATGTTGAAATATGATGCTTCCAATTGACTATATGAGTCTTTTGATGAAATATGTTTATGTTTCTATAGGAGTGAATAGGGTGACTAGAAGTAAACTTAGTTGTCCCTATGTGCTTCTTGAATGTTTTTGTAGATGTGATAAAATGAATATGTGTTTGTCTTGTTTTGGTCGACCTATGTCCCTCTACTTGATAGATGAAGAATTTGAGTATGAAGTCTCGACTTAGTAGGCTTAAGCATCTTAGTCATGTATGTGTATATGTGGTTTAAACATAACCTCGAATATGGTTCAGAGGGTCATTTACCTGGAACTTTTAAACTAGAAAGGAGGTTATGATATCCTTGAAGTTGAAAGTCGTAATTGTATCCTTCTTGTGTGAATAGTGGACTTAGGGGTAGGTTGGCTGGAACGAAATTAAATCATATCTAAGAAAGTCATTGATCTATCCTAATTTACCATTGAGTGGAAGCCCTAGTGGATCAATCCTTGGTGAGGTGTATTATGATTTGGTTGTGACTAAAATATGGTACCTATTCATATTCCCTTGTCATTGAACTACTCTATGAGATCAAAGGCTAGCACATAGTGAGTATGCTCGGGGAGTGAGTCTACTTAAGTTGAGACTAGAGTACAAAGAAACCCTTGATATTCCTTAACCATGTGCCAATATGGGATGTGTCCTACTTCTACCCTTGGCAAGTAGAACATTCTCCATCGGAGTAGGGAAGACTCTGAATTCCATGCCTAGCTAGTATGGTATATGTCGGTTATTGCCTATTCTAATCATGTGGATACATTTTTCTATCAGATAAATTCTACAACGTTAAGGTAGTGGAATGGGACGCTATCTAGACATGGCACGAGTAGGCTTTGAAGGTGCTAGGGTGTAGGTTCCCTAGGTTTTTTCCAAGACCATTATAAGAAGTCTTCTAAATGCTTAAATGAATATTAATTGAATTAATGAATGGTTATGAATTGAGTTAATATAGGTTGAATAAAAGCATCACATCTAGGGTAACTATGCGGGTTGCTTAAGTAGGCTTGAAGAGGGTTTATGGGCGTTCTTTTCTTCGTTTACTCAAGTGAATCCTAAAGTAACGTTAGGTGTTGAGTTGAATGCTAAATAGAGAATAATCTTATCTTAGGTAGTCTTAAGGATTATTTAGGTGTTCTTTAAGAGGGTCTATGGGAGGTCTCTTCTGGTCTTACTTAAGTAAGTCATAGGAAAAATGTCTGGTAGGAGTATTATATGCTTATGTGTTTGATATGATGAAAGGATATTATGTGGATTACTTGGAATTTGACTTATATCTAAATTTGGTGTTAAATGTGGTTCTTATGCACATGCTACAAAGTTTTCATGATAAAAAGAGGATGAAAGAACATGTTTTATACAAATGTCCTTTTAGCATGATTTTATTGCATGCCACCATACTTAGTGCATTTTAATGTACTAATTCGATATATTTTCTTATCTCTCAAGGTGTAGGTGGCAATTCAGAGGAGTCATTTGAAGTGAAGCTTGGATATTAGTATTCATTCAAACAAGTTGTGGTATGTCCTAAATTGTTTCGAACACATAAGTATTATGTTTAGTTTTCTTATTCAAAGACATTGTGATAGACTTAGATATTTTTTATATTGTTGATGTATAGGTTATGACCCAAGATATTTATGTGTCTAAGATGGATACAAGAGACTTATCATTTCTTTTGTTTTCTATAAATGAGATTTTAATATGATGTTTGTGAAAATTTTTTATTTTGCATTACTTTTCATATATGTTTATGCAATAAATGATGTCTAAGGGCTTGTATAACACCTCCGTGAGGTTGAATATTCCGTGTGGCGACTTGAGGATACCCTAACTTCTAGGGTATATGCTCGGTCGTGACAAGAGTAGAAGAATGCCAACATCCTCAGACTTGAGGACTCACCAACAACTTGGGGGAATAGTCTAAGTCTTCTTGCAACATTTCCTAGAAGCTCCTCAATTGCCGGAACATACAATGTTTGGGAAAAAGGGAATAAATATGTGTTAGTACAAACCACATGTACTAAGTATAGTTCCTATGCATAAAATCGTTAATGCGTGAGAAAAGGCACAATTTAATCAAAAACATTCATAGTATCAAATAACCTTTACATGCACATATATGGGACATCATAAATCAACCAAACATAATATTAACCCAACCCATAAGAAACTCAAATCAATACTAGTGCAATACCAAGAATAGAACCCCATTATCATATTCAAAGCTAAGTATCACATTAATCACTTACTTCATAAATACGACATAACCTCATATTTCATCATAATATGTTTGATTCATAAGATAATGTATAACTTGACATATATAACAAATAATAAATTTAATCATACAAGAACACTACTAAGACAATCCCTTAGGATCCCACATGTGGAATATGTAAGAGAGGTCCCATACCATCAAACTATGTAGCAACCTTAAGAAAAGACCTACTAAGAGTTCACATACTTAACTTGTTCAATTACCTTTACATTAGGGATTGAAGTGCAATAACTTACATCAGACCATCTGAGCTACATGGAATCTGGTGTTTTACTCCCACACAAAAAAAGAGAGGGTTAAAACTTGCCGAAAGTGTAACCTTTTGTACATATCTATGTAGGTGGATCCACTAAGATCGAGTTCTATGTTGGCACATAGTTAAGGGTCAGGAGATTGCTACTAGAAACATTGAATTGCTAGACGTGGAGTTTCCATCTCATGAGACAACACATATCTTGGAAATCTGGACTTGGTAATTGTGAAGAAACCCATGTGGGATACCGGACTTACTAAACGTAAGACCTCCATCTCATTACATGCCCTTTCAGTGCGAAGCATTTATTCCCTTTAGTAATCATCTTATTTCATCATACAAGTTCACATTAGACTCTTCTAGACCCCTATGTAAACATCTTATCATATTAGCTCATAGGTCATGTTAAAGTATAAAAATCCTTTCACTTTAGAAACCACTTCACAAGTGAGTAAACCTTTAACTTAGAACTCTATTATAATTATGAGGAACTACTTTCAATCATACACTACACCATTTTAGGCCTACAACCACCCCAATAAAGTGTATCCTAAATTAGCAAAAAGTGTGGCCTTCAGTAAAAGGTAACACTTTTGGACTTTAAGCAATACTTTTCAAGGGGTGCCCAAAAGAAGCGTAACATTAGAGTTTTCAAGTGTTGCCTAATCAGATACACTTAAAAGCGTAGCCTAAAAGGCAAAATGGCCACACTTTTATGTACCTCATATAACAACATTTTTATCTCATACAACTACACTTTCAAGTGTGGTCTTCATTTCCTTATTGCCCACAATTTTAAAGTGTTGCATTTTCTATCTAATGTATGACAACGATTTTAAAGTGTTGTCTTTTCTATCTAATGTACGGCATCTATTTTATAGTGTTGCCTTATCTATCTAAAGTATGACAATACTTTGAAATGTAGTCCTTGCACATATTCATACCACAACTTAAAGCCCTATGGCTACACTTTAACTGTGGTAATTGGCTATAAAATATTTTATGCCACAATTTCTAATTAAAAACACCAATATTGTTTTGCAATAAATAATCTTAAGCATTAAATTTTTTAATAAGTAATTCAAATATATAAATTTGCAATATATTTCAAAAGATAGTATGTCTTGTGTACATACACATATTTATAAAGCAATATTCTACATATGTGTACACAATAGTACAAAAAGTACACTTATGATAGTTCAATATATTCTAGATATGAATATATTTAACAAAATGAAATATGATGAATTCAAACTTCTACAATAGTTCAAAAACTCTTCATCATCCACTTCAATGAGATCAAATTGACTTGACCATAGTATTCTTCCAAAATAGACCCACTACACTATGGTCGCACTGTGTGGAAGATAGATATGATGCATGCCACAAACTAATGTCATGTCAAATGAGACTATATAACCAAACATTAAAAGGAAACAATTGGGTCTTTTTATGGAGAAAAACCTTTCATAAATGACGTACATTCAATATAACTAAAGAGTTGGACATTGTGATACAACAAAATGTCCAAACATATGTAATACAAGAGTTCTGGACAACTACTTTATCCCACAAAAATTTTCTCACTTTGACCTGGCTAAGTTATAAAATGAGAGTTTTACTCTTGTATATGGAGCAGGTGAAGATATGAGTAACTTTTTAGCTTTGCAGACCCTTACAAGGAAAAATTGCATATGATAATACAAAATATTTAGACCCAAGTAATTATTATTCTTGTTTGACATATGATAGACCTTCCCTTTTTAAGCAATTGGACACTTAAAAGAGGAATATAAAATTCTTGCACCCTGCTGTCCCTTTTTGTTCATCCACTGAGTTACTGGGTATCTTCATCCTTACCTCTAATCGACAACAAGCTAAACCAGACTGAACCATTTCAATTGGCTAGTTCAATATATATAAATCTATTAATAGTTTTGCCATGTCTAACAATCTTCGAGTACATTACTAGAAAGGAAGGCAAGAAAAGTATATTTAATGAGCAGCAAAAGTAAGTATTGGGATGCCAAGATATTAGCAAGTTCACAACACCAACAATCTACCTTTATAATGTACCCCATTAACTCCAAAATTTACAGTAAAAAAAAAACATTAGGTCAACATATAAAGAAAAACACAGATTATATAGATGTCAAAAGAGACACAAAGTTGTACAAGTCTGCGTAATTCTATTTCCAATACAGGTATGATAACTCTCATTGGAACATGATAGCCACATCCAAGGGCAAGAAACAAGTCAATACCAAATGTCAAGAAAAAGGATGAGCTCAGTGATCTCATATGAACATAGTGTTACTAGAAATTGAAGTTCACTGAATGTTTTTCTACCATTAGCTGGTCACCTCACCTTCATATCATATAGATTAAACACTATAAGATCACTGTTTACTTGAGAAAATCACGAACATATCATACTGTTACTTGAAATTTAATTTCACTCGCGAACCAACAGATATCGGGAAATTATGTCACAAATGTGATAATGACTTAAGTGGGTACTTCCTTTGAGAGAAGGATCAACCATTCTTGTCAAGGCATCAATATCATGTAGTCGAGGGATTGCCCGTTTGACCAAGAATTTCTCTGCTCAACTTTAAATTCTAAATATTATATATAGGTAATGATAAAGTTAGGAGAAAACAACACAAAGAAAGTTATTCAATGAGATGCAAATGGCTTTACCAGTCATATGACATTCTGCATGTTAAGAGTTCCAGCATCACCACACCAAAACTATAAACATCACATTGAGAAGTGTAAATCCCTAAATAAAATTCATGGCCACCATAGCCATAGGTTGTAAGAAGTTTTCCTGACAACAAAAAATCAGGTAAAGCTTTACTTGTTTAATTTAAAATCCTTCGGGGTACAGTAAATCAGAAAAACAAAAGAAAGCATGGTTTTAGTAAAAAATGATGATCCACATGCTCCTACAGTAACAAATCTATTATCATATGAAGTACAAGTAAAAAAATGAGTCTTGTAAATCATATAATCAAACCCAACTTGATTGGAGTTGAGGTGAAGTTCTATGTTGTTGTATATTAATGTCGAGTTAGAATGTAATCGACATATATTGTTGTTAGATCTGGTTTTGTTCATCTTTGAAAATGAGGTTTTACGAGTTTCTTTTAAGATCATTGATGCTTCTCTTATCCAGTTGTATCAATATCTTCTTCTTTTTTACAACGGTATTGAGGCTAGATTGTGTGCACCTTGATATTCCAGGGGTATCTCCTACCACCAACTTGCACAGTAATCATATAACGAAGAAAGTAAATTGTGATCTCCTACAGTTTCTGTGTTAAGATAAACATACTTCACATATGGAACAAAACAGAAACTAAATGATTTAAAAAATACAACACGAGAAGAGATTAACCCCTTAACTATTTCTAATCAACATCTATTACGGTGTAAAAGACTAAAAGAGGGTTCCTTCCCAAAGTTTAGCAGAAACATGTGACTTAGTGATGATAATACTTCTAGATGTAAGTGGTAGATGATGTAAATCATGTCGATTAGAAGGGGATGTCTCTAAGAAGATATTACCTAATTAGTTAGTGCAACTACAAGAAAAAAAGTAAAAGTCTGCAGTAAGTTCTCAAAAGCTAACTAAGGGAAAGGACTACAACGGATACGGACATATAAAGAAGCAAAGATGGAAACCAACAACCTTTTTCTTCTTCCCTGGTTTAAGGATTTTGATGATGCATTTTTCATTAGTAGTAGTGTGAATTCCAATAAACACGTCACTATACTTCCCTCTCCCAACTTTCCTTATCACCTCGTAATCATCCTGTTCCCTATGCAACCAATCAACAAAAAGAGAGAACATCAATTCCGTCTAAACAACCTTGAAAATACATATAATAATCAGAGAATGTAGGATATGACCTACGCCAAATTTCTTCTTTTTTAAAATAACTAAATGTAAGACTGGGAAATGTTGAGGTGAGGAATTGGATACCATAATAGTCAATGACACAAAAGAGATAGAAAAAAAAAATGTAGTTACAACATATTCATGAGGCAAACCAGTCAATATTCAACTTCCAATTTCCCAAGAAGATATCAAGACATAAGCATTAAATTGGGTTAAATCACATTTACATAGTTGAGTAATACATATGGGTTTGCTTAGAAAGTGATTGCTTAAAATATCATAAAGAAATTGAAAGTTGTGTAAGGGTTGCTTGTTTAATCTATGAACAAGTTACCAATGTCACCACACTGCTAAGGTTGGCAAGAGGACTTACATTCTGTGGACAACAACCTAATTGTTTGACCGAAAACCAACTTCCATCATGTAAAGGTGCTCTTCATTTTTCTATAAATGTTTATTACTTACGAGAAATAGCGCAAAATTTGTATGTGATGAGAAAACCACAAATTGTGTTGATCATTACATGTTGCACTGTTGGTTGTTGAAGAGGTGAATAATGTCTCTTCCCGTGTTGTTAAGTGAAAGATTAACATGTTATGAAAACATTTTAAGCATAGCGGAACTAAGCATTAGAACTAAGCTCTTTTATCTAGTCATAGTAATTTCACGAAGGATAGAACTGATCTTATTCTCAAAAATAGTTCAATTAGCACTCGGGACCTTCCGAACAAAGGCTCTTCATTACATATATACACGAATCAGTTATAGAATTTGTGCAATACAATTACTGTTAAGGTCGGCGTATATTCTACCCTTTCCAAACACAGTTTATGGGATTACATCGGGAATGTTATTTCTATGTGCTATTTCATTTTGACTGACTCACAGAAATCAAAGACAGATTTAAGTAGGCTGTGGTCCTTGGTTGATTAAACGATATTTTGTGTTACATTCAACCATACTGCGGACTGAAGTTGAAGTGTCTAAGTCTGTTTCTTCTTGTGTAAAACTAAAAAAGATGCGATTAAGACAGCTAGACAACAATTCTAATAATGCGATTAAGGAATCTAGACAAAGTAATCCTCCCTTCAGCTTTAATGCAAAATGGTATCTGTGGGAGGAAGTTGTTTCTGAATCGAAAATTAGAGTCAATATCCAAACCTCCTCTAAGACCCACAGGAATAGCTTGTCTGTATCTACAATAACCACCTGTAGCATTTCCCTAACAAATAAGTGAAAAAGAAGCACACTTAAGGTTCAAGTAAACGAAAATTATGGAGATGTTTAACTAACCAGCAATCTGACATTAAAGTAAATGATTCTTGACCTGCAGAATAGTGCCAAAAGTCTAGTATATGGAGTTTTTTGCCACCTGATAAATTAAAGGGAGATATCCACCAACATCAGGAAAAATGGTACCATTAGGAAGTATTCAACCTTCACCTCCCACACCAACAACAATATCGTCGTGCCCCATCACGTAAAGTATATCATACACTTGATTTATAACAAGCCCTGCATCATTCAATCAAGTTGTGCTCATAGTTATTTCCTTCACCAAAAATAACTCTCAATATATGAAAACATCCCTTCCAAGTTATATTACTCTCCATCGCATGCTTTCAACAAAACTTAAACAAGTAAAAGCAAACCATCAATTGATCTATAATCACGATTCTTGACAATTCCAACACTGCTCACTTAACAAATGTTGGTTACAATGGATCTCGACTATAAATTTAGCAACTTGTCAATTCATCCAATGAAAGACAAAATAGAAGAACGAATGCACACAATCACAAACTACAAACTTCCTCCTAACACATTTACTGAAAGTATGCCCATTGAAATCTTATTCTATATGAGGAAATTGTGGAAAGATAAAATACCCCTAGATGATTTATTTTAAAGAAATAGGGAATTCAATCCCCATCCAGGTGCTTTTGTTGTGAGAATCATAAAGCATAAGATATTCCTCATGATATCATACTAATTTTCAACTACTATTCCTAAGAAGGGAAAGCACACACTTTATATTATACTGAACGTAAATTGATGTCTGAGAAAGGAACAAACGCTGCATGACAAATGTAGGTACTTCACATGTAATTATGGTAATTTCAACAAGTTCCCGTGGTCCACATGATGTCACTTAATCAAGTCGATTTAGAACAACAATTGATTTAAGATAAGTAAATACTATACTTTCCTAATCCTCCTCCTTCTCTTTTCCCCTCAAAACCCAAATTCTAATGAGTGGAAAATGCAAACCCTAATAAACAAACTTATTTCAAGACATCTATATCCATGGCACTTTGCACATACAGAAAATCAGCCATTACTTGTTTGCGATTTCAAAATTTAGACAACAACACGTCAGAATCACATTTTTACAACTAGAGTCAATGTCAAATCTACATTTGGAATAAAAATGTATCACTTGATGGATAAAAATATAAAATCACCATGGGAAGTCCTCCAAAACCAAGTGCTACATCAAGATGCGAAGGTATTACAGAAGCACCAAATGAGCTCATATGTATTACGGGAGCACCAAAGAAGCAATGACATCTGCATCTTTCCTTCTTTTCTTTCCTGCCATCGACTGGTACTTCTTCCTTTTTTTCCATATGTGTTGATATTTCAAGCAGCAGCACGCTCCGCCTGACCATGACTTAAACCTTTTGCAGAAGACAAGGCTGCAACCTTAATCCGTTCTCCTGCATCCCAAGCAGCACTTTCTTCATTCTTAGAGAATGCCATAATCTTAGCTCTAAACAAAGAGAAATCCCCTCTTTGTATTAATATTAATCTACACCAGTACCCTAGACCGAAGAATAGCACAAGGAGATAAGATTGTAAACAAAATAACCAAATACCAGCCAAAACACTAAAAGGTAATGATAGTATATTCTTGTAAGCACAATTTTATACCCTTCCAAGCATAGTGCATGCCCGAATAAAGATCAATAAATTATGCCTCATTCACAAGCTAGTTCATCAGCATACACTATCCCAATACACAGAGAAAAGATTGTCTTTCAGGTAACTAGGGTATCTAAACCAATTGATATTGAATGTTTTGTTAGATATTAAGGTAAATTAGTTATTTAATTAAAAGAATCTGATTAACAGACATTCAACAATAACAATGAGAATTTACTCCCAACAACAGAGAAAACAGTGATAATATGCATCATACATATGCAAGGGCGGCTCAACCCTAAAAGCCATGCATTTATGCCTAAACCATCAAAATTAAAGATGCTAAAAGAACCAAGAATCCCTATATTCAGTTCTCTCAAATACAAGCAAAGATATACACATCCGAAGACGCCAAATCGTACAAAAAAGAAATAAGTTTGATTAAACGAAGTACACGACCCAAAAGCAGAGCACCAACAGAAATAGTAAACCAAAAATATGAAGGGCATACATTAATAAATAACGGGACAATCTTGATTGCTTACGAAAATCCCCTTCAACCTGCGATACCTAATTGTTCTTCGACTACAGTTCAGCATCTAGTCATTTCTTCAACTCAGTTCTTCAAAATTATCAGCTCAAAAATTCTATTGAATAAGAGAGAACTCACACCTGTTTTCCCCCTAAATTTTTTATATATGTTGTTAAAATTAACGTTTTAAGAATTATTGTTTTTGGTCAATAAAAATGGGAGGGAGCTTAAAATGATGTTGGAGGGAAAACTTTAGTGAAAATTTTAAGGCCACACTTCTAATGTGTTGTTTTTACAATTATAAAAATAGAAAACTTTTAAAGTGTGGTCATATATGTTAATAGTTGTTGTCAATTATATCATAATGTAACAATACTTATAAAATTAAGCTTATACCATTAAAGAGTATACTTTTTAAATGTTGTCAATATAAAGTGTAGCTAAAAGGGGAAAACTTGGGCGACGCTTTGAAAGCGTCCCAAGAAATATTTTTGGCAACAATTTACAAGTGTTTTCAAGAAATAGTGTGGCCGTAAGACTAAATCGGTGTAGTGATATAATAATCATACTATAACATGCATACATACATAATAGTTAATTCATGTGTCTAGGGTTAAAGATGAGGGATACTTATCATCAACATCACAACCACACATTAGACATAGGAGCATTACTGTCTAAGTAACTCATATTTCATAATTGAATTCAAGAAGGATCAACCATCATACATCCTTTCCCTTTCATGACGTTCATACTTCCAATTACAAATAATACATAACATGTAACACCCCTAAAATGAACTAGGTTGAACTAGAGCTTTACATGTGTCTCATGATTTAATTTGGTGTTAAAAATGTTAATAATGATATCTATAGGCTGTTTTTAAAGTTTGATTATGTTTGAAGGTTAAACGCCCAAGAACGTCCATGACGTTCAGAAGATGTGCCTTAGAAAGTGCTTGTGTGTCTTAGTATGTTTTAGCGAGTTTTACGTTTCATTTTATGTGAAATTGGTGTGGGATAATCCTAAACATAGGTGACCATGTTTAGGGGTACAACGTTTGGGTACGACTCAGTCTAAGACCCATGAGGGGACCTAGAAGAGGACCCCGTCTCTTTGGACGGATGCTGCAAAGCAGTGACCAACGACGGCCACAAGGAACGGACCATTGGTCTAACGACGGTCCGTCGACCTTGGGAGTTGATTGGCCCAGAAAGGTATACAAGGCCTTCACAAGATTGAGTCTCATACCCAATCGATGGACCCCATCAAAGGGACGTTGACTGGGCGACGGTTCGACACTAAAGGGGCGTAGGTGGTGCCTGCAAAAGCTGCTAAAATTCTGCCAAGGCTTGGGGTGTTTGGTAAATTCACCCCAAGTATTTTATGAACCATGGATGATTATTTTAGGATATTTTAGGTATATTAAGTGGGTTCAAACACTAAGACCTAATTTTAGACTTCATTTTCAAAAACCCAAAACCCCTCCCTCAAGAAAGGCTCTCTCCAAACCCCATAGAAGTTTGAAATCAAGGAAGGGCTTGGAGGGCTCGTTGTGGATGTGTTATTCATCATAAATTAGTGGGTTCCCTCTCATTCAGGTATGGTAGTCATCCTTGAACCTTCTTTCATTCAAGGATCCATTTCAAAGATATTTCAAATGGGGTTTTAAACTTCAAACTTCTTTATTCCTTGACTCTAAGTATGTGTCTTTGTATGGAAATGTTTAATGATTAAAATGAGTTGTTCTTAGTGTTATATGATGATTTTAATATAAAACCCCCAGTGAAACCATGTTTATGATTTTTATCAATTTTTCACTTATTAAACTTGTTTTATGAGCATGATTTGGAAATGTTAGGTTATGGTTTCTTGATGGTTATAATGTACCTAAGCTACTGCATTAACGGTTATTTCTATATGAATTGTTTGATAAATCATGAATAGGTGCTAAAAGCATGGATTAATGGTAAGTTTGTTATATTGTTTCTCTCTTATTATGAAATGCTCTTGAGTGGTATGGTCCACCATTGGTGCCGGTGTTTACTTAAAATATATGAATGTAAATTTACATGTGTATTATGAATAAGGCCATGAAGTCATATTATGTGAAGTAATATGATAATGATATTGTTCTTGTTATGTGCTTTAGGAAGCTTGTTATGTGAAGTATGCTAGAGGTTATGTCTGAGTGCACTATATGTTTATGTGAAGCATGCTAGTGTGTGATATGTGATGAATAAAATTATGAATATGTTTAGGATTCAATGATATGTAAATGTTGATTATATGAAAGGTGTGCTTACACACACACACTTGAATGAATGAAGTTAATGAATGTTGAATGGTGGTGTTTTTGGGTTAACACTTTTCGTTAGTCGAGATGAAGTGTTTAGTAGCAACCTCACTATTTCCCAAGAGCTTTCTAAGATAGGTTGAGGGATGGATACCCTTTGTGATTTGAGATGTGGTGTCCAATAAGTTATTCCTTATCCTTTTGTAATGTATGTTAAAGACTCCGTGAGGGAGTTATGCTTAGCACCGAGAGGATAGGAAGAAGAGGTGGTTACACTTCATGAGTTGAGATGTTGTATCTAATGTAGCTGTTGAGATGAGTACTCCTCGTTAGTAGAGAATGAGTTACTTAGTTGAAATCTCCTTATCCCTTAACTATGCGCCCACATAGGTGTAGCTATTGGAGAATCCATGTAAAGGCTAAGATACCGACCCTAACCTAGGAAAGTGGCATCCCTCTTGAGATACGGTTTAATGTCAGGATTCCATGTATAGCTCTCATGGTTTATGTCGGATAAAGCTAACTCCCCATAACAGAATGTAATGAACTAAGTATCCTAAAAAGTTTACTACTTAGGGTAGTGGTGGTATGAGACGTTATTTATCCATTGCACAAGTATACACTTGAAAGGGGAGTCTTGGTGTGTTTTATCTTTAATGTATGAATGTGTTGTAATGTGATTTAATATCTAATGTTAAGAAAGCACGTTAAGACTATGTCTTGTGTAATGATGTTATTAATAATTAATGTGGTGTACCAAACCTCATGGAATCCTCAAGGAGCACAAAATGGGAGTAGTAGTATGGGATGTTATTCTCACATTGCTTTTTGTGTAACTTGCAAGTCCACTTGGGGAAAGGAACCTATGTGAAGTTCTAAATTCAAGCATGTCTCTCTAATGTTTAGTTATAAGAGTGTTGACTTGTTACCTATGCGAAGTACGCCTATAATGGGTAGCCTTGAGGATCACTTAGGTGCGTATTGAAGGAATTGTATGGGTGGTTCCTGTCACATCCTGAGAGCATACCCTAGAAGATATGACACTCTCGAAGTGCAACCGGCGTACTTGACCTATAGGAGGTGTCATACAAGCCCTTTCGCATCATTTATCGCATATACATATATGAAAAGTATAGCGGAATTAAAACTTTTCACAAACGTTCTAATAGTTTTTCAAAATATCTTTCATATAAAATCAAAGGAATACTAAGTCTCATATCATCAAATCTTAGACTCACGAATAATTGGGACACGGCCCATACAATCGAAATATAATACTATATGTCTATTACAATGCTTAGTAAAAGAAAAACTAAAGATATCTATGCCCTTGAGTCAAGTGAGGACATACTTCAACTTGCTTGAATGATCATATAATCCAAGCCTTCGCCTCAAATAGAAACTTCACCTATGAATCACTTTAGAGATAGATAAAATATGGAATAAGTACAAACACATGTACTAAGTATGGCTTAATGCATAAAAATCATGATAACGGATATTTAATGAAAATATGCTCTTTTTGATTATAACATCATAGTATAAGCATAATAACAAAATTTAATGCCATTTGAACACATAAGATACCACTTAAGCAATTTATCACAATTTTAGGAGAACATTAGAGTGAGCTATATCACTGTTATAGTGATTTCCTTCACTGTTACAGTGAAGTTATTCTACTTCACATTGAACAGTTTCTAGCATGTCATCTTCTCACTAAAAGCTATCCTAAGACTCACTTAAGTAAGACAAAGTGATACCGTCCATACACCCTCTCTAGTCACACATATATGATCCTTAAGACCACCTATAATGAGCTACACACTTACAATACACCAAAATACAATGTACCATGTATGATATGACATTCATCTCACTAAGGGTATCAAAAGACTTATTTAAGTACTTCTAGAAGAGAAATCCCATACACCCTCTTCAAGATTACCTAAATAATCCTTAAGACTTCCTAAGATTATAGCATGCCTACTTAGTAACTCAACATTCCTAACTAGAGTCATTGTAAAGATTTCCGTAGGTAAGACATGAATAAATCATCCTTTGTGCCCCCTTTACAATTTAACTAGGAAATCCTTAGACTTACTCCAGATTAGGTATTTATTTGTTTACATGTTTCCTATCCTAAGTCATTACTTCATTATTTCATTATGAGACATTCATCACATAAAGGACATTCAAGTAATGGTCTTGGAGAAGACCTAGGGATTCTCACTAAAATCTTCAAAGCCTATTGTGCAATGTCTAGATAGCGTCCATACCACCACCTATTCTTCATAGAACTTCTCAAATACTAGTAGGTATCCCATATGATGAGAATAGGAAATACCCACATAGACCATAGTATCAAAGCATGGAATCCAAAGTTGTAACCTACTCCGATAAGGGTGTTCTACTTGCCAATGGTAGAACTTGGACACATCTCATGTAGGCATATAGTTAAGAAATATGAAGGGTTTTCTTTGCACTCTAGCCTTATTCTTAATTAGATCTACTTCCCTTACCATACTCTCTCGGTGCTAGCCTTTTTTCTCATGGAGTACTTTACATTAAAGGATTATACGAAGAGGTTCCATATCTAGTTCATAACCCAATCACATTAACCCTACCAAAGAGGTCCCCTAGGGCTGCCTTAGAATGGCGAAGAGGATAGATTAATGACTTTCCTACGGATAATATCATGTCGTTCCATCTAACCAAAATTAAGTCCATCATTGATACAAGAAGGATACCATTACGGCTTTCGACTTCAATGATCATAACCTTACCACTAGGTTTACGTTTTCACATAAAGGACCTTCTTAGTATCAGTAAAGGTCTCATGTACTTCATACATACAATACTAAGAGGATTCAGCATCCTAATTCAAGACATCTCATGTTAACATTCACACATGTATCAAATAAGGGACACAAGTCTACCACACAAGACACACCAATGACTTCACTTTATCACATATATGATAGCATATCATTCTTAAAGCACATAGGAATAACCATTATCATCTTTGAGTCATCCTATACACTATTATAACATCATAAATATAACCATCATAGACTCATATAGTCAAGGAGGAATAATGATGCATCAACTCTAAGACTACACACATAAAGACATAGTCATAGTCTAACATGATCAGTTAATATCAATAGAAGCACACATACTTTCACATTACTCACATGTAGATAGATATGATCATACTTCACATAAATCAACTACACAAATTATCATAGTATATTAAGTAGTTGCTGACAAGGCCATGATCATCATAATACATAAAGTAACGCCGATAAGGCCACATCATTCACATAGCACCGCCACCATTAGTGGACCATACCAATCAAAACATAATTCAAGAGCTGTATTACATAAAATAAAGAGAATTAGGGCGGCGTACCACCAATCCATTCTCTCCACATCAATCCTTAGCTAAATCATCCAATTCAACACCAATAGGCCCTTACCCATGGCCATGATCATCAATTTAATACAAAAACTATAATACTCAATGAATCTAGGTCAATCAAATATAGATTATAAATATAAGACAGGCTATGCATAAATTGAATACAATTATTACATTCAATAGCCCATAGAAAACTACACTAGAATTCATAAGCATTAAGACAATATCAAGTCAACCACAAAGTAGTCAAAATCTAGGCTTCATGAATTACATAGGTTCATAGGTTAATTATTTTAAAATCATATAATTAACATGAATATAATGAATATATAATGATTCAAAACCTTTAATGCAAGAAACCATGGATTAATCATAAAATTGGACAAGTTCATTTTTAAAAAACTTTAGAAATCTCTTTGAATTTTGGGCTTCTTGATGAATAGAGTTTCAAGGATAAAAAACCATACCTCAATGATTTTAATACACTAAATTGATGAAGAATCACCACTCAAATCTCCAATCCAAGCTCTTCCATGTGTTTTGGCTTCAATGGAGTTCTAGAGAATTTCGTATAGATTTTGGGGTTTTGATTTTGAAGAATGAATTCATCTAGGTATTTAGGACTTATATAGATGTTTAAAATACCCAAAATACCCCTAATTAACCTCCCAAACTCTTATTTGGACGTGGAAAATTCACCCCTTGACTTAACAGTAAAGTTACGCACGAAACAGTCCAACCCACGACTGCCCATCGACGGGTCGTTGGTCAACAAACGGACCGTCCTGGCTGTCCGTCGATGGGTTCAGAGACTTTCCACTGGGAGATTGAGATCCCTAGGATAATTCTTGACCAACGACTCCCATCGACGGGGCTTCGACTGGCAAACGAGCCATCATTTGCCTCAGTCGATTGGGGCTGGTCTTGACAACCTTTGGCTCAAATGAAGGGTCCTTCCTCAAGGACCCTTGGTTGGTCCTTGGGGACTTTCACCCGGACGTTTCCAACCCGAATACGATTGTATATGATTTTAGGACATCCCATAACATTTCATCCAAAACGAACACATAAAACTCGACGAAACATGCTAAAACACACAAGGTCGTTTCAAGGCAAACCTTTCAAACGTCATGGACGTTCTTGGACGTTTGACCTCCAAAATTCATGAAACTTGACACACTGACTTTAAAAACCATTATAACTCATATAAGAGCCTCATAAGATCATAACACACACATATAAGCACATAACCTCATATGATACACATAGGCGACTAGTCGTCGAATGTCTTGGTCGTCCCTTGACGTTTGACTTCCAGTTCACCTACACTGTTAGACACTGCCTCAGTACCATATTATACAGCATTTTAGGACCTTAGACCCTTATTAAAACCATGTTAGTCTCTAGTTCACCTAAGTAGTTTTAGACGTGTTATAGTTCCTTCATGTCTACCTTTGTGAGTCTTAGGATAACCTTAGTTAGGGAAATTTCTAGGGAAATAAGTTCACTGTGAAGTAATATGAGTTCACTATAATGTTCAGTTCACTGTGATATTTTGGAGTTCACTGTAAAGTGGTCTTTTATGGTAAAATTATGGAAGTCCTTTCTATTGTACTAATAGATGACTTATGTGTTATTTCACTTGAATATTCATGACAGTTTTACTTAATTGGCATGAAAGTTTATTTCTACTAAACCGTCCTTTTTTGCATGATTTTGCATATGTCATACTTAATACATTAGTTGTAAGACCCCAAAAATGACTTACGTTAACTAGAGCCTAACGTGTTTTTAATGGTGGTGTAAGTTCCTAATGTGGTCTATAACATTGTATAGAGGCAGTAGCTAAAGTATTAGGTGCATTGGAAGTCAAACGTCATGGAATGACTAAGACGTTCGACGACTAAGTCACCTAAATGTCTCATATGTTGTTTTATGTGTTTATGTATGATTAATGAGGTTGTAAGGTCCTTAAATGAGTTATTATAGCATGTATAGGCAGTGTGTCAAGTTTCGTGAATTTTGGAGGTCAAACGTCTAAGAACGTTCATGAAGTTGGAAAGATATGCCTTGAATTGACCTTGTGTGTGTCTAGGCATGTTTCGACGAGTTTTACGTTTTCTTTTTGGATGAAATATATGTGAGAGGTGTTAAAATCATAGAAGATCGTATTTGAGTTGGAAACGTCCGGGAAAATTATCCCCAAGGACCACCTAAGGGTCCTTGAGGAAGGACCCAAACTGGTTGACAAGGCAGTCCCAGGCAGACCCCAAACGACGGAGGCATCGACGGCTCGTGGGACAATCGGTGCCCCGTCGATGGATGTCGTCAATGGTGACTTGACATTGGGTGAGATGGTAACCTTTTCCAGTATATTACCCAACCAACGAAGGAGCAGGACGGTCTATTTGTCGGCAAACGGTCAGTCGACTGCCAACCGTTGGTGAGGTCTGTTTTCCTGCGCAGTCCACTGCCAAGCTAGGGGTGAATTTGTAAATTCAACCCACTTCCAAATAAGAGTATTGGCGGTTTATTATGGGTATATTGGGTATTTTAAACAAGTATATAAGTGTTAAACACTTAGAATATTTCATTCTTCAAAAATCAAAACCTCAAAATCCCTTAAGAAATCCCAAAGACTCCATTGAAGTCTAAATCAAGGAAGAGCTTGGAGGTGACGTTTTGAGTGGAGATTCTTCATCAAAGTGAATAATTAGCTTCATTTATGTATGGCTTTTGATTCTTGAAACTCATTTCATCAAGGAGACCAACTTTCAAAGATGTGTTCAAAGTTTCCGAAGAGGAATTGTTCAATTTCATGATTCTACCATGGGTTCTTGCATTAATGGTTTTCAAACGTCTATTATGGATTAGATTGATGTTGTATTGATGATTTTAACCTAAATTACCTATGAACCCATGAAATTGATGAACCTAAGGTTTTGACTAAATTATGGGTTACTTGATATCGGCGTAATGTTGATGAATTCATGTGTAGTTTCTTATGGGCTTTCTATTGATGTAAGAATTGTATTCAATTGTTGTAGAATTGATCTTAGATTTATGAATCTATATCGAATTGGTTTAGATTTCATTGATTTCTATAATTGTGTATTGAATTGGTGTTCATGGCCATGGGTAAGGGCCTTATGATGTTGAATTGAGGGATTTGGTATTGGCTTGAAGGGTTGATGATGGAGTGGAGGTATTATGCCCCATTTCCTTTATTTTGATGTTATTTATACTTCCATTCTATTATGATTGGTTTGGTCCACCTTTGGTGGCGGTGTTATGTGAATTGATGTGGCCTTGTCGGCGTTATTTTATAGTATATTGATGATCATGGCCTTGTCGGCACTACTTGAACTTATATGTCTATTTGTTTAGTTGATTTGATGATGTGTCATCATATATACCTATATGTGGAAGTATGTGCTAGGCTATTGATACTATCTAGTTAATCATGTTATGCTTTGACTATGTGTTAATTGTATAGTCTTAGAGTTGATACATGGTTATTCCTAAATTGGTTATATGAGTCTAAAATGGTTAAGTTGATAATTATAAGGTAATGAATAGGTTGACTAAATAAGGTTAAGGGTTATTCCTAAGAGTCTAAAGAAAGATAGGCTATATGTGTTAAATGGAAGTATGTTGTGTCTTGTTTAGGTAGACTTGTGTCCCTTACTTGATGCTAATGTGAATATGTGATGTCTTGACTTAGGAACCTAAAGGGTCTTATTCTTGAATAAATGAATATAGGTGAGACCTTGAATGATGATTAAAGGGACATTTATGTGGAACCTTGAACCAAGTGGTAAGGTTATGAATTGTGAAGTAGTAAGCCGTAATGGTATCCTTCATGTAATGAGTGATGGACTTAAGGTTGATTGGCTGGAACGGCATCATATCATACCTTAGGAAAGTCGCGATGAACTTCTTGTCGCCATATTGAGATAGCCCAAATGGTCCTTGCTATGGTAGGGTAAATGTAATTGGGTCATGAACATGATATGGGACCCATTTGTATGAACCTTAATGTAAACTGATCTTTGATAACTAAGCCTAGCACCGAGTGAGTATGGTAAAGGGAAGTTGTTCTAGTTAAGTATGAGACTAGAATACAAAGCACACCCTTCATATTCCCTAACCATATGCCTACATGGGATCTTTATGTTCTACCATTGGCAAGTAGAACACCTCATTGAAGTAGGATAGAACATCGGATTCCATGCTTTGATACCATTGTCTATGTCGGTTATTGCCTATTCTAATCATATGGAATACCTATTAGCATTAGAGAAGTTTATGAGGTTTAGGTGGTGGTATGGGACGCTACTTACACATTGCACAATAGACTTTGATGGTGTTATTTGGAGTTCCTAGGTCTTGTCTAAGACCATTATTTGAATGTCCTTTATGTGATGTATGTCTTCTAAATGGACTAATAAGCTAATGACTCATGTTAGAAATTATGTAAATGACTAAGTACCTAATCTGAAGTAACTTAAGGACTCCTTAGCTAAAGTGTGAAAAGGGCATATGGGATGATCGCTTTATGTCTTATCTTTGGAAGTCTTGAGTATGACTCTAGTTAGGAAAATGTTTGGTGTTGTAGACATGATATAAGCCTTAGGTAGTCTCAATAACTATTTAGGAAACCTTGAAGAGGTAAATAATGGACGTTATCTTCTTGATTTACTTATGTAGGTCTTTTTGATAGCCTTTGGAAGGAGAATGTCATATCATCTATGCGTTGGTGTGTTTAGTGAGAATGATTCTATCCTAGGGAGTTTATTGTATATCTTGAGTGTGGTGTAAGGGATTGTATGGGCGGTTGCTTCACAACTCACTCAAGTGAGACTTAGAGTCACCTTTGGTAGAAGAATCTTACCTTGATGTTTAAGATGCTTTGTATGTGTGTATGTGTCTCATTATGAGTAATCTTGAGATTCGTTTGGGAACATCTAGAGAGGGTGTATGGGCGGTATCTCTTTGTGTGACTTAAGTGAATGTTAGTATAGCTTTTAGTGAGGGAATTACACGCTAGAAGTTGGTTAATGGGAGGTAAAGTGATTCACTGTAACAGTGAAGGAATTCACTGGATAGTGTTCTCCAAATATGTGATTTTTGGTTAAATGTTTCCTTATGTGTTTCTAAGTTGCTAAATGTTGTTATTATGATTAAAATATGATTTATAAATTGAAAAGATGCATATTTCCAATAAAGTCCATTTTCATTATTTTTATGCATAATGTCATACTTAGTACATGTGGTTGTACTAATTTCATGCTTTATTTTCTATCTAATAGTGCTTGGTAGGTGAAGAGCTTTTGAGAAGTGAAGACTTGGACAAGGAGATCGTTCAAGAAGTGTTGAAGTATGTCCTCTCTTGACTTGAGGGCATATATGTCATCTTATGTCTCTTTTATGAAGTTTTGTAATAGACTATTAGTAGTATGTTTTAAATTTGTATGGGTCGTGTCCCAAGTATTATTGTGTCTTAAGATGATGATCGAGACTTAGTGTTTTACTATTTCTACATATATGAAAGAGTTTAAATACTTCTATATTGTTTTTATGAAAAGTTTTAATTCCGCACTACTTTTCATTATGTATATGCGATGAATGATATGAGAGGCTCCGGTCACAATCTAAGATTGTACCCTAACTTCTAGGGTGTGGTTTCGGGATGTGACAAGCTTTGTATCAGAGCATAGGTTAATGAAAGTAGTCTTAGGAATTGAAAAGTCTCGAAAAGTCACGTCTAGTAGAGTCTTTACCATCGGTGTGAGTCGCGACACATCTATGGGCGAGAGGCTATAGGACGATAGTGTTTCCCTTCATTTCTACTCCTATGTTAGTGCGGTAGAATTATGTTATGAGTGTCCTTCTAAAAGTGTTTCCTTGTTTTCTAGGAGATGAATACTAGAAGGATGGCCTCTAGAAGGATAGAAGAGGGAAGGGTGAATGAGGAAGCTCCTCCTCAAGTTGAGCAAGTTGAGCAAGTGCCTCATAATGGGCAAGGTGTCCAAGGTGCTCAAGTGCCTCCTCAAGGTGATCATGCCCCTAATGTGGAAGGAGGTAATGAAGTGCCAGAGTTGTCTAATAGGGTGATTGGAGAGGCTTTGCTTGCTTTAGCCCGAGCCGTAACGGTTCAAGCTAACTTGAACATTGTGCCTAGGGGTAATGTTATGGAGAGCACTATGTCATCTAGGTTGAGAGACTTTGTGAGGTTGAATCCTCCAATCTTTCTTGCCTCTAAGGTGAATGAAGGTCCCCAAGAATTCCTTGATGGTGTGTACAAAGTTTTGAGAGCAATGGGGGTTACATCTAGGGAGAAGGCGGAGTTGGCTTCTTATAAATTCAGAGATGTGTCTCAAATTCGGTACACTCAATGGAAAGACAATAGGCCAAATGAGTTGGGTCCTATTGAGTAGGAAGAATTCAAGGAAGTTTTTCTTGAAAAGTATTTTACCCTTGAGAGGAGGGAAGTGAAAGTAGAAGAGTTTATCAATCTCAAGAAAGGCAATATGAGTGTTGAGGAATGCTCTTCAAGTTCTCAACTTTGTCTAGGTATGCACCTTCCCTAGTGTCTAATACAAGGGATGAAATGAGTCGCTTTGTGACGGGTGTAGCCGACTTAGTGTGGGAGGAATGCCGTACGGCTATGTTGCATGATGATATGACTTTTGCTAGACACATGGTGTATGCACAATAAATTGAAGAGTCTAAACTTAGGAGTATGTCAAGGAACTTTAAAAGGAGTGTTGTTAGTGACCAAGTGCAACCTAGGTTCAAAAAGAGGGTTCAAACTCAAGATGGACCTAGTGTTCCTAAGAAGAAGTTTGAGAAAGGAGGTGGTTCTAGCAATGACAAACCTACATGTTCCACTTGTGGTAAGAGACATTATGGTGAGTGTCTATTGGTACCGGTAATTGGTTTGGATGTGGAAAAGATGGGCACAAAGTGAGAGATTGTCCAAACATTGCTTCTAGGAAGGAGGGTAAGAAGGTTGAGCCTAGTGTTCCGAAGGAAGATGCTTCAACTAGGAGGCGTTTCTATGCATTCCGGACTAGAGGTGAGAAGTCGTATGAGGGTGATGATTATATTGGTAAGTCATCGTTTCTCTTTTGATAGTATGAGTTCCTTCTAAGTGGGGGAGTATGGTCAGAATTATGCTAGAAGTGTTGCATGTGCATGATGTTTAGGAGTTTGGTTGAAATTGAATTTCATTAACTTCTTGCATTGTGTGTTTTATTGAGTTATGAGGATGCTGTAAGATATGTTTGTATGATTTTACCTTGCATATTAGCATGTCTATATCATGAATTGCTTAAGATTGCATTTTGGAAAATTTGTTTAAAAATCACCGTAGCATGCACAGTTCACTGTGTAATTTTTGGAAAAGTGACTAATTGATTCTTTGGTCTAAAAATTGTTGTTGAGTGGTTATAACTGATGATATAAGTATGATATTGAATATAAAATGAGTTTTTACCATTTGGAATAAAAGATATTAGTTTTGGTAGCATAATGAGTTATAGAATTGTATTCTAGTTTCTTGTTGTGTTGTGATTGTCTTGAACTTATTAAATTGATGTTCTCTTCTTTATTGTGAGTTATATGGTTTGTTTATGCGCTGTTAAGTTGGTTTTCTACTCTTGGAAGTGTTCGGAGAGTGGCAAGTGTCATTCGAGGACGAATGTTGTCCAAGTGGAGGAGATTGTAAGATCCCAAAAATGACTTAGGTTAACTAGAGCCTAACATATTGTTAAAGGTGGTATAAGGTCCTAATGTGGTCTATACCATGGTATAGATGCAGTAGCTAAAGTATTAGGTGCATTGGAAGTCAAACGTCAAGGAATGACTAAGACGTTCGACGACTAAGTCACCTAAATGCCTCATATGTGGTTTTATGTGTTTATGTGTGATTCATGAGGTTGTAAGGTCCTTATATGAGTTATTATCACTACAAGAAAAACAGCCTATAAGGAAGGGAAATCTTGTCCCTAAATGTCAGAATCTGGTCCTAAATGAGCTATTGAGATAAGACTGGTCGCAACCCGTCCTAAAAGCCTTCTTCGCTAAAGGTTTACTGCGTTGAGTTTCATTAGCTTTTTGTTAAATGTCGTTTGGGACGGGGAAAAACATTGGTCGTACATACTTTTAAAGACGATATTTCTGGTCTCAAATAGATGATTTATATTTTGTAAAAGCTTTACTTTCTTGTCGTTAATCTTCTTTAGCGACTAGAAGCAACCTCGTCCTTGTAATCTTTGGCGACGAGAATGATCTGGTCTTAGATATCTTTTAGAGACGAGCAATATTTCTTGTCTTAGGCTTCCTTTAGAGAGGAACAACATTTCTAGTCCTAGATTTACCTTTAGAGACGAGCAATAATTCTGATCTCTAATTAACCACCAATGGTTCTAGAGCTTGATATCAAAAAAAAGGTTGCATCTACAAATATAGAATTGCTACTGAAAATCTCGATACAAAAAGATAGAGAGAGAGAAAGAGATTAATTGCAATAAATTAATTAATATCTCATATGTTAGTTTTGACAATTGCTTGATAAAAAACATAGTTAAGATTTGAGTTGGATTATAATATCAAGTATTGCATAACATTCAAGACAAACAATAATGAGTTTGTGCATCTTCTTTAGCTTCATCTTGAATTGTAACTCTTCATATTTTGCAAGTACAAAATTTGAGATAACGTTAAATAATAATTGGTATAATAATATACATCAACAAAAGCATATCAGGTTGTATAAATATCCTTAAGGCTGCAAAGTATATGAAACAAATAGGCCTACATGAACATGATATTATGTCATTGGGTAGTTTCTCTTCACAAAATATGCATCTACAGATTAGAGGTGTCTACCCAAAATGCTCTTGGAGAAGGCTTGTGCGAATATTGTGGTTCTCATAGATGGATATTTTTTTAATCTTGGCTCTACAAGGAAGAGTACATACTAATGTGAAGATTACAAATTAAAGTGGACTTGCATTGAAGATATGTCAAACTATCTTCAGTCAAACCATCCAGTAACACTTGATCACCTACTAGTTTATTTCAAATAGTCTACTGTAATTTTGGGGAAATACTCAACTTCACAAAACTGAGCAAAGTTGTAACATAATGGACTGAGGAAATTTCCTTCGTTGTGGTAAATGCAAGAGCTCATAGCTGTTATGAATATCTACAGGATGTGGTTAGCTGTTGGGAGTATATTACATTTGGTTAGAGAGAAAAATAAGGCTATTTCCAACAGAAAGGAGGCATGGACAAACATTTGATCAAATTCATTACACATGAAGTGTTGTTCCAACGTAGCATGCAGAAGAAATTATATAGGAATATGCAACACCTTGAGAGACATCCAAGTGAAGATTAAAGTGTCTATATACTAGTTTTTTATATTTTATCCTTTAGTCATATATGAACTATTATGCAAATAAGTCTATCTGCAATGCTTGGGACAGTTTACCAAATCTCGAAGCAACCTTGTGCTTAATGTGATTTTCCTAGTGTGTAAGAGATTCTTTGCTTACCAAAAAACATAGCTAACTTTCACAGAAGAATAAATTAAACTGCTCACCTCAAATGGAGTCTAACTTTCTTCAAGTGTTATACAAATACAACAAAAAAGCTGCAAGAATATAAGAAATATTAACTAGAAAAGGTTGAGATGCCAAAGAATTTAAAAAATATTTTGAAGAAAACAAGAAAACAGAACTGGTCAGAAAATAGAAACAAATGGACTAAAGAATGCAAAGCATAAATATAGAAGTTGCGCAGCTATGCAGAAAATCAAATTTGAGCAAGAAGAAGTTGAGAAAGCGATTAGTTCTTTTGATCTTATCCAAGCTTGGAAAAACTTTCTTTTCCAATTCCCTGAAGTGAAGGATACTATAGTTGACTGTGCAGCTAGACAGAAAATATAAAAGAAAGTATAAACAATGTTTCAATAATAAGACATTGATGTAGTATATCTTAAAGGCCACTACAGGATCTGTAGTTTATCAAGTCCCCTTCTATTTGAGAAGTGGGCATTGCTGAAGTAAATAATAATTTGAGTGCATATATAAACATTCTCTTAAAGATATGTGATGAAAAAATCTTCATATCGAGATCGTGCTTTAATAAGACATGAAAAATATTCTCATGCAGCATTTCAAATTATAGGGCATCATGTTATGAGTCAAGCTTCCAGAGTTATGTGGAAATCTCCAATATATTGTTACAATTCTTCTGTTACTGAAATAATTTAACAATAAAAGTGGAGGATAAAAGTAGCCATCAAAAGAAGACAATCGAGCAAAGTAGTTCACACCAACAAAGCCATATTCTGCATAGATGCAGTGCCACACAAACAGGATGACAGCTGAATCATGTTTATCAATTTTGGGATCCTTAATGGTTGGAGAATACACCTTGAGGATCATTTTCTACAACATATATATAGTGTTTCAAGCAAGAGAAATGTTTATAGCGAGTACATACATGATAGACGAGTACATCCGAATCTGATTCTTAGAAGAACCTAAAAGGCTGAGATGTTTACACATTTTAATTGAAATGTTCTATAAGTAGAAAACAAAATATGATAGCCATCACTAATCTAGTTTGGGTTGTATTCATTTACTTGTCAGCTATTTCAAACGAAGAAAATAAAAAAGAAAAAACAGAAGAGGTCTAGTTAGAAACAGAAGAGGTGTAGTTACGAACAGTTGTGTAGAGAAGTGTAAACATTTTTCTCAATCTTTGTGTTGGGTAGAGATGTGTCGGCTTTCACTATTTCTTCGGTCTTAGACTACAACATATTATTAGCCAAACTAAAGATTATGAAGTGAAATAATAGTTATCAACGATAGTACTTGTAATGAAAATGAAGCTAAGAGGAAAGACAAGGAAGTAAACATGAGACTTAGCCATTGATTTTCTATTCTACAGTTCTTACTTTATTTTAATTATTAGCCAACTTATCTAACTATACATACAATAGAGATAGGGAAAACAAGTTTTGATGGTACCTGCTGATATAAAATTTCTCGAATAGGTTGGCTATGAATATGAGGAGGCATCGTAAACATCGCTCGATTTTGTTAGTTCATTTTGCTTCTGGCCTGTGTTTTTAAAATAATAAGCTTAAAATGACTATTGAAATGCAAATATTAAAAGAAAGCATGGGTCAATAAACTAAAATTGAATCCAAACTCCAAATACTCATATACTTAACTAATTCTCCATCGTCGTGATCAATGAGAGTAATGATCATTAAAGCAAAAAATGGAAAGTTGTAAATGTCCCTGGAATAAACAAGATCCAAACACAATAGAAAACTAGCATTTATAAATTTGTGAATGTCCCTGCCAAAAATGAAATTGAACTAGCTAGCTCGTTCTAACTTATGGAGAAATAAAGAGATTCCAATGGAGGGGGTTCAAAATATTTGAAATTTCAGCAAATCAAAATTGAAGTGCAATTATGCAAATTAAAACTTTCATATTATTTTCTAGTATTACCTCAAAACTTTAAGAACAAAAATGTTCCTTAACTAGAAACTCTCATTCTTCTTTCCTTTCTACTCCCTTTTGAATATTCATAAGAACTTGAACTATTGACTTTCTCTTCACAAACATATGCAAGTATCCTCTGAATTTTTTCCATAGTGCGTTCATCCGTCCAAGATATGATTACAATGGTCTTTGATGTCAACACTTTCAAATTTATCCTACAATAGTGAAAGCATGAGTTAAGATAATGACCATATCACAAATGATGTTTAACTCTTATTTTATAGAAAAGAAGATGAAAAAGGAAACTGATGTTGTTCCTATAGAATTAGATTTTCCCAAACATCGTAAATGTGAAATACTTATACAAATAAAAATGCGGGAGAGATAAAAAAGATGCAGGGTCGTTTGTCTTCTTGGCTAGTCAAGCATGGGCTAATTCATAGATCTTTGGGCTTTGATTACCAAGGAATAGAGACTTTACAAATAAAGCCCGAGGATTGGCATTCCATTGCTGTCATGCTATTCAATATGATGAACTAAATTTTGGATGACTGTTAAGAACCCCAACCATAAAATATATTACTTTTGTTACCTCAATACTTTCCCACATGTGATCCAATTTTTGTTGCTTAATATTACTCCACAACTACTCTTGATGGACACATATTAAACTAACTTTTTTTTTCAAGTGTCTCGAAAACATATTGCTATTTGTTAAACGTGTCTGATTGTTGTAAATGTTTAATTTAACGAGGTGATGCTTGAATATTTGATATTTATGAAGAGCATTGTGGATTCTGAGGACATTCATCTTAACCTCTACCAATGTATGTTGTAGCATAACAAGATCCTTAAGGTTATTCACAAGATTTACTGACGAGTTGAGTTGAGGTGTTCTTTTAAATTATAAACAAAAAAGGGGATTATAACATGTTTTATAAGGCTTTCTCTAAGAACTCAAAGCTATTGTCTCCTTCGAAAACATTTTCAGAAATCAAATACTTAAACCAAGGAACAAGAAGTAGCTTCTTTCTCATGGGAAGAGTTTGATCTAATTGTAATGACGAAGTATTAATGATGCAGATCTAATATGCAAATATCTGCATTCTAATAACTAGTAATTGCTCCATTCACTTAAGTGTGGTGTCAATCTATGTAGGGATGTTTGGATAATGAACTTTCTTAGAAAAAGAATAATGATATTTACTAAATTATGCATAGTAGCAGAAATACTGAAGAACAAAAAGGTTTCATTCTAACGAATGATTCTTTCAAGGAAAAAGATATATGGATGAATCAATTTCTTCTTGAAATAGATAAAGAGGTATTTTTGAGTTATTCTTACTGTTTGGCTTAATAAGATAACAAATATTATGTTGGTTTATATACTTTCTATATGATTCTCATTAGTTCAATAAGATCTACCTGCGATCTTACTCTTGATAAATTGGTGTCAATTGAAGAAAACAATGAAGGGCCTGTACTTTTTCATTCCTTACACTGGCTCACATGTTTGATAAAATAACTGACACATATTACATATATACAGGGTGCTTCAAATAGATTTTGACAAGGAGTAAGCTGCATATATTCTTTCTACTGTGGGGATACATATAGTTATTTTTGTAAAAATATTAGTTTGTTGTGCGTTCTACGCCAATTGATTAAACAAGATGGTTGCATCTGAATAACAGGACATTAGATACTTTATTTAGGATCTTTTGTATCCAAGTCGACAACACTCTTTGGGTTTCAAAGAAGTTATGACCGAATGTACAATTCAATCAACAAAGTTCAGGCTACAAACTTGCATATACCTAAAAAAACAAAATTATCAACTAGAAATTCACTCAATAATCTTTTGCAAATTAAACAAACAAAGAGAACGACCAGATACTACATAAGGACATGAAGAGTAATTTGAATAACCCAAATGCATAGAGGAATTAAGAATAGAAAAAAATAAACGCAGACGAAGTGGCATACCTAGGAATCGATTATATGGAAATCAACTTACAAAATAGGGTAGAATTTAATGAACTACAACCTTTGCTTTCTCTATTTTGAGAAATTCTAGATGGAATCTGAGAGATTTAGTAGTGTATTCCTAAAAAAAAATTGATTTGTACAGATTCAAGAGAGTTCTATATATGATGAAGTCGATAATGGCTTATGGATATTTGAAAAATATGTAGCGACTTAATTATTTTGTATTTACAAATAGAGTCTTTTCTTTTATGAGTTTTGATTGGTTAAACTTTTGGATCTTGGTGGGAATATATGAAAATAAAAATTTAATTTTTTTTCAAAAGCAGCGCTCTTTTTCCCGCTTCTCTGTTTTTACCATTATATTTAGATTTTGGGACCAGGTTATAATTTCTTTAGAGACTAGATTTTGTACCTTCGCAATAACATATAGAATTACGGATGAGATTAAAATCTCGTCCCAGTACATATACTTTTTGAGACGAGATTATTAACTCATCTCTAAATGTTGGTCTTAAATAACATTTTTTCTTGTAGTGTATAGCATGTATAGGCAGTGTGTCAAGTTTCGTGAAGTTTGGAGGTCAAACGTCCAAGAACATTCATGAAGTTCGAAAGATATGCCTTGAATTGACCTTGTGTGTGTCTAGGCATGTTTCGTCGAGTTTTACGTGATCGTTTTGGATAAAATTCATGTGAGAGGTTTTAAAATCATAGATGATCATATTTGAGTTGAAAACGTCCTGGAAAATTATCCCCAAGGACTACCTAAGGGTCCTTGAGGAAGGACCCAAGCTGGTTGACAAGGCAGTCCCAGGCAGACCCCAAACGACGGAGGCATCGACGGCTCGTGGGCCAATCGACGCCCCATCGATGGGTGTCGTCGATAGAGACTTGACCTTGGGTGAGATGGGAACCTTAGACAGTCTCTGACCCAATCAACAGAGGAGCAGGACGGTCCGTTTGTGGCCAAACAATCCATCGATTGCCAATCGTTGGTGAGGTCTGTTTTCCTGCGCAGTCCACTGCCAAGCTAGGGGTGAATTTGTAAATTCAACCCACTTCCAAATAAGAATTTATTAAGGGTATATTGGGTATTTTAAACAAGTATATAATTGTTAAACACTTAGAATATTTCATTCTTCAAAAATCAAAACCCCAAAATCCCTTAACAAATCCCAAAGACTCCATTGAAGTCCAAATCAAGGTACAGCTTGGAGGTGACGTTTTGAGTGGAGATTCTTCATCAAAGTGAAGAATTATCTTCATTGAGGTATGGTTTTTGATCCTTGAAACTCGTTTCATCAAGGAGCCCAACTTTCAAAGATGTGTTCAAAGTTTTCAAAGAGGAATTGTCCAATTTCATGATTCTACCATGCGTTCTTGCATTAATGGTTTTCAAACGTCTATTATGGATTATATTGATGTTTTATTGATGATTTTAACCTAAATTACCTATGAACCCATGAAATTGATGAACCTAAGATTTTGACTAAATTATGGGTTACTTGACATTGGCTTAATGTTGATGAATTCATGTGTAGTTTCTTATGGGCTTTCTATTGATGTAAGAATTGTATTCAATTGTTGTAGAATTGATCTTAGATTGTTGAATCTATATCGAATTGGTTTAGATTCCATTGATTTCTATAATTGTGTATTGAATTGGTGTTCATGGCCATGGGTAAGGGCCTTATGATGTTGAATTGGGAGATTTGGTATTGGCTTGAAGTGTTGATGATGGAGTGGAGGTATGCTGCCCCATTTCCTTTATTTTGATGTTATTTATACTTCGATTCTATTATGATTGGTTTGGTCCACCTTTGGTGGCGATGTTATGTGAATTGATGTGACCTTGTCGGCGTTACTTTCTAGTATATTGATGATCATATCCTTGTCGGCACTACTTGAACTTATATGGCTATTTGTGTAGTTGATTTGATGATGTGTGATCATATCTACCTATATGTGGAAGTATGTGCTAGGCTATTGATACTATCTAGTTAATCATGTTATGCTTTGACTATGTGTTAATTGTATAGTCTTAGAGTCGATACATGGTTATTCCTAAATTGGTTATATGAGTCTAAAATGGTTAAGTTGATAATGATAAGGTAATTAATAGGTTGACTAAATAAGGTTAAGGGTCATTCCTAAGAGTCTAAAGGAAGATAGGCTATATGTGTTAAATGGAAGTATGTTGTGTCTTGTTTAGGTAGACTTGTATCCCTTACTTGGTGCTTATGTGAATATGTGATGTCTTGACTTAGGAACCTAAAGGGTTTTAGTCTTGAATAAATGAATATAGGTGATACCTTGAATGATGATTTAAGGGTCATTTATGTGGAACCTTGAACCAAGTGGTAAGGTTATGAATTGTGAAGTAGTAAGTCGTAATAGTATCATTCATGTAATGAGTGATGGACTTAAGGTTGATTAGCTGGAACGGCATCATATCATACCTTAGTAAAGTCGCGATGATTTTCTTGTTGCCATATTGAGATTGACCAAATGGACCTTGCTATGGTAGGGTAAATGTAATTGGGTCATGAACATGATATGGGACCCATTTGTATGAACCTTAATGTAAATTTATCTATGAGAACTAAGGCTAACACCGAGTGAGTATGGTAAAGGGAAGTAGTTCTAGTTAAGTATGAGACTAGAATACAAAGCACACCCTTCATATTCCCTAACCATGTGCCTACATGGGATCTTTATGTTTTACCATTGGCAAGTAGAACACCTCATTGAAGTAGGATAGAACTTCGGATTCCATGCTTTGCTACCATGGTCTATGTCGTTTATTGCCTATTCTCATCATATGGAATACCTATTAGCATTAGAGAAGTTTATGAGGTTTAGGTGGTGGTATGGGACGCTACTTAGATGTTGCACAATAGACTTTAATGGTGTTATTTGGAGTTCCTAGGTCTTGTCTAAGACCATTATTTGAATGTCCTTTATGTAATGTATGTCTTCTAAATGGACTTATAAACTAATGACTCATGTTAGAAAGTATGTAAATGAATAAGTACCTAATCTAATGTAACTTAAGGACTACTTAGCTAAAGTGTGAAGAGGGCATATGGGATAATCTATTTATGTCTTATCTTTGGAAGTCTTGAGTATGACTCTAGTTAGGAAGATGTTTGGTGTTGTAGACATGATCTAATCCTTAGGTAGTCTCAACGACTATTTAGGAAATCTTGAAGAGGTCAATCATGGACGTTATCTTCTTGATTTACTTAAGTAGGTCTTTTTGATAGCCTTTGGAAGGAGAATGTCATATCATCTATGCGTTGGTGTGTTTATTGAGAATGATTCTATCCTAGGGAGTCTATTGGATCTCTTGAGTGTGTGTGTAAGGGATTGTATGGGCGGTTGCTTCACAACTCACTCAAGTGAGACTTAGAGTCACCTTTGGTAGAAGAATCTTACCTTGATGTTTAAGATGCTTTGTATGTGTGTATGTGTCTCATTATGAGTAATCTTGAGGATCGTTTAGGCACATCTAGAGAGGGTGTATGGGCGGTCTCTCTTTGTGTGACTTAAGTGAATCTTAGGATACCTTTTAGTGAGGGAATTACACGCTAGAAGTTGGTTAATGGGAGGTAAAGTGATTCACTGTAACAGTGAAGGAATTCACTGTACAGTGATTTGAGTTCACTGGAAAGTGTTCTCCGAAAATGTGATTTTTGGTTAAATGTTTCCTTATGTGTTTTTAAGTTTCTAAATGTTGTTATTATGATTAGAAAATGATTTATAAAATGAAAAGATGCATATTTCCAATAAAGTCCATTTTCATGTTTTTTATGCATAATGCCATACTTAGTACATGTGGTTGTACTAATTCCATGCTTTATTTTCTATCTAATAGTGCATGGTAGGTGAAGAGCGTTTGAGAAGTGAAGACTTGGACAAGGAGATCATTCAAGAAGAGTTGAAGTATGTCCTCACTTGACTCGAGGGCATATATGTCATTTTATGTCTCTTTTATGAAGTTTTGTAATAGACTATTAGTAGTATATTTTAAATTAGTATGGGCCGTGTCCCAAGTATTATCGTGTCTTAAGATGACGATTGAGACTTAGTGTTTTCCTATTTCGACATATATGAAATAGTTTAAAGACTTATATATTGTTTTTATGAAAAGTATTAATTCCGCACTACTTTTCATTTTGTATATGCGATGAATGATATGAGAGGCTCGTATGAGATCTCCGAGAGGTCGAATACGCCAGTCGCAATCAAATATTTCACCCTAACTTCTAGGGTGTGGTTTTGGGATGTGACATTAGTTGTACTAACCCCATACTTTTTGATACTTTATAAGTATAGGTTGGAGGCAAGTTGAAGGCTAGAAGGCAAGCTTTGGAATCGACTCTCTTAAGACTAAGTATGTCCTCATATATTCTAGGGCATAATTTTATTTCTTTAGTTTCTAATATTAATACTTAATATGTATTTTCATTCAATGTAAAGGGCCGTGTACCTAAGATTTGTAAGTTGTGCCATAAAGATGGCTTGTGACGACGAGACTACTCTTTAGTATTTAGAAAAGATATTTCCTTATGATTATAAAGGTCATGAATAGTTTTAATTCTGCACTACTTTTCATGTCTGATGTAATAAATGATAGCAAATGGGTAGTACAAGACCTCCTAAAGGTCAAGTAAGCAATTATTCTAACCTAAGGGTTGCCCTAAATTCTAGGGGGTACTTCGGGTCGTGACATAACCAATACATTCACAAGGTAAATTAAAGAAGTAGTATGTAGCAATTATCATTCTATAATCTATATTCTCATCATCATCCACAATTAACATAAAAATTCATAGTTATTATGAGTTTAGGGAAGAAAAAGGGTTCAAGGGAAGATCTCATATGACTATCAACAATTATCCATAATTAAATAGTTAATCAACAATAAAAGATCATAATTCATCGCAATTGAATATAATTTTTTTTTTGAGATGAGAACCCATGTATAGATTGAAACCATAGTCTTGGAGAAGTTAGAAAAACCATAGTTGAAGGAGCCTCTTGTGGAAAGGATCCCAAGAGTGAAAGAAACCATACCTTAGGGATGATTTGCCATGAATTTTAGTTGGATTCCTTGGTGAATTCATCTCCTTCTTGGAGATCTAGTCTTTCTTGAATGGAGGTTTGAGTTGGGAAGAGAGAAAGTAGAGAGAAGTTGGAGCTAAGTGGGTTTTGCGAATTTAGAGGAGTTAGGTTAGTTTAATGAGTTGGAACCCTTATATAGTTGTCACAACTGGAATCTAGACCCCAGACGAGACCGGCGTTGTTGACCTCTCAGAGGTCGCAGACAACCCTACTTACGTCATTCTTACTTTACATAGGTTAATTTTAGCGGAAAATTTGCAACTTTTTGTTTCCTAACTTATAAAAAAATTCTCATTAATACGTAATTGTTCATCATCAACCATCTAACATTAAGAGATAAGCAACTGAAAGAAATAGTTCAATTCCTATAATTGCCAAAATGGCACCAATACATAATCTAAATAAAAGCAGGAAAGAAATGCTAGTGGAACATGCTCCACTAGCTCAACTCTAAAACTAAGATAGAATATAAAACAGTGGCATCCTCGAAGACATGAGGACCTACCAAAATCGGATGAATGCTGGACGTCCGGATAACTGCAACGATGATCCTGTAGCTCTATCGTCCACCTGAGCCTGCACCTAAAATAGTAGAGTTTGTATAGGGTTAGTACACACTTGTACTAAGCATGGGTATATGCAAGCACACACCAAGGACATGCATGAGAAAGAATAGCTCTTTCCTAACAACATGATTTTTGGAAAGTCAAGTCAGTGGACTTGCAAAATTGAGATTAAGAATGTTTCCAAATTTGGATTAGAAAAGTAAATGAGCTTTCCAAATTTGGATTAGGAAAGTGATGCCATGAGAATAACATACCTCATCATACTTTTCACATTTGCACACAACACATAACATTTATACATAGCACATATCATATAGCATACAGTACATTTTGCATGTAGCACATAACTTCTTTCATATCATTTATTCATATGCCATGAGACCTTGGAATCATGGACTTGACATTAAGACATCCCATAAATGAGGGCTCAATAGATGGGACCTCAACTAGGGAATCTCCCTTAGCAAACACAGAGTCTGCTCCATTCATTCATACGTACTTCATTTCGTTTCATTCATAGGCCAGTGTAACCACCAGCTATACCTAGGATGTAGTTTAAGACTTTCATTAGGTTCGTTGTGCAATGACCAAGAATGACCTAATGTGATTACTTGAATCTAACTCACCTTTGATTATCCTATCCTAACACCTTTGGTATCATTCATTTCATTATGTGCATCATTTGAGGCTGGCCTCATTCATTCATTGGGAACTTTAACTTTAACCGACATAGATCATGTGAGCATTATGAAATCCAGTGTCTCCCCCACACCGAAAAGAGGTGGAATCACCGGCCAAAGTGATCCAATAACATGCTAGCGTACATGGGAATTTACCCCGCCAGATCCCTATATTGGCAGTATAGGCTCAAAGACTAGGAGTATAAGGAGACCCATACCCGGCATGCCGGACAGTCTCATCTCATTAGAGTTACGTGAACCTCCGTCCTTCCCAAAAGAAGGCATCACCGCTCATAGCTATCCTATCGGTGCTCAGTATAAAGTTCCATTTCATTCATCTCATACGTCATGGAAGCTGGCTTCTAGTATGAGGAAATCATAGCTCATTAGATGATTTCTCATCTCATCATTAGTATTAAGTGTGTTAAGCTCAATACCTTCATTAGAGTGTTCATAGAGACTGGTCTCTTCATCATCTTAAACTCTCATAGGTGAGTACGTATTGGTAACATTTATTTAGGCTCATTTGAGATTACTCTCATCATTTACATTAGCCTTATATCATGTTGTCACCACATTCATTATCATTAGCACCTTTGCTTTTCATAGTTACTCAACTCTTATTACGTGAACGTTCATTTCATCATATGCCAATGCACTTGGCCATTTAGTGTATCTTACACTCATACTTAACCCTTCTAGGGTTCATCAATTCATTACATACTTCTTAGATTCACTTACTTTGAACATATGTTAGACTTGTGTGTCTATACATACAAGCCATGAGGCTTCATTCATATTTCGTCTAAGTGATTCATATCTTTCTAAGATTATGTGATACAAGACTTATGCATCTTGTATGTATGCCAAGATCTTGATTTCTATCTAAGTATGTGGCATTATTCTCGGATATTTTATTCACCTATGACTTATGTATCAATACGGAAGCTTGGGCAAGTAAACCCAAGTCTTAAATCAATTGGATATCATTTATATTTTTAATTTATTTTATTCTAATATTCATAACATTATGACTCTAAGTTAAATCACAATATTAACATTGAATTATTAATTTTCTACTTAACTTTTCTCTTAAATTGGCCAAAGGGTTGTGGGTTTGAACCCCCACAACCCTTTTTATTTTTCATTAACATCTCATTGCCCAATTTCGCCTAAACCAAGAGGTTGTGGGATCAAACCCCTACAGCCTCTTTTATTTTGTTCTTTATTTCGCTGGGGAAATTGGGAGGTTGTGGGTTCGAACCCCCATAGCCTCCTTATTTTAATTTAAATTTGCTAGGGGCTGTGAGGTTGTTGGTTCTAACCCCCACAGCCTCCTATTTTTATTTTTAATTAAAATCCTCTAATGTAGGCGTTTTGGCAGTGAGGTTGTGGGATTGAGCCCCCACAGCCTCACTTTATTTTCCTATTTATTTCTCCCTTATCCATTCCAGCCTTGAGGTCGTGGGTTCGATTCCCACGCCTCCCATTTTATTAAATTTAGTTATTGCTCTCTCCTTACTAGCCTGCACCCCCATTTCGAATCCCCCCAACCCCTTTTCTTTTATTCTTGCGAAATTAAAGTGCTATACGGGTGAGGTCACAGGTTCGAACCCTGGTGGCCTCACCTCTTTTAAAACCAATAAATTTCCAGATTTCCCTTCTACACTTTAGCCTAAATGAACTTGTAGTTGCTGCTGGAAATTAGTCACTTTTTATTAGCTTATATTCACCAATAGTTCTACTTGAAAACATAGGAAAGCTCATGGATCATTTGATACTTTTTGGGGGAGTATTTCATGAATTCGTTAGCCAAAATGTTGACACTCAAATCAGCCCCATCTCCATTTTAATGAACATCACGATTACATATATTTATACACGTAAAATGACAATCAAAACCATATCAAACTTGAAGGCATAAATCAAAAACTCATTTACAGTGAGTTTAGAGTAACATTTTGCACATACACACACTTGCACAAACATTCGAATACATGGTTGTCTTTCCTACGATTTAAAGTATACAATCAAAATCATGTTCATCACGAAGTCATAACATTCCTAAATCTACCAGCAATCATACCCAACCAACGATTTATTGGGAGCTAGTGACAGGGGCATGGAAAAGGGGAAACAACTTAGTTTCGGATTAAATTCGTCTGAGTCCTAAAAGTCTCTTGGGAAAGGGACCAAGAGTAAGAAGACCCATACCTTAATTTTCTTGTTCAACCACGAAATTGCTATCCAAAATCCTCTCCACAAATCAGTCCAAGCTTCCTCAACGTCCACACCACCCGACAACAACTTCTCTTTGCCTTAATGTTTTGGTTACTTTGTTTTTCTTAAAATTTCGTGTGAGTTCTTCAAGTGTGAAGAACTCTTGATGTATTTTCAGTTCTTCACCTTAATTTTGCAGAGAATAAAGGTGAAAGAGAAGAGAGATGTTGACGTGAGAGGAGGAGAGAGTTAAACGTGCAAGGTAGTTTAGGCTTAGGTAAGGACTTAGTCAACTAGGACTCTTTCAAACTTTTAATAAAAATCTGATTTTTCTTTTTCTTAAATCAGCTAATAAATATTAATTTATTACATTAATTTACCAACATAAATTAAAAACAACTTTAATCATTGCTTCTAGTAGGGCTCGAACCCGAGTGACACCCCATTTGCGAAAATGGGTCACTTCGGGTCGCCCCAACCCGAATTGCTTTATTTAATTAAATTAATTAATTAAATAATTAATTCCTCAGGGTAATTACAATATTACCCTTGGCCTGGAAAAGACCATTTTACCCTTGGACCCTCAAAACTTGAAATTTCTTTTTTTAAGTCCGGTAAGGACTCCTTCGATTAAATCTTTGTTTTCTTGAGCCTCACATGGTTGGTTCCAACCTTTCCAAGCTCAATTAGCTCCCCAAGTTAGTTGGCTTGGTCATAGTAAGAGTTCTGAGGTCTGGTTCTACGCGTATCAGTCCGTGAGGACCTTGGTCTAATCGCAAGCATTCTTGAAAATCTAAGTCTTGATCCTATTCATTTTTAGGGTTGTTACATTATCCCCTCCTTAGGAACATTCGTCCCCGAATGACACTACTACTTCACGTTGTAATGCCAGTCACATCATAATAAAATCACTATACCCAGTCAATCAATAGCTCAAAATACGGGGCGATAAGGAAACATAAGTTTAAGAGTATAAAGTCTAACCTCAAGAGCTGAACAGGTGAGGGTAGCGGGCTCTCATGTCGGCCTCAGCCTCCCACGTAGCACCCTCAACAAGATGATTTCTCCACAATACCTTCACTGTGGCAATCTCCTTGTTCCTCAGCCGCTTGACCTGTCTGTCTAAGATGTCAACAGGTACCTCCTCATAAGACAAGTCTTCACCAACCCCCAAACCTTCAACAGGTAAGATTGATGCTGGATTACCTAGGCACTTCTTCAACATAGAGATATGAAAGACTGGATGAACAGAAGCTTGTTCTGTAGGCAATTCTAACTCATAGGCCACCTCACCCACACGCTGTAGGATCTCATATGGTCCAACATATATCGGACTCAGCTTCCCTTTTCTACCAAATCTCATCACCCCTTTCATAGGCGATATTTTTAAGTTAACCTGGTCACCAACATCAAACTCTAAGAGCCACTTTCTGTTATCAGCATATGACTTCTGCCGACTGTAAGCAATAGTCAACCTGTCGCTAATCATTCTGACTTTCTCTAAGGCCTCATGAATGATCTCCGGAACCAAAATGGATGACTCTCCAACCTCGAACCACCCAACCGGAGATCTACACCTCCTACCATACAGTGCCTCAAACGGTGCCATCCCAATGCTGGAGTGATAGCTATTATTATACGAGAACTCTATCAAAGGCAGATGGTCATCCCAGTTACCTCTGAAGTCAATCACACACGCTCTCAACATATCCTCCAATGTCTGTATGGTGCGCTCTACCTGCCTATCTGTCTGAGAATGAAAGGTAGTGCAAAGCTTCACCTGCGTGCCCAAGCTCTTCTGGAAAGATCTCCAGAAATGAGAAGTAAACTAAGCTCCTCTGTCTGAAATAATAGACAAGGGAATCCCATGCCATCTCACAATCTCATGAATGTAGAGTCTCGCATAATCCTCGGCTCGGTAAGTAGACATCACAGGGATAAAGTGGGCAGACTTAGTCAATCTGTCCACAATAACCCATATAGAGTCATGCTGCCTCCTAGTCCTCGGAAGCCCAACCACGAAGTCCATATTAATGGCCTCCCATTTCCAAGTCGGAACCTCAATAATCTGAGTCAGACCACCAGGCTTAAGATGCTCTGCCTTAACCTGCTGACAATTAGGAAACTTGGCCACATATTCTACAATGTCCTTCTTCATGCCATCCCACCAATAAATCTGCTTGAGATCATGATACATCTTGGTGGAACCTGGATGTATAGAATATCTGGAACCATGGGCCTCTGCAACAATCCTGGTTCGCAAATCATCCACATCTGGCACACACAACCTGTCCTAATACCTAAGTATGCCATCACCTCCCTAAGCGAAAGACTCATTCATCTTCATCAGCACTGAGTCCTTCAGCTCCATCAACACGGGATCTAGAGGCTGACCCTGCTTGACTTCAACTACCAAGGATGATTCAGAACTAGGATGAACTGAAACATCCCCACTAGTGGAGTCAACCAAACGCACACCCAATCTGGCCAGTCTGTGTACATCTTTTATGAGCTCCTTCTTCTCATCCTCAATGTGAGCTGTACTTCCCATGCTCATCCTGATCAAAGCATCAGCTACAATATTAGCCTTACCTGGATGATAGTGCACATTCATGTCATAATCCTTCAACAGCTCCAACCATCTCCGTTGACGTAGATTCAACTTCCTCGGTGTGAACACGTACTGGAGACTCTTATGGTCTGTGAACACATCTACATGCACTCCATACAGATAATGCCTCCACAGCTTCAGTGCAAACACCACAGCTGCCAACTCAAGGTCATGAGTGGGATAATTCTTCTCATGAACCTTGAGCTATCTTGATGCATAGGCTATCACCTTACCAACCTGCATAAGAACACAACCCAAACCAACCCTAGATGCATCACAATAAACAGTGTAATTCTCACCACACTTAGGCAAAGTAAGCACCGGGGCTGAAGTGAGTCTGTCCTGAGTTCCTGGAAACTCTTCTCACAAGTCTCCGTCCATTAAAACTTGGCTTTCTTCTTAGTCAAAGCTGTCAATGGGGCAGTAATGGAAGAAAAGCCCTCCACAAACCTGCGGTAGTAACCAGCCAATCCGAAAAAGCTACGGATGTCGGTAGGAGTAAGAGGCTTTGCCAGTTCTTCACAGCCTCAGTCTTCCTGGGATCCACCTCCACGCCCTGATCGGACACAAAATGACCTAGGAAGGTCACTGATCTCAGCCAGAATTCACATTTGCTGAATTTGGCATACAACTGATGCTGTTTAAGTACCTGCAAGGTTAGTCTCAAATGTTATTCATGCTCTTCCTTGGTCTTAGAGTAGATGAGAATGTCATCAATGAATACTATGACGAAAGAGTCAAGGTATTCACGGAAGATCCTGTTCATGAGATCCATAAATACAGCAGGTGCATTCGTGAGACCAAATGACATGACTAAAAACTCATAGTGACCATAGCGGGTACGAAAGGCTGTCTTTGGGATATCTCCATCCCTAACCCTAAGCTTATGATACACTGAACGAAGATCAATCTTAGAGAAGAAACTAGACCCTTGGAGTTGATCGAACAAATCATCTATTCTGGGGAGTGGATACTTATTCTTTATAGTGACTTTGTTGAGCTGCCGATAATCGATACACATTCTAAGGGTCCCATCTTTCTTTTTTACAAACAACACTGGAGTGCCCCAAGGGGATATGCTCGGCTGAACGAAACCCTTGTCAGTGAGATCTTTTAACTGCAGCTTCAACTCTTTGAGTTCGGCTGGAGCCATTTTGCAAGTAGGAATTGAGATTGGTTTAGTATCGGGTTCTAAATCGATACCAAAGTCAATCTATCGAGGGGGAGCCAGGCAAATCATCAGGAAACACATCTAAGAACTCATTCACTACAGGTACTGAGTCTATGGAAGGAATGTCATGATCTAGATCATTAACACACACAAGATGACACAATAACCCCTTGGACATTATTTTATTGGCCTTAAGGTTAGAAATCAAGAAGTTAGGACGACTCAAATTATACCCCTCTCAGACCAGCTCTTTTTCATTAGGAAAGTGAAATCTCACAACTCTACTACGATAGTCCAAGCAAGCACAACAACTGTGAAGCCAATCCATGCCAAGAATAACATCAAAATCATGCATGGGTAACTCAACCAAGTTTGCACACATAGTTTTTCCACTAACAACTATTGGGCAACCCTTGTATACTCTATCAGTTCTTACATTTTCTCCTAAAGGTGCACTAACCACTATAGGATCATGCAGAACTTCAGGCAATGTCTCAAAAGTAAGAGCAAGCAGAGGAGTTACAAAGGAAAGTGTAGACCGTGGATCAAGTAAAGCATAAACAGAAGTTAAGAACACTTGCAACATACCTGTGACCACATCAGCGGACTTCTCCTGCTCCTCTCTGCCTTTCAGGGCATAGAACCTGTTCCTCTTAGGAGGCTCGGCTGCTGCTGCACCCTGTGGATTAGGCCTAGGCTGAGTATTACCTCCAGCCTGACCTCTGTTCTGTGGACAGTCTCTGACCATGTGTCCACTCTTACTACAACCGAAGCAGGCATTAGTGCCCTGTCTGCACTCTCCACTGTGAGCTCGTCCACACTTAGCACAATTCTTCTTAGGACGCTGCATCTCACCCCCATTGCCCTTCTTGGGCTCAGGTCTGCCTCCTCTAGGTGTAGCACTCCTCTGTGGATTAAAATTCCCAGAACTCTGTTGCCCCTTTTTGAACCTTGGCTGCTCACGGACGCCAAAGTTGTTCCTGTGGCCTCCATGACTAGGTCCTGCCTGATCTTGAGTCCTAGTCCTCCTAGCATCACGAACACCTCTCTTTCTGCGGCTGTCCTCTACCTGCTGGACATGCACCATCAACTTGGAAAGATCCATATTATCATGGAGCATTGCAGATCGACACTCCTCCTCCAGGTCTCCATTGATTCCTGTGAGGAACCTGCTCATCTCATCCCTGCTGTTAGAAACCAGGGAAGTAGCATACCTGGATGATTTCAACAAAGTTCAGTATTACCCTCATTCTTGCTATTAAATACTAGGGAAAATAACATACCTTGACAGCTTATCAAACTTCAGGGAATACTCCCTGATTGTCATAGAGCCTTGTTTAAGGTTGATGAATTCCTCAACCTTGGCCTCCCTCATCTCCCTAGGAAAGAATCTCTCCAGAAATGCTGTCTTGAACAGCTCCGATGTGACTGGAACTCCACCTAAGACACGACTATCTTGCCACATCTTGCACCAAGTCTGTGCAACATCTTTGAGCTGATAGGAAGCCAGCTCAGCCTTCTGAATATCAGTGGACCCCATGACCACCAGGATCTTATGAAACTCATCCACAAACTCCTGAGGATCCTGTGATGCCCTAGACCCTGTGAAAATAGGAGGATTCATCCTCGTGAAATCCCTCAGCCTGTCGGCCATGCTACGAACCGGTGGGTTCTCCCTCTGAACATCCTGCCGGTTGACCTGGGCAGTCATAGCCTGGGCCTGCATAGTAATGGCCTGTTCCATCTGGGCTAGAGATGCCCTCACCTCAGCATCAGTCATTTCAGATGGATTAGCTGGCACAACCACTCCTTCAGCTGGAGCCTGGGGTGGAACTCGGTTACCCCCAACAGCCGCTCCTCCTCTCCTCTGACCATTAGGTCTCCTAGTGTTCATTCTCTGGAAACAACAAAAATTGATGTTAGACACGCTCATAACACCAAGAATTCAGACATTCAGAAAAGCACGATAAGATCAGAAGAAGGGAAATTTTCCTACGTATCATGCAGTCTCTAATTCAGGATAGCGGTGCACTTCACTACCATGACTTAGAAACTACTCAATGTGGTTGATGTGAACTTATTATTTTCGTAATTTAACCTAATGCTCTGATACCAGCTTTGTCACGACTGGAATCTAGACCCTAGACGAGACCGGCGCCGTTGACCTCTCAGAGGTCGCAGACAAGCCTACTTACGTCATTCTTACTTTACATAGGTTAATTTTAGCGGAAAATTTGAAACTTTTTGTTTCCTAACATACTTATAAAAACATTCTCATTAATACATAATTGTTCACCATCAACCATCTAACATTAAGAGATAAGCAACTGAAAGAAATAGTTCAATTCTTATAAAGCGTATAATTGCCAAAATGGTACCAATACATAATCTGAATAAAAGCAGGAAAAAAATGCTAGTGGAACATGCTCCACTAGCTCAACTCTAAAACTAAGCTAGAATATAAAACAGTAGCATCCTCGAAGACATGAGGACCTACCAAAACCGGATAAATGCTGGACGTCTGGATAACTGCAACGATGATCCTGTAGCTCTATCGTCCAACTGTGCCTGCACCTAAAATAGTAGAGTTTGTATAGGGTTAGTACACACTTGTACTAAGTATGGGTATATGCAAGCACACACCAAGGACATGCATAAGAAAGAATAGCTCTTTCCTAACAACATGATTTTTGGAAAGTCAAGTCAGTGGACTTGCCAAATTGAGATTAGGAAAGTTTCCAAATTTGGATTAGGAAAGTAAATGAGCTTTCCAAATTTGGATTAGGAAAGTGATGCCATGAGAATAACATACCTCATCATACTTTTCACATTTGCACACAGCACATAACATTTATACATAGCACATATCATATAGCATACAATACATTTTGCATGTAGCACATAACTTCTTTCATATCATTCATTCATATGCCATGAGACCTTGGAATCACGGACTTGACATTAAGACATCTCATAAATGAGGGCTAAACATATGGGACCTCAACTAGGGAATCTCCCTTAGCAAACACAGTCTACCCCATTCATTCGTACGTACTTCATTTCGTTTCATTCATAGGCCAGTGTAACCACCAGCTATACCTAGGATGTAATTTAAGACTTTCATTAGGTTCGTTGTGCAATGACCAAGAATGACCTAATGTCATTACTTGAATCTAACTCACCTTTGATTATCCTATCCTAACACCTTTGGTATCATTCATTTCATTATGTGTATCATTTGAGGCTGGCCTCATTCATTCATTGGGAACTTTAACTTTAACTGACATAGATCATGTGAGCATCATGAAATCCAGTGTCTCCCCCACACCGAAAAGAGGTGGAATCACCGGCCAAAGTGATCCAATAACATGCTAGCGTACATGGGAATTTAACCTCGCCAGATCCCTATATTGGCAGTATAGGTTCGAAGACTAGGAGATATAAGGAGACCCATACCCGGCATGCCGGACAGTCTCATCTCATGAGAGTTACGTGAACCTCCATCCTTCCCGAAAGAAGGCATCACCGCTCGTAGCTAGCCTATCGGTGCTCAGTATAAAGTTCCATTTCATTCATCTCATACGTCATGGAAGCTGGCTTCTAGTATGAGGACATCATATCTCATTAGATGATTTCTCATCTCATCATTAGTATTAAGTGTGTTAAGCTCAATACTTTCATTATAATGTTCATAGAGACTGGTATCTTCATCATCTTACACTCTCATTGGTGAGTACGTATTGGTAACATTTATTTAGGCTCATTTGAGAATACTCTCATCATTTACATTAGCCTTATATCATGTTGTCACCACATTCATTATCATTAGCACCTTTGTTTTTCATAGTTACTCACCTCTTATTACGTTAACATTCATTTCATCATATGCCAATGCACTTGGCCATTTAGTGTATGTTACACTCATACTTAACCCTTCTAGGGTTCATCAATTCATTACATACTTCTTAGATTCACTTACTTTGAACATATGTTAGACTTATGTGTCTATACATACAAGCCATGAGGCTTCATTCATATTTCGTCTAAGTGATTCATATCTTTTTAAGATTATGTGATACAAGACTTATGCATCTTGTATGTATGCCAAGATCTTGATTTCGATCTAAGTATGTGACATTATTATCGGATATTTTATTCACGTATGACTTATGTATCAATACGGAAGCTTGGGCAAGTAAACCCAAGTCTTGAATCAATTGGATATCATTTATATTTTTAATTGATTTTACTCTAACATTCATAACATTATGACTCAAAGTTAAATCACAATATTAACATTGAATTATTAATTTTCTACTTAACTTTTCTCTTAAATTGGCCGAAGGGTTGTGGGTTCGAACCCCCACAACCCCTTTTTATTTTTCATTAACATCTCATGCCCAATTTCGCCTAAACCAAGAGGTTGTGGGTTCAAACCCACAACCTCTTTTATTTTGTTCTTTATTTCGCTAGGGAAATTGGGAGGTAGTGGGTTCGACCCCCCACAACCTCCTTATTTTAATTTAAATTCGCTAGGGGCTGTGAGGTTGTGGGTTCGACCCCCCACAGCCTCCTATTTTTATTTTTAATTAAAATCCTCTAATGTAGGCGTTTTGGCAGTGAGGTTGTGGGATCGAGCCCCCAGATCCTCACTTTATTTTCCTATTTATTTTGCCCTTCTCCATTCTTGCCTTGAGGTCGTGGGTTCGATTCCCACGCCTCCCATTTTATTAAATTTAGTTATTGCTCTCTCCTTACTCGCCTGCACCCCATTTCGAATCCCCCAAAACCCTTTTTTTTTATTCTTGCGAAATTAAAGTGCTATACGGGTGAGGTTACAGGTTCGAACCCTGGTGGCCTCACCTCTTTTAAAACCAATAAATTTCCAGATTTCCCTTCTACACTTTAGCCTAAACGAACTTGTAGCTGCTGCTGGAAATTAGTCACTTTTTTATAGCTTATATTCACCAATAATTCTACTTGAAAACATAGGAAAGCTCTTGGATCATTTGATACTTTTGGGGGGAGTATTTCATGAATTCGTTGGCCAAAATGTTGACACTCAAATCAGCCCCATCTCCATTTTAATGAACATCACAATTACATATATTTATACACGTAAAATGACAACCAAAACCATATCAAACTTGAAGCCATAAATCGAAAACTCATTTACAGTGAGTTTACAGTAACATTTTGCACATACACACACTTGCACAAACATTCGAATACATGGTTGTCTTTCCTACGATTTCAAGTATACAATCAAAATCATGTTCATCACGAAGCCATAACACTCCTAAATCTACCAGCAATCATACCCAACCTACGATTTATTGGGAGCTAGTGACATGGGTATGCAAAAGGGGAAACAACTTAGTTTCGGATTAAATTCAACTGAGTCCTGAGGGTCTCTTGGGAAAGGGACCAAGAGTAAGAAGACCCATACCTTAATTTTCTTGTTCAACCACGAAATTGCTGTCCAAAATCCTCTCCACAAATCAGTCCAAGCTTCCTCAACGTCCACACCACCCGACAACAACTTCTCTTTGCCTTAACGTTCTGGTTACTTTGTTTTTCTTAAAATTTCGTGTGAGTTCTTCAAGTGTGAAGAACTCTTGATGTATTTTCAGTTCTTCACCTTAATTTTGCAGAGAATATATGTGAAAGAGAAGAGAGATGTTGACGTGAGAGAAGGAGAGAGTTAAACGTGCAAGGTAGTTTAGGCTTAGGTAAGGACTTAGTCAACTAGGACTCTTTCAAACTTTTAAATAAAAATCTGATTTTTTTTTCTTAAATCAGCTAATAAATATTAATTTATTACATTAGTTTACCAACATAAATTAAAAACAACTTTAATCATTATTTCTAGTGGGGCTCGAACCCGAGTGACACCCCATTTGCGAAAATGGGTCACTTCGGGTCGCCCCAACCCGAATTGCTTTATTTAATTAAATTAATTAATTAAATAATTAATTCCTCAGGGTAATTACAATATTACTCTTGGCCTGGAAAAGACCATTTTACCCTTGGATCCTCAAAACTTGAAATTTCTTCTTTTACGTCCGGTAAGGACTCCTTCGATTAAATCTTCGTTTTCTTCAGCCTCACATGGTTGGTTCCAACCTTTCCAAGCTCAATTAGCTCCCCAAGTTAGTTGGCTTGGTCGTAGTAAGGGTTCTGAGGTCTGGTTCTACGCGTATCAGTCCGTGTGGACCTTGGTCTAATCGCAAGCATTCTTGAAAACCTAAGTCTTGATCCTATTCATTTTTAGGGTTGTTACAATAGTCCTTAACTAACTTAACTAACCACCCCTTAACCCCTAATTAATTAATAAATCAATTAACTTATTAACCTAACCTTGATCGAAAATGGGCACTGAAAACAGACCCTAGTCGACGAACCCCCATCTATGGGGCGTCGAATAGACTACGGACCATACTGGTAGTCCGTGGTTTTGGTCAGAGAGGCAATTTTGGAGCCTTCTAAGGAATTGACTAAGTGTAAACCAACGATCCTTAATTACAGAGCGTGGTTTAAAAGATGGCTCTTCATTTGGTCTTGTAGTTGGACACTACCAAATGACAGTTTTGAGGGTCAATGGATGGTCCTCCTCAAGAACCCTAAAGGACTCTAAGGGTGGTACTTGAGGAGTCGTAACCGGACGTTTCGACCCTAAACACACTCTAACCAGTGTCCCAACCTTTTCACTAATTTTGACTTCAATCATACTCTTTAAACTACTTGAAACACTCCAAGGCACACCAGCTCAATTTCACTAGTCTCCAGACGTCGTGGTTGTGCCTTGACGTTATGATTCTACCACATCCTAATTAAGTTTATTACTTCTGTTTGAGGTATAAAACATCATTACTCAACATATGAAGCTCTAATCTAGTTCATAGAATATATAGGGTGTTACAATATCCCCCCTTTAGGAATATTCGTCCCCGAATGACACCTTAAACCTTCTATTGGGAAAAATGAGAAATTTTATCTCCTTTCAACACATAAATATATCATTAACATATAGGAGCTTAACCACAAACTCATAACACATAGGACCTCATCATTTTACATCACACTAGGAGGAACTACCTTCTCCATTATAACATGATCTTAACATGAACACATTTAAAGAGTTGACATGCTAATTTCTTATCAAGACAATACTAAACATTTTCTACACAATTCTCATGAAAGCCATATAGCACACTACACATTTAAGTGATAGTTAACCATGAGAAACATATTTTGAGGAAAGTCACAATTTAGGCATGAATTTCTAAAAGAATATGCACATACTAGAATCGACATGATAAGTTGACCTAAATTCCTAATTGTAGTCTTGAACTTGATGATGTATGGTATGGTACACTTATGGTGGGGGTGTTTACCTTCTTGTATATATCTATATGTTGTGACCATATACTTGAAGGCAATAAATGTAATGTGAATTGTCGTTATAATGATCACACGTATGAAGTTATGTGCATAGTCTTCCATTCTAGTTAATGATATAGTTGTGTTGATGATGTTATTTATATGTCAATGATCATGTTAGGGTTATGTATGGTCTACATGTTTGATGATAATGAATACTCTTGTGTAGAATAACCATCTACCTATGTAACACTATATAAATGTTTGATCTTATGCATACTAAGGAGTCTTCTATTCAATTGTTTGATATGATCTTGTCTCCTATCTTGTAATGTGAGTGTGTGGTCTATAGTCCCAAATACTCGATATGTGGGTAGTCTATGACTTGAGCGATATGACGTAAGGGTTGTAATCCTTGAAGGGTTGGTGTTGTTGCTATTATGTGATCATCATGACCATTATGTACACACACACACATCTCATGAATAACTATAATGGTAATATGTTCATGATGCAAATTGAATGAATGAAAGTAAAAGGACGCATCTTAACTAGGATGACTTGAGAGGTGTACTAGTGTAGGTAAGGGAATGGTATTTACCTATACATTGCACGTGTGGACCTTGAGAGAATAGTTCCTAGGGGTGTTTCTTTATATACATAAGTATGAATGCATGATTAGGTTATGAACATGATGTATGTCAGATGATGATAACTGTATGATCATGAGGGATTGAAAGTGGTCCTAATGTATATCTTAGTACTAGGTTATGATGTAATGTATATGACTAATGAAGTATGATAATGTGTTGTCTAAATGTGTTCATGTGAAAGGCTTCCTGATATATGTACACCTACGCATACATTAATGTATGAATGAAGCATGTTAATGATAATCTAGTAAGTAAGAGTCACATGGATGATTTCCTAATTGTCCTCTATGCTAGATCTTGTTATGATTATGTGAAAGGACGTTCTCACATGAAGAAGGTTTTGAAGAAAGGACATTCTCATCATTTACCTATGCGCTATGTATATGTGTATGAGGGGTAAATCTCCTAAAGCCTATTTTATGAACAAATGTTTAATAATTACTTAAAGGCTTTTTCAAAAAGGGAAAGTTAGCTTAGCATCGAGTGAACTTGACAATGAGAGGTGTCCCTTCTGAAAGGGAAGGTAGGATCACCAATGTGGTGTCCTTTCCCAAAAAGGAAGGTAGGTTCACCAATGTTCTCATGAGATGAAAACAACAATGTTATTTACCATAAAGAGGGTTTATAGTAACCAACTCCTAGTTCCTTAAATATGTGACCCCATAGGAACCTAGCAAGTGTATCCACATATATGTAAGCATGATGTATATGTTCTACCTTGGCAAGTAGGATGCCCTCCTTTCGGTGTGAGGGGATGACACCAGATTCCATAATTAGATCACATGGTCTAATGTCGGTTAAGGCGATGTTTCCCAAATGCAAAATGAACAATTGAAGTAAGTGATGAACCCTAACTAGGACTACCTAAGGGAAGTTTCTTAGTGTATGTTAAGGAATGTGACCTTACCTATACATTGAACAAGTGGCTCTTGAAGGGAATTCTATGAAGGAGTTCTATATGTATATGTATATGTATCTTATGCATGTTACACCTCGGAAAGACAAGGACCTTGGCTAGAGTCTCACCTGTTAAATAATATTCAAAATGATGTTTCCAGACCTATACTAATGTAAAAATCGAATGAGTTAGAATTTTTAGAGCCAAACCAACAAGGGAAGACCAACACAACTGGAAAATAGTGAAATTGAACTAGTAGACATCCGTATGTTTAGTGAAGGTTTGGGGGTGTCGTATGAAGTCCAAAACTGTAAAAATACTTTCAATAGGTAAACTAATGTTTATAGGGTTAGAACGTCCAGTAATGACTCCCCAAGGACCATCATAGGGCCCTAAAGGAGGACCCAAGAATTGGCAAGGAGTCTGTAAAAGAAGCCTGCCGAATAGCCAAGATCTGAGAGTGGTGGCGCATCGCACAGCCAACACTCAGTAGGCAAAAATTTCCTCACAATGCGTGGATGTCACTGTCACGACCCAGATTCAGGAATCCAAATCACAACCGGCGTCGTTGACCTCTCAGAGGTCGCAGACAAGCCTCATCTTGCATTCATCACATTCTTCTAGTTAAATTTGCTGAAAATTTAAAACCTTTTAAATGTATGAAGTGTACATATACTTCATATAGTTGTTACATAGTTTCATCATATACTAAGCTCAACATGAAGAACAACGATCTATCATAAAGAATCAATTCGAAACTGAAGGTGAATATATCATAAATAGTTTGCCAAAATGGACTTATTACAAAGCTTCGAAATGAAAGTACGAAAGAAACGCTAGGGAAAACATCCACTAGCTATGTCTAAAGCTAAGGCTAGACTAAAATTGTAGCATCCTCAAAATCAAGAGGACCTACCAAATGGTATGGAGAAACGCTGAAGTCCAAACCGCTGCAAGTGTCGTCAATCTGTCCTCTGACCTGCACCTATAAAAATAGTAAATATTAGGGGGGTATTACACCACATGTAATAGGTATGGGTGTATGCACACATACACATAAAACTATGCATGATCAATGAAAGCTCTTCCTAAGCAACATGCCATTTCTGGAAAGTCTAGTCATTAGACTTTTCTAATTCGTTAGTTGTGAATTGTAGTATGAATATGATGTATTTTAATACATTCAAAGAACATAACTCATTTTCTATATGATTACAAGACATTAGTATCATCAACATAATTTTAGAACAACTCGAGCAAAGATTTGAAAATTTGATCCTCCAAACTCGAGAGCTCCATTTTTGACACTTAGATTATTTTTCAGTCTTTTTCTTCTTCTTGTTGTGTAGTTCAATAATTCCTTTAGTCCTATGTTTTACTTACAAGTTCAATGATTCATTGTAGTCCGATACCCACAATGAATCGATGTAAGTAATCCAATGACTAAGGAATGATTTCCCTACCTTATAGTGAGTCATTCTTTACACTATATATTCATTACATTTCATAAGTCATTCTCTACTGGTCATGCCATTTATTTCATTACTTTCATGTTAGGGAAGTTATGGGGTATTTAGTTAACGTTATGTTTCTACTTCCCTTTATTGGCATCATATAAGAAGTCATTATAAGCCAATCTTATTTGGATTTGCCCATTATTTTGCTGAAACTTCATGTGTGATATTGGCAATTGACATTCTTAAGCTCTTCTTCATTGCTCACTTTGAACATACGTTCCATCATCATCATTCATTCTCACTTTCATAGAGACATCATAGGGAATAAGATCATGCGAGCTAACATGAAATCCACTGTCTTCCCTACACTAAAAAGAGGTGATTCACCGGTTAAAATGAATCTAGATCATGTGAGCTACTTATGAAATCCAGTGTCTGTCCCACACCAAAAAGGGGTGATCCCCGGGTAAGGCGGATCCATCTCAAGTGTTCACTCCACACCAAAAAGGAGCGGCTCACAGCTACAGTGAACCAAGAACACATCGTGAGCATTAAACGACATATATCATGTGAGCTAAACATGAAATCCAGTGTCTTCCCCACACCGAAAAGGGGTGGAATCACCGGCCAAAGTGAAACCGAACATGCCTAGCTCGCTTAGGTGGAAACCACTGCTAGAGCCTATGTTGGATAGACATTGTTCAAAGACTAGGGACGTAATGAGACTACTTATCCACCTCGGTGGTAGCCTCGTCTCATGAGACTTACACGTGCAAGTACATGCTCATAACTAGTCTATCGGTGCTGTGCTCACTTTCATTATCTTTTTTATCTTTTAGAGTTGACTCAAGCATTATGGAAGATTGCTTCTAGATTGAGATTTACTTACTCTTTTGATGACTTATCATCCTTACTTTATATTGAAAAAATGTGAATTGTCCTTACATATCATCCTTACTTTACATTGATGAAATGCGAATTGTCCTTATATATCATCCTTACTTTACATTGATGAAATGTGAATTGTCCTTACATATCATCCTTACTTTACATTGATGAAAAGTGAATTGTCCTTACATATCATCCTTACTTTACATTGATGAAATGCGAATTGTCCTTACATATCATCCTTACTTTACATTGATGAAATGTATATTGTCCTTACGTATCATCCTTACTTTACATATCATCCTTACTTTACATATCATCCTTACATCTCATCTAACACCTTCATTCGTGAGTATTCTTTTAACATAGTAGCTTAAGTGTAAGTAAGACTTCTCTCACTTCCTTTAACACCCCATTCTGGTCACTTACTTAATTTAGACCCCTTTAATTATGTTATAACTCACGTTACTCTTTACTTTAGTGTAGTAGCTTCATATCATCGTTTGTGGACGATGAGTACTTCATTCAATGGGTTTCATGTGTTCAAAGTTCATTCTTTTAGAGCATGTTGGGAGTTGTCCCAATGAATGGCATGCCCTTGGTTATTGATTCATTGAATTACTGTAGAAGTGCTTATAATATCATTTGATACTCTAACTACACAAGATTGGCATATGATTAGTATTGGCCTCAACATTTGGTATGTTAAACTAGCAAACCATTTCGTTTGGCATAAGCCAATTTTACGTATGTTCATATTTAAATTGAATATGTATGAACCTTTAGTCAATCTTTCAATCATTTACATAAGCTCCTAGCCAATAGCATGCATTCGTTTTGACAAACTAGTGTTAGCCAATTTTATTGGCACCAGATAGTCAATTCATTCAAGATGTGATTTCATAGTTGTCTTTTAAGCCATTCTTAGTTTATGACTTTAGGCATAACGTTTTTAAGCATCTTGGACAGCATCATATTAACATTTGCTGAATATAACACCTTCATAAAGTCACCTTAATAGTAAGTATGCATTAAGACGTCACACATCACACTTAACATTTTTCGAACATATTTTAATAATAAATCATTTTTTAATTCACGTAAGAAACCCTTAGCATCAAACGAGTCAAATTAATAGGTTCATTCAACATTCTTTAATAAAAAACCATACACATTAAGATCAGCCAGAACCACATACCAACAACATGATCTCTAACCTATTCAACATTGAAATCATAACAAGGATACTAAGGAAAGGATTTCGATCAGAACACGGGAACAACCCTAGTTTTCTTGGAGAAAGAAGTCCAGGAGAGAAAACCCTACCTTATCTAGAACTTAATCTACGAAGACCACCTTGAATGAAAACTTGGAGAAACCTTGAAATCACCTAGAACGTCTATGAACTTTCTGCCTCTTTCTTTCTTTCGTTTTAGCGTTGTCTTTCTCTGAGTGTTTGATCGTGAGTTTTAGGTTTAGGAACTAACTTTGACTTATTCAACTAAGGTTATTTTAGTAAATTAATCAACTGATTAGTAAATTACCAAAATGCCCTTCCTAATTTGACTAAACATTGGAAGATGTTGACTTGATCGAAATCTGGAAATCGGTGTTGACCCTTGTTTCGGTCAACATTTTGACTTTTAATTAATTCATTAAATCCTCAATTTAATTAATTTAGGGACCTAGGGAAATTACCAAAAGAACCCTAAGTCACTAGGACCACAACTAACAACTTTGGACCATCCTAGGTTAGGTACTAGGTTGTCCCTAAGTTAGTTAAGTTAGTTGGGTGTCACCCGATTTGTCCTAGGTTGTCGGGTGCATTAGCTGGTTATTTTTGATTGATCCTAGGTTAGATAGCTAGTTGGTTAGGTTAGTTAGGATGTAGAGTTCGTTAGGAGAGTGGACCCCACACAGACGGACCCGTGCACGCATGTCCCTAACCGCCTAACTGAAAGTGGTTGGCTGTCGTGTCATCCCCCTCACGGCCGGTTAGCCCATGTGCTTGCACATGGGTTTGTTGCACTTTCCTAACTAATTTATCTTGATGTCTCATTTTGGAATGTTTACATATTGTCCCAAGGACCCTCACCATGTCCTTGGGCACTGCTTAATATACATGATCATTTTAATTGATCATGTGCCATGGTATCTAGGCTTGACACTTGGATGCCTGATACCTTTTGTGAGTTGGACAAAATATATTTTATTAGCTTAGGGTTTTCATAAATCTTTACAAGTCTTAAAAGAAGAAACTAAAGAAACATAGACTATGTCGTCGAATATATGAGGACATACCTAGTCTTGAGAGACTCAATTTCCCAAGCTTTGCCTCCTAAACTTCCACTTGCCTTGAGCCTATACTTGTAGAGTATAGAAAAGTAAGGGGTTAGTACAAACATTATACTAAGTATGAAACTATGCAAAGACACATGTAAAATAGGACAATTTAGTAGAAACATACAATACATGCTATTTTGATAAAACCTTCATGAATAAAGTTATAAAACATCATTTAAGTCACCATGCACCATTTGAAGTAATACTATCATAAACCTCATCATATGGTCACCTTTACAATAATCAATTTGTCACATAAACTTCCCTATCCATAGTTATCCTAAGACTCACTTAAGTAGGACATGAAGAGGCCGCCCATATAACCTCTTCAGTACATACCTAAGTGATCCTTAAGGCTACCATGGATATGCATGGTTCATTACTACTCAAAAATTCAACATTCAATATTAATGACACTAGACGAAACATACATATACTTACAAACTTCACATAGAGAACCATCCTCCAAGACAACATCAAGTTACACTTAGATAAATGTGAAAGTAGCATTTCATACTACTACTTCCACCCTAGTGACCCTTATGAATTCTCTTAGAATAGGCACCTCACATTCATCATATACAAGGCTTTAATCATACAATACATAACCTGAATATGCTTTCTGTCACTCTGGGGAGCACCCCCTTCGTATGTGGGAAGGGATACTCCTCACTCTAGTTCACTCGGTACTAAGCTAGAGTCCCATTTTGAAATGTCTTTAAGCCTTTATTTACAATCATAACTTAATTTAGGTCATAGGGTATATCCCTTATATAATTATCATCATCATAGCTCAATAAGAATTGCATGAGTACTTTCCTTTCATTACAATTCATACATGTGTGGTTAGCACATTTAGATTATCATTCATAATTAGGCACATTGGTAAGTCATGACCATCCTTATTACATTTACATCTTAGCCAAACAACACAAACCATAGTCAATACATTTCAATTCAACAACATACCAACCCTATCAATCCTAACATAAGGTATACTTAATACAACATCATCACTTAATCACAAGTAATCATAATTGAAGTAAAGAGTTGAGATCACAAGACTTACCAAGTCATCCTTCATAAGACAACATCAAGGTCTTACCATCAACCCTCAACTCAACCCTACAATGGTGTAATATCATCACACAATGATATCCAACACATTAATGAAGTCAATTGAAACACAATAGAAAAATTCATCACTATTCATAACTTAAGATTAGACACTTAGGTCAAATTCATAATTTACTTCACAACCTAGATAAATTACTGAAAAACTAGCATTATAGGACTACAATTCATCTCAATCTATTCATCAATTGATACAATAACATCATAGGATCGTGATTCAACCAATAACCAAGTTAATTGAACCAACACTACACATTTCAACTCAAGATCACAACCTAGGGTTAAGGGGAAAAGATCATCTTCTACAAACTAGACCAATCCATCAATAATTAGTATTATATAGTCATAATTCATATTCTAATCAATAACATCTAAAGATTCCATAAATAAATCAGTTTGAAAGACCAATTTTGAGATTGGTAGAGACCCACATGAAAACTCATCTTTGAAATCAATTTGAAGGAACCCTTTGGGGAAAGAAGTCCCAAAAGTGAAAGTAATCCCATACCTTAATGTTTGATGAAGATTTATGGAGAAACTTTGGTGATTGGATCCCTAGAACCCCCTTGAATTTGACCTTCTATGGTGTTCTTCAACTTGGGAGAGAGAAGGAAGATAATTTGGGTTTGTGAATTATGAGGGCTTAGGTTAGTTTAATTAGCTTAGAGTATTTATATAGGTCATTAACCAACTTAATTAGACCTCCCTAAACCCCTAACTAATTAACTAACCACCTAATTAATTAATTTAACCAATTTAAAAACGTGCAGCAAAACAGTCCCTTGATGGACGAGACCACGACAAACAGTCCGTTTGTAAAACGACGGGCATTGTTCACTTCCATGCTTAACACTCGACGTTTTAGTTTAAGACTTGTCAAAACAGGCCTCCATGAATTTGGCTAAGTGACCATCGACAGAAGTAGTCCACGCCCCGTTTGTCAATCGACGGACCAAGGGACCAAGCGTTCTGTTGGTCTGTCGTTTAGTCAAGAGATTTGTCAAATCTCATCCTTTAAAAAACATTCTAAGTATCCATCTATGGAGGCAATAGACGCCCCTCCGATTGGACTACGAAACTTCTGTGAACACCGCCTTAGGAAGCCTTCAACCCCAAACACAAGGGTCCTCCTCAAGCGCCCTTAGTTTGTACGTTTGGATTATGAATCAACTCTATTACCTGTTACACACCCTTCAACCAAATTTCATTATTTTCTAACTCCTAAAACTTAGTCAAATAGGCTAAGTCAAACTAGCACCTCATTGAACTAGTTTCCAAACGTCATGGATGTTCGTTGACATTTTGATCTACTGTAACATTTTGAAATACCGAGGTCATGTGATAAGACTTAAATGCTCTCCTTAGGATCTAAACCAGTGTTCCTAGCCAATTAGGTATATTTGGAGTCTTTGAGGTGGTGTTGGAACCAAAACTCTTAAACGTCCGGCAAATTGGTTCATAAGAGGGCTAGAGTGTCCTTTTGATTTAACCAAGTTAAAGGGGTCGGAATTTGGTAAACAGTTGTAACCATAGGTGTAGAATATTGTGTGGGATGGTATCATGCTGGAAAAGTCAGGGTACGACTCCCCACGGACCAAACAAGGACCCTCGAGGAGGACCCCTGAAGCAGCAGGGCATGACGGACCCCATGGCGGGCCGTCACAGGCGCGACGGGGCATCGAGGCCTCCGTTATACCAGCCTTAGCGCTTGGGGAGAAAGACTCCACCTGCACAAGTCTCTGACCAATGTGACGGATGTGCAGGACGGAGGGATGTCAGTCCGTCACGCCCATGACGGACCGTCGTCGGGGATCCGTCGGGGAAGGTCTGTGACAGTTTCGGAAAAGTTAGTTTTTAGTTAGTTAATTAATTAAGTGACTTAGGGTAATTAGGGGATTAAGAGAGACTAATTAAGTGACTTAAGACCCTACTATAAATACCCCAACCCTCATTAGCCTAATCATTCTCTCAAAAACAAAACTCTCTTCCTTCTCTCTACTTTCTCTCTCTATTTGGAAGACTCCATTGGAGATCAACTTGGGGAGATCATTGGGGGCTGGATTAGCACGAAATTCACCATTAAAACGTCATCAAACCTTAAGGTATGGGATCTAATTCACCTTTGAGATTCTTTCCTCAAAGGGTTCCTTTAAAGCTTTTTACAAAAAGTTGAGTTTCTTATGGGTTTCATCCAAATCCGAATTTGATCATGTGAATTGAGTTAATTAGGTATTCCTTGGGTTAGAATGAATAGATTATCATGAATTGTAACTTGATTATGGTTAATTGGTGTAGTTTGATCTAGATTGTGGGTGATGACCCCTAACCCTTAACCCTAAATGTAGAATTGATATGAATTAGGTTGTGTTTGATCGATTTCATATTTAGTTAAATGGTCTTTAATGATTTATATTGCATTGATTATGGATCTATTATGATGAATTGAAGTTCTTCACACCTATGTTCTTGAATATTGAATTTAAGTTAAGAAGATACAGTTGAGATCATGTTACTAAGCTTTGATGTAGTATTGCTTCATAGTATAGTGCTTCTTTTTGATTAGTTCTCGGGATTTGTTATTGAAAATCATTGATGTGATGATCTAAGATTGGTTGATCTATGGGTTGATGGTAAGGCCCTTTATTGATGGATTATGGAGTAGTATGGGTAAGTCTTGATGATCCTAGCCTTTACTTCAAATTATGGTTAATTGTCATCAAGTGATAATGTTATGTTGAAGTATGCTTTGATTGATGTGATAAGTTGATATGATACATGAAATGATATGCTTAGGTTGGTTGTGAGGTTGCTAGGTGTAATGTAATATAGGGAAGTTGTACGATGTGCCCTATTATGATGAGTTGTATGAGGGTTGACTTCACCTATATGAATTGTTAATGAAAGGACTAATTCTCATACAATTCTTATTGAGCTATAATGATGATTATACGAGGGATTGAACCTCCTATCTAATTAAATTGAGAAAATTAATAAAGACTATAGATTTCTCTAAATGGGGACTTAGCTTAGCACCGAGCGAACTTGACAATGGGAGGTGATGACTTGTCCCTAGAAAGGAAAGATTCATCCTAGAAGTTGCCCATGTGACGATAACTCCCATGTATGAGGGATGTGTCACTTTAAGGGATTCCCATCAGGAGCGGCCCATATTACCAAATGGTATAAATGGGGATATATACCTCTTAGTTCTTGAACTATGTTGCCACTATAGGATACTAGCTAGTGGATCCACCTAGATAGCTATGTTTACATTAGGTTCTACCTTGGCCGGTAGACCACCTTCCATCGATGTAAGGTTTCACGACACCGGATTCCACATTCGATTATGTGGTCTATGTCAGTTAAGGCAAATGTTCCCTGAACTAAAATGAATGAATAAGGTATAGGCCAATCAAAGTAACTTGAGAGGTTGTCTATAGCTTAGGTAGGGGTATGGGACTCTACCTACGCCTTGCACTAGTTTTCCTTGATAGGAACTTTGAGAGGTCAATATTATATATGTAAAGAGATGGTATAATGTAAATGGTTTGTATGTTGAATAACATGCTTATGAATATAATGTTGTTGTCTTTGCTTGAAGAAGGACGTATTATGATATGAAGAGTATGTTGGTAAGCAAATTGCTAGTTGTAGTCTTGGTAGGTTACTTGATTGAGTAGGAGACATGGTAATTTTACTTGATCATTGCACTTGTGACTTATTGAAGGTTATCATTAGTATACTTTGCTTTGCTATGGTTTAATTGCATATGTAGTCTATTATGTTTTCATAAATGTCCCTTTTTAAATATATTTGATTGGTAATTGTATATGAGATTCCATACTTAGTACATGTGGAGTACTAATCCATTTTCTTTCCCTTTTCCCAAACATTTTAGGTTCGGGTCGTTGAGCTTGATCCAAATTGCTAGGAAGGAAGACTTGGGTATTTTGCCATCCAAGTGGTAGGTCCTCACTCTCTTGAGGACGTGGCCGATATCTCTCTTTTATGATGTGTAGTTACTATGATTCTATGTTGACTCTGTTATTCTCTTGAGACGATGTAGTAGACAGCCTATATGCGGCTTCTTTCATTTGATGTAGGGCTATGCCCAAGACTTATTGTAATCGATAGATGGTTTATGAGATGAGATGGTTTTATGACTATTATTTTCTAAATATATAAGTGTATGAAATAAAAGTAGAAGACTAAGTAATCTTCGTATATGAACAAGTCTATGTATACTTGATATATATAATGATGTGTATGTAGAGGTCTATGTAAACCTCCGAGTAGTTTTAGATAAAAAGTTTTTAATTCTTTCTGATTTTTAGTCGATGAATGCTATGACGAAGCTAAGAGGCTTGTCTTAGTCCTCCGAGAGGACGACGATGCCGGTTATGTCTGGGGGGTAAACCTGGATGTGATAAATGAGGTTGAATATCCTTGATGTTAACGTCTCTCTCTCAACCACGTTATTTAAGTTTGTATTCATAATTGTGAAGCGCGCCACACTTATAAATAGGAACTTATTTGGTGATTAGGAATCATTCTCATTGTTGGAAATTCATATCGTTCCCCTAGAATGTACGTCGGATATGCTTTCGCCTGAACCTTGTGTTTTGGTTATAGGAGATGAATACTAGAAGAAACGCGGCTCGAAGACTTGAGGAAGAGATGGCTGCTGCAGGAATTCCTCGTGATGAACCTGCTCCTCCTCTTGAAGAGGTTTCTATTGATGACCAGGTTCCTGCTGATCCTCCACCGATGACAGAAGCTCAGATGAGAGCTATTATTACTCAAATGGCTCAAGCCATGACTACTCAAGCTCAAGCCGCAACCGTGCAAGCCCAAGCTATGACTGCTCACGCCAATTGGGATTTGGCACCTAGAGTCCATGAACAGACTATGGCCTCCAGACTTAGGGATTTCACTCGAATGAATCCTCCTGTCTTTTATGGGTCGAAGGTTGATGAAGACCCTCAGGAATTTATTGATGAGGTTCACAAGATTTTGTGTGCTATGGGGCTGTCATCTAGCGAGAATGCCGAGTTGGCCTCATACCAACTCAAGGATGTCGCTCAGATATGGTATGCGCAATGGAAGGACAACAGGCCACTTGGAAGTGGGTTAGTGACGTGGGAGTTATTCAAAGAGGCCTTCATTGATCGGTTTTTCCCTAGAGAAATGAGAGAAACGAAGGTGGTGGAATTCATCAATCTCCGCCAAGGAACGATGAGTGTTCATGAGTATTCTCTGAAATTTACTCAATTGGCCAAATATGCTCCGTCTTTGGTCTCCGACCCTAGAGACGAAATGAGTCGATATGTGACAGGTATATCGGACGACTTACAAGAGGAGTGTCAATCGGCTATGCTACATGATAACATGAACATTGGTCGTCTCATGGTGCATGCAAGAAGGGTTGAGGAGGCTAGAGCAAAAAGGAAGGATAAGGATAAGGACTCAAGAAGGACAAGGTATTCTGAGAGTGAAACTGCTAAAGATAGGTTGGGAATTCAAGACAGGCCTAGATTCAAGAAGAGGTTCTCAAACCACGTTCCATCTAAATTTCCCAAGACTAGGGATTCTAAAGCTCCTAGACCAAAAGTTGCCAAGGGAAAGGATGGGACTCATCTAATGAGAAGCCTACATGTTCTAAGTGTGGTAAGGGTCACTATGGAGAATGTTTGGTAGGAACGGGGATTTGCTTTGGTTGCGGGAAAAATGGTTATCGAGTTCGAGATTGTCCTAATGCTAAAGGACAAGAAAAAGGTGGTCAGCCAAGTGGTTCTAATAGTGCTCCCAAAAAGAACTGTTTTTATGCTCTTCGTACGAGAGATGACCAAGAGGCCTCTCCCGATATGGTGACTAGTATGTTACAAATCTTTGCCATTGATGTGTATGCATTACTTGATCCGGGTGCTACTTTGTCTTTCGTTACTCCATTAGTAGCTAAGAAGTTTAGTACATTACCTGATTTTTTGCATGAACCTATTTTGGTGTCTACTCCGGTTGATGAATCAGTGGTAGCAAAAAGGGTCTATCGAAATTGTCCTATTTCAATGCCTCATAGAGTTTCTGATATTGATCTAGTTGAGCTAGACATGTTTGATTTTGATGTCATATTAGGTATGGACTGGTTGCATGCTAGTTTCGCTTCCATCGATTGTAGGACCAAAATTGTGAGGTTTTGTTTCCCAAATGAACCCGTTATAGAGTGGAAGGGTGGAAATTCTCTTCCTAGAGGTCGTTTCATGACATGCCTAAAGGCATGTAAAATGATCTCGAAGGGGTGTCTCTACCATATTGTGAGAGTCCAAGAAGTGGATTCCGAAGTTCCTCCTATAGAGTCAGTCCCCGTGGTGAGTGAATTTACGGAGGTCTTTCCTGATGACCTTCCTGGCATTCCTCCCGAACGGGAAATCGATTTCGGTATCAATTTGGTACCGGAAACAAATCCTATCTCTATTCCTCATTATAGAATGGCTCCGGCCGAGTTAAAGGAATTGAAGGCACAACTTAAAGATTTGCTAGACAAGGGCTTTATAAGGCCTAGCATTTCTCCATGGGGTGCTCCGGTCTTGTTCGTGAAAAAGAAGGATGGGTCCTTGAGGATGTGTATTGACTACCGACAACTCAACAAGGTTACCATAAAGAACAAGTATCCTCTTCCTCGGATTGATGATTTATTTGATCAACTCCAAGAAGCTAGTTACTTCTCAAAGATTGATTTGAGGTCCGGGTACCACCAGCTTAGAGTGAGAAATGAAGATATTCCAAAGACAACTTTTTGGACTCGATATGGGCATTATGAGTTCGTGGTTATGTCCTTTGGTCTCACAAATGCTCCGGCGGCGTTTATGGATCTGATGAACAGGGTGTTTTGAAATTACCTTGATTCATTCGTTATTGTATGTATCGATGATATCTTGGTGTATTCATAAAATGAGGTTGACCACATGGATCATCTAAGGGTAGTATTGCAAACCCTTAGGGAGCATAAATTGTTCGCCAAGTATAGCAAGTGCGAGTTTTGGCTGAGGTCGGTGACATTTCTTGGGCACATCATCTCTAGTGAGGGAGTTGAGGTAGACCCAAGGAAGACAGATGCGGTAAGAAACTGGCCTAGACCCTTGACCCCAACTGACATTAGGAGTTTCTTGGGTCTTGCGGGTTATTATCGAAGGTTCGTAGAAGGCTTTTCATCCATTGCATCTCCTTTGACTTCATTGACTCAAAAAGGTAAAAAGTCTGAATGGTCAGAGGCATGCGAGAAGAGTTTTCAATTATTGAAGGATAGGCTTACTTCCGCTCCGGTGTTAACTTTACCGGAAGGATCTAAAGGGTTCATTGTGTATTGTGATGCATCCCGTGTAGGTTTGGGGTGTGTGCTTATGCAAAATGGGAAGGTGATTGCCTATGCTTTACGGCAACTTAAGGTGCATGAGAGAAATTATCCTACTCATGACCTTGAGTTAGCGGCCGTGGTGTTTGCTTTAAAAATATGGAGACACTACTTGTATGGTGTTCATGTGGATGTTTTCACTGATCATAAGAGCCTTCAATATGTGTTTACCCAAAAGATTTGAATCTTCGACAAAGAAGGTGGTTAGAGTTGTTGAAAGATTATGATATGAGTGTCCTATATCATCCCAGCAAGGCAAATGTGGTGGCGGATGCTTTAAGTCGTATGACTATGGGTAGTGTGTCTCGTATCGAAGAAGACAAGAAAGATCTAGTAAAAGATGTTCATCATTTGACTAGGTTGGGAGTGTGATTGGTGAGTTCGCTAAATGGAGGTGCCACGGTTCATCATAGCTCCGAGTCATCATTGGTGGTTGATGTGAAGTCCAAACAACACCTTGATCAACTATTGATGGAGTTAAAGGAATCGGTTCTTGGCAAGACGAACGAGTCATTCTCCTTAGGAGAAGACAGTGTATTGAGGTATCAAGGGAGGTTGTGTGTTCCTTATGTGGATGGATTGAGGGATCGGATCCTTGATGAAGCCCATGGATCCCACTATTCCATCCATCCCGGATCTACAAAGATGTATCATGACCTTCGAGAAATATATTGGTGGGAAGGTTTGAAGAGGGATATAGCGGAATTTGTTGCTAATGTCCAAATTGTCAACAAGTGAAGGCGGAACATCAAAAGCCGGGTGGCTTACTACAAGAGATCCAAATTCCTACTTGGAAGTGGGAAGACATTAATATGGATTTCGTAGTAGGGTTGCCTCGGACTCAAAAGTCATTTGATTCTATATGGGTGATTGTTGATAGATTGACTAAGTCCGCTCACTTTATCCCCATCAAATCTACGTATTCGGCGGAAGATTATGCGAAGATTTTCATAGATGAGATTGTGTGTCATCATGGTATTCTGTTATCCATCATTTCGGATAGAGGTGCACAATTCACATCTAGATTTTGGAAGTCGTTTCAAAAAGGTTTGGGTACTAAAGTAAAATTAAGTACCGCCTTCCATCCTCAAACGGATGGTCAAGTGGAACGCACGATTCAAACTCTTGAGGATATGCTTAGAGCTTGCATCATTGATTTTAAAGGGAGTTGGGATAAGCATTTGCCGTTGGTGGAGTTTGCATATAATAATAGTTTCCATTCGTCCATCTCCATGGCTCCCTATGAAGCCTTGTATGGAAGGAGGTGTAGGTCTCCTATAGGATGGTTTGAAGTAGGTGAGTCATCGATATTCGGTCCCGACTTGATTTACAAGACATTGGAGAATGTACATATCATAAGAAATAGGTTGCAAACAGCCTATAGTCGACAAAAGTCCTATGCCGATAATAGAAGAAGGGACTTGGAGTTTGAAGAGGGTGATAAGGTGTATTTAAAAATTTCACCTATGAAGGGAGTGGTAAGATTTGGCAAGAAAGGGAAGTTGAGCCCTCGATATGTAGGCCCTTATGAGATTTTGGAAAGGGTTGGTAAAGTTGCCTATCGTTTAAGATTACCTGATGAGCTAGCTTTGGTTCATCCGGTTTTCCATGTCTCCATGTTGAAGAAGTGTGTCGGGAATCCCGAGTCTATTCTTCCTCTTGAAGGCCTCGGAGTCAAGGATAACCTCTCTTATGAGGAGGTTCCGGTTCAAATCCTTGATAGGCAAGTGAAAAGGTTGAGGAACAAAGAGGTGGTTTCCGTAAAGGTGCTATGGAGGAACCACCTAGTTGAGGGTGCAACATGGGAGGCGGAGGCCGACATGAAAACCCGTTATCCTCATCTTTTTGATGTTTAAGGTTAGTATCTCTCTCTAATGATATAAATATGTTAAATATTGTGAATCCCTGTTGTTTTTGTGAAACTTTGCAAAACTCCTAGTTTTGTAGACTTCTAAAATGGAGTCACTTTAAGGTGACCTTAGATAAATTTGGAAGTTTTCTTGCTTCTTGCATAATTGAGTCAATTTTTGTGATTTAGGTATGGTTAATCCTTGCTAATATTGTATTTAGTATATTGATAAAATGAACTTTGTACTAATTGATTTGTGTAATAAATAATTGGGCTCATGCCTATATGAAAAGGAGAAAAACCTCGTGAGGAAATGTTGAGATCATGTATGGTAAATTGATGTTTTGTAGTATTTTTATGAAATAATATAGTTCATGCTAACTAAATATTGTGAATTGGTTGAGCTGCTAGTCTTGAGTCTGCTCCCATATTTTAAGAGTGTTTGATGTCATTCGGGGACGAATGTTCCTAAGGGGGGGATAATGTAACATTTTGAAATACCGAGGTCATGTGATAAGACTTAAATGGTCTCCTTAGGATCTAAACCAGTGTTCCTAGCCAATTAGGCATATTTGGAGTCTTTGAGGTGGTGTTGGAACTGAAACTCTTAAAAGTCCGGCAAATTGGTTCATAAGAGGGCTAGAGTGTCCTTTTGATTTAACCAAGTTAAAGGGGTCGGAATTTGGTAAACAGTTGTAACCATAGGTGTAGAATATTGTGTGGGATGGTATCATGCTGGAAAAGTCAGGGTACGACTCCCCACGGACCAAACAAGGACCCTCGAGGAGGACCCCTGAAGCAGCAGGGCATGACGGACCCCATGGCGGGGCATCACAGGCGCGACGGGGCGTTGAGGCCTCCGTTATACCAGCCTTAGCGCTTGGGAAGAAAGCCTCCGCCTGCACAAGTCTCTGACCAACGTGACGGATGTGCAGGACGGAGGGATGTCAGTCCGTCACGCCCACGACGGACCATCGTCGGGGATCCGTCGTGGAAGGTCTGTGACAGTTTCGGAAAAGTTAGTTTTTAGTTAGTTAATTAATTAAGTGACTTAGGGGTAATTAGGGGATTAAGAGAGACTAATTAAGTGACTTAAGACCCTACTATAAATACCCCAACCCTCATTAGCCTAATCATTCTCTCAAAAACAAAACTCTCTTCCTTCTCTCTACTTTCTCTCTCTATTTGGAAGACTCCATTGGAGATCAACTTGGGGAGATCATTGGGGGCTGGATTAGCACGAAATTCACCATCAAAACGTCATCAAACCTTAAGGTATGGGATCTAATTCACCTTTGAGATTCTTTCCTCAAAGGGTTCCTTCAAAGCTTTTTCCAAAAAGTTGAGTTTCTTATGGGTTTCATCCAAATCCGAATTTGATCATGTGAATTGAGTTAATTAGGTATTCCTTGGGTTAGAATGAATAGATTATCATGAATTGTAACTTGATTATGGTTAATTGGTGTAGTTTGATCTAGATTGTGGGTGATGACCCCTAACCCTTAACCTTAAATGTAGAATTGATATGAATTAGGTTGTGTTTGATTGATCTCATATTTAGTTAAATGGTCTTTAATGATTGATATTGCAATGATTATGGATCTATTATGATGAATTGAAGTTCTTCACACCTATGTTCTTGAATATTGAATTTAAGTTAAGAAGATACACTTGAGATCATGTTACTAAGTTTTGATGTAGTATTGCTTCATAGTATAGTGCTTCTTTTTGATTAGTTCTCGGGATTTGTTATTGAAATTCATTGATGTGATGATCTAAGATTGGTTGATCTATGGGTTGATGGTAAGGCCCTTTATTGATGGATTATGAAGGAGTATGGGTAAGTCTTGATGATCCTAGCCTTTACTTCAAATTATGGTTAATTGTCATCAAGTGATAATGTTATGTTGAAGTATGCTTTGATTGATGTGATAAGTTGATATGATACATGAATTGATATGCTTAGGTTGGTTGTGAGGTTGCTAGGTGTAATGTAATATAGGGAAGTTGTACGATGTGCCCTATTATGATGAGTTGTACGAGGGTTGACTTCACCTATATGAATTGTTAATGAAAGGACTAATTCTCATACAATTCTTATTGAGCTATAATGATGATTATAGATCTAATTAAATTGAGAAATTTAATAAAGACTATAGATTTATCTAAATGGGGACTTAACTTAGCACCGAGCGAACTTGACAATGGGAGGTGATGACTTGTCCCTAGAAAGGAAAGATTCATCCTAGAAGTTGCCCATGTGACGATAACTCCCATGTATGAGGGATGTGTCACTTTAAGGGATTCCCATGAGGAGCGGCCCATATTACCAAATGGTATAAATAGGGATATCTACCTCTTAGTTCTTGAACTATGTTGCCACCATAGGATACTAGCTAGTGGATCCACCTAGATAGCTATGTTTACATTAGGTTCTACCTTGGCCGGTAGACCACCTTCCATCGGTGTAAGGTTTCATGACACCGGATTCCACATTCGATTATGTGGTCTATGTCGGTTAAGGCAAATGTTCCCTAAACTAAAATGAATGAATAAGGTATAGGCCAATCAAAGTAACTTGAGAGGTTGGCTATAGCTTAGGTAGGGGTATGGGACTCTACCTACGCCTTGCACTAGTTTTCCTTGATAGGAACTTTGAGAGGTCAATATAATATATGTAAAGAGATGGTATAATGTAAATGGTTTGTATGTTGAATAACATGCTTATGAATATAATGTTGTTGTCTTTGCTTGAAGAAGGACGTATTATGATATGAAGAGTATGTTGGTAAGCAAATTGCTAGTTGTAGTCTTGGTAGGTTACTTGATTGAGTAGGAGACATGGTAATTTTACTTGATCATTGCACTTGTGACTTATTGAAGGTTATCATTAGTATACTTTGCTTTGCTATGGTTTAATTGCATATGTAGTCTATTATGTTTTCATAAATGTCCCTTTTTAAATATATTTGATTGGTAATTGTATATGAGATTCCATACTTAGTACATGTGGAGTACTAATCCCTTTTCTTTCCCTTTTCCCAAACATTTTAATTTCGGGTCGTTGAGATTGATCCAAATTGCTAGGAAGGAAGACTTGGGTATTTTGCCATCCAAGTGGTAGGTCCTCACTCTCTCGAGGACGTGGCCGATATCTCTCTTTTATGATGTGTAGTTACTATGATTCTATGTTGACTCTGTTATTCTCTTGAGACGATGTAGTAGACAGACTATATGCGGCTTCTTTCATTTGATGTAGGGCTATGCCCAAGACTTATTGTAATCGATAGATGGTTTATGAGATGAGACGGTTTTATGACTATTATTTTCTAAATATATAAGTGTATGAAATAAAAGTAGAAGAATAAGTAATCTTCGTATATGAATAAGTCTATGTATACTTGATATATATAATGATGTGTATGTAGAGGTCTATGTAAACCTCCGAGTAGTTTTAGATAAAAAGTTTTTAATTCTTTCTGATTTTTAGTCGATGAATGCTATGACGAAGCTAAGAGGCTTGTCTTAGTCCTCCGAGAGGACGACGACGCCGGTTACGTCTGGGGGGTAAACCCGGATGTGACATCTACAAACTTCCTAAATTAATTATATATATTAAAATTGACTTTAAAACAGTGCCTAAACCTTTTGAAACCTATGTTAAGCTCTAGAACTTGTCTTAGACTTTCGGGGTGTTACCTTATCCCCCCTTAGGAACATTCGTCCCTAAATGACACTAAAATCTTTTGGAAGGAAGGAATAGACTCAAGACTAGTAGCCCAACAAACAACAATACATAAAAATATGATTTATAACATCAATCATGGCATTTTACACATAGCCTTGTTGGCATTACTTTATGTATTATAATGATCATGGCCTTGTTGGCAACTACTTGATATATAATGATGATTTGTATAGTTGAATTAGGTGAAGTATGATCATATCTATCCACTTGTTATTAAGATGAATATATATGTGTTTCTATTGATCATGTTAGACTATGACTACGTCATTTAGTGTGTGTAGTCTTAGAGTTGATGCATGATTCGTCCTACTTGGTTATTGAGTCTTATGATGTCTATATTGATGAGTCTAATTTAGTATATAGGATGAACTATATATGACGTTGTTTATGCATATGTTCTTATAAAATGATATACTATATGTGAAGATGCGTGTGTCATGTCTTTGAAGAATTGTGTCCCTTACTTGATATATGTACATTATGAATATGAACATCTTGACTTAGTAGGCTTATGCCCTTTGTCTTGTATGTGATATGAAAATCAGTGTTGAATGAAAGTCTACGATCGGTAGACCTAAGATGGTTCCCTTCTAAGAATGCCTAATATATAGAACCTTCTAAATAGAAAGAAGGTTAAGAATGAGCTATCCTTATATACCATTGAGTGGCAACCCTTGTGGACCCATCTTTGGTAGGTGCATTATGACTAGGTAATGACTAACAGATGGTTCCTTTTCATATGCCCCTTGTTATTGAACTTACTCTAGTAGAATAAATGCTAGCACCAAGTGAATATGTTATGGGTTGTAGCTCTACTTAAGAAGGAGACTAGAGTACAATGTATTTATACATGAGAAGGAGACTAGAGTGCATTAAAGACCTTAATATTCCTTAAGCATGTGCCTGCATGTGATGTGTCTTAGTTCTACCCTTGGCAAGTAGAACACCCTCCATCGGAGTAGGGTAGATTCCGGATACCATGCCTATCTATTATGGTCTATGTCGGTTATTGCCTATTCTAATCATTTGGCGTACATCCTAGTATTTAATAAGTTCTACAATGTTTAGGTAGTGGAATGGGACGCTATCTTGACATGGCACTAGTAGGCTATGAAGGTACTAAAGTGTAGGTTCCCTAGGTCTTTCAGACAATTATGGGAAGTCATTAATGAATGAAATGTCTTCTAATTGACTTAAATAGTAATTATGACTTTAGCTAATGTATGTTGACTAGAATGTTCTCTATCTAGGGTAGTTTTGAGGGTTGTTTAGGTAAGTTTGAAAAGGGTGTACGGGCGGTCACTTCTTGTCCTACTTAGGTGAATCTTGGAGTAACCTCAGGTGGGAGTAAATGAAAGGAAATGGACTAATCATCTTAGGTAGTCTTAAGGATTTTTTAGGTAGGCTTGAGGAGGGTATATGGGTTGAAGTGATGTTGATGATTTATTGTGGAATGTGACTTATGTGCATATATGTTGACTTGTAAGTGACTATTATACTTGTGTTAAAAGGTTTTCTCAAAAAGAGCATGTTTCATACAAAACTCCGTTTATCAAGATTTTATGCATTATGACATACTTAGTACAAAACTCCTAATGTTTCGGATGGGGCTTTCACGAAACATTCTGTCCAAAACATTTCAAAAAATAAGATTTTCAAATGCTTCCGCGATGTGTAGTAAAGTCCCAGAATTCGTTGCGTCGTTTTTAAGTCAAATTTGACTTAATTAAATTGTCCAATTAATGTAGGGGTATTTTGGGTAATTTAGGAGTGCATTATGGACGGTTATATGATTTATTTAAAACCCTAAACTCACCAATCAAAGTAAATCCCTCAACTCAAAACAAAACCTCTCCATTCTTCTCTCCAAAACCTCCAGTATTGAAGCTTTGACGCTCCAAGGAAGAAGATAGGTTTCTCAAGTTTTTCTCCGTCAATCTTGTGTTTTGTTTTGTCACAATTAAAGTATGGTTATTCATCCTTGAAATATCTTTCTTCAAGGAGTCAATTCAAATTATTTTTCAAAGATGATCAAAACATGAATTCTCTAATTTTGTAATCTAGCCATGGGTTCTTGCATAAAAGGTATTGAATCAATGTTTTAGGATGGAATTGATGTTATTGCAATGTTTTAAAGTATTAATACCTACCATGCAAATCATGCAATCCTTATTTTCACTATATTATGGGTGATTTGATCATGTCTCAATGCTTATGAATTCTAGTGTAGTTTTCTTTGGGCTATTGAATGATGTAACAATTATATTAGATTGATGCATAGGTTGTCTTAGATTGATAAAACTATATTGAATTGTATTAGATTCATTGAGTATTGTGATTTTTCTATTGAATTGATGATCATGGCCATGGGTAAGGTCCTATTGGTATTGTAATGGACGAGTTGGCTATAGATTGAAGTGGTGACAATGGATTTGGTGGTACGCTGCACTAATTCTCTTTATTTTACATAATGTAGGTCTTGAATTATGTTGTGATTGGTATGGTCCACTTATGTTTGTGGTGTTATGTATTTTACTTGTGAATTATGTGGCCTCGTCGGTGTTACCTTACGTATTATAATGATCATGGCCTTGTCGACAACTACTTGACATATAATGATGATTTGTATAGTTGAATTAGGTGAAGTATGATCATATCTATAGACATGAGATTAAGATAAATGTATATGTGCTTCTATTGATGATGTTAGGTGATCATGTTAGACTATGACTATCTAATTTAGTATGTGTAGTCTTAGAGTTGATGCATGATTCGTCCTACTTTGTTATAGAGTCTTATGATGGCTATATTGATGAGTCTATAGTAGTATATAGGATGACCTATAGATGATGTTAGTTATCCCTATGTGCTAATTCAATGATATGCTATATGTGAAGATGTATGTGTCTTATCTTGGTAGACTTCTATCCCTTACTTGATACATGTACATTATGAATATGAACATCTTGACTTAGGAGGCTTATGCACCTTTGTCTTGTATGTGATATGAAGATGAATGTTGAATGATAGTCTAGTATCAGCAGACCTAAGATGGTTCCCTTCTAAGCATGACTAATATATGGAACCTTCTATATATAAAGAAGGTTAAGAATGCGCTATCCTTATAGACCATAGAGTGGCAACCCTAATGGACCCATCTTTTGTAGGTTCATTACGACTAGGTAGTGACTAAGAGATGGTACCTTTTCATATGCCCTTTTTTATTAAACTTACTATATGATATCAAAGTTTAGCACTGACTGAATATGTTATGGATTGTATCTCTACTTAAGAAAGAGACTAGAGTATAATGTATCTCTACATGAGAAGGAGACTAGAGTGAATAAAATACCTTGATATTCCTTAACCACGTATCTGCATGGGATGTGTCCTAATTCTACCCTTGGCAAGTAGAACACCCTCCATCGAAGTAGGGTAGAGTCTGGATTACATGCCTAGCTATTATGGTCTATGCCGGTTATTTCCTATTCTCATCATGTGGGATACATCCTAGTATTTGATAAGTTTTACAATGTTTAGGTAGTGGAATGGGACGCTATCTAGACATGGAACAGAAGGCTTTGAAGGTACTTGAGTGTAGGTTCCCTAGGTCTTTCCAAGACCATAATGTGAAGTATTTAATGAATGAAATGTCTTATAATTGACTTAATGAATGATTATGACTTTAGCTAATGTATGTTAACTAGAATGTGCTCTATCTAGGGTAGCTTTGAGGGTTGCTTAGGTAAGCATGAAGAGGGTGTATGGGCGGTCTCTTCTTGTCCTACTTAGGTGAATCTTGTAGTAACCTTAGGTGGGGAATAAATGAAAGGAAAGGTAACAATTTTATCTTAGGTAGTCTTAAGGATTGTTTAGGTAGGCTTGAAAAGGGTGTATGGACGGTCTCTTCTTGTCTTACTCAAGTAAGTCTTAGGATAACCTTTGCTGGAAGGTGTATACTTTGTATGGGTTGAATTGATGTTGATGCTTTATTGTGCAATGTGACTTATGTTCATATATGTTGACTTGTAAGTGACTATTATACTTGTCTTAAATGGTTTTCTCAAAAAGAGCATGTTTCATACAAAAGTCCGTTTATCATGATTTTATGCATTATGACATACTTAGTACAAGTGTTTGTACTAATTCCATACATTTTGTGAATATCTAAAGGTGTAGGTGGCGTTTGAGAAGAGTCTCGAAGTGGAAGCTTGGATTAGTGATTCATTCAAGCAAAGAGTTGGTATGTCCTCACTAGATTTGAGGACACCTTGATGTTTAGATTTCCTTATTGAAAGTATTGTAATAAACTTAGCTATTTTCTATATAATGAAGTATGGGCCCTTTCCCAATATATTCGTATGTCTAAGATGGAGACTTTGAGACTTAGCCTTTCATTATGTTGTTCTATAAAAGAGATATTTTGAAGTATTATTATTTAGTGTGAAAAGTTTTGATTCCGCACTACTTTTCATAAATGTTTTATGCAATGAATGGTACGAAAGGGCTTGTACAAGACCTCTGAGAAGTCGATACGCCGTGTTTCTATTTGAGAATACCCTAACTACTAGGGGGTACTCTCGGGTCGTGACAACATCACATCATGAGGAATTTCCTTCTCACAACAACATGAGCTCAACATACCATATATGAGTCAATTATGCCAAAAGTCAACTTACCAACATGCTCAATATCATTTCATAAAGACTCATCATATCAAAATGCACAACATAACTCAAAACAAGAAGAATTGCAAATTTTTAAGTCAATATGCACAATTTGACTATAACTTCACTGTAATGACACCAAAAATGCACATTTTTACAAAACTTCTCTAAAAATCATAGCAACTTCAAATTAAGTCATTATTTTCATTATAAGCAAGAACAAATAACCTTCACTAGTAAAGAGATGAGGATAACGGCACCTAATGTCGGCTACGGCCTCCCATGTTGCTCCCTCAACTAGGTGGTTTCTCCATAATACTTTTACGGATGCCACCTCTTTGTTCCTCAACCTATTCACTTGACGATCAAGGATTTCAACCGGAAACTCCTCATAGGAAAGGTTATCATTCACACCAAGATCCTCAAAAGGAAGAATAGACTCGGGATAACCGATACACTTCTTTAGCATAGAAAAATGGAAAACCGAATGAACTGAAGACAATTCACTAGGAAGATTCAACTCATAAGCAACCTTACCAACCTTTTGCAAGATTTCATAGGGACCCACATTGCAAGGACTCAACTTCCCTTTCCTGCCAAATCTAACCACCCCCTTCATAGGCGAAATTTTCAAGTACACTTTATCACCTTCTTCAAACTCTAAATCCCTTCTCCTATGATCGGCATAAGACTTTTGCCGACTATAGACCATTTGAAATCGGTTCTTTATGATATGAACTTTCTCCAAAGTCATATAAATCAAATCAAGACCAAGAAGCGAAGACTAGCCAACCTAAAACCACCCAATAGGAGACCTACACCTCCAACCATACAAGGCTTTATAAGGAGCAATAGAGTTGGATGAATGAAAACTATTATTATACGAGAACTCCAACAAAGGCAAATGCTCATTCCAATTTCCCTTAAAATCAATGATACAAGCTATAATCATATTTTCAAGAGTTTGAATAGTTTGCTCCGCTTGACCATATGTTTGGGGATAAAAAGCGGTTCTTAACTTACCTTGAGTGCCCAAACCCTTTTGAAAATATCTCCAACATATAGATGAATATTGAGCACCTCTATCCGATATGATGGACAAAGGAACCCCATGAAGACTCACTATCTTGTCAATATAGATTTTTTCATAATCTTCGGCCGAATAAGTAGACTTAACGAGAATAAAGTGAGCGGATTTGGTCATCCTATCCACTATTACCCATATAGAGTAATATTGCTTTCGAGTTCGAGGCAAACCTACTACAAAATCCATGTTGACATCTTCCCACTTCCAAGTAGGAGTTTTGATTTCTTGTAGTAGACCACTCATCTTTTGGTACTCGACCTCTACTTATTGAAAATTAGGATACTTTGCAACAAACTCCGCAATATCCCTTTTTAGACTATCACACCAAAATACCTCTCTAAGATTATGGTACATCTTTGTAGATCCCGGTTGAATAGAGTAACAGGACCCATAATCTTCCTCAAGGATCCGGTTCCTCAAACCATCTACATTGGGAACACACAACCTTCCTTGATACCTCAAGACACCATCCCCTTAAGGAGAATGAATCATTAAGCTTGGCAAGAACCGATTCCTTCAACTCCATCAATGGTTGATCAAGGTTTTGTTTGGACTTCACCTCAACCACCAATGATGAGTCGGAGTTATGATGTACCACCATACCACCATTTGGCGAATCTTCAATTCGAACCCCTAAACGAGCAAACCTATGAACATCTCTTACTAGGTTTCTCTTGGATTCTTCCACATGGGACACACTTCCCATGGGCAACCGACTTAGAGAATCTGCTACCACATTAGCCTTGCCGGGGTGATAAAGAACACTCATGTCATAGTCTTTCTACAACTCTAACCATCTCCGTTGCCGGAGATTCCACTCCTTTTGAGTGAATACATATGGAAGACTTTTATGGTCTGTATACACATCAACATGAACCCCATAAAGATAATGCCTCCATATTTTCAAGGCAAAAACCACGGCCGCTAACTCAAGTTCATAAGTCGGATAATTCTTCTCATGAACTTTGAGTTGCCTAGAAGCATAGGCTATAAATTTGCCATGTTGCATAAGCACACACCCCAACCTGACTCAGGATGCATCACAATAGACCACAAAACTCTTAGTACCCTCAGGTAGAGTCAATACCGGAGCAGAAGAAAGTTTATCCTTTAACATTTGGAAGCTCTTTTAACATGCCCCCGACCACTCAAACATCACATTCTTTTGGGTCAAGTTTGTCAAGGGAGAAAGAATAGACACAAACTCATCTACAAACCTTCTATAATAATCGGCTAGTCCTAAGAAACTCCTAATATCCGTAGGAGCCAAAGGTTTAGGCCAATTTTTCACCGCTTCGGTATTCCTTGGATCAACCTCTACCCCTTCACTAGAGATGATATGACCAAGAAACGCTACCGACCTCAACAAGAACTCACATTTGCTATACTTGGTAAACAATTGATGTTCCTTCAACACTTGTAACATCACCCTCAAATGGTTTATGTCGTCACCCTCATTCTTCGAATATAACAACATGTCGTCAACGAAGACAATGACAAATGAATCTAGGTAACTTCAAAACACTCTATTCATTAGGTCCATAAACGCCGCCGGAGCATTAGTGAGACCAAAGGACATTACTAAGAACTCATAGTAACCATATCTTGTTCAAAATGCCGTCTTGGGAATATCTTAACCTCTCACCCTAAGTTGGTAATATACCGATCTCAAGTCAATCTTGGAAAGTAACTCGCACCTTGGAGTTGATAAAATAAAGTTTCAATCCGAGGGAGAGGATACTTGTTCTTGATTTTGACTTTGTTGAGTTTATGGTAATCGATACACATTCTAAGGGACCCATCCTTCTTCTTCACAAATAATACCGAAGCACCCCCCCCACGGAGAAATACTAGGCCGAATAAAGACCTTGTCTAATAAGTCATTGAGTTGAGCCTTCAACTCTTTCACTTCGGCCGGAGCACTTCGATAAGGAGGGATTGCAATGGGGTTTGTATCCAGTAGTAAATCGATACAAAAATCAATTTCCCATTCGGGAGGAATACCGAAAAGATCATTAGGAAAGACCCCCGGAAATTCCCTCACTATGGGGACCGACTAAATGGGATGAATTTTGGAGTCTAAATCTTGGACTCTTACTATATGGTATAAACACCCTTTAGAGATCATCCTACAAGTTTTCAAACAAGAAATGGTGCTGCCTCTAGGAATAGAATTTCACCACTTCCACTCTCAAATGGGCTCATTAGGAAAGTTAAACTTCACCACCCTTGTTTTAGAATCGATAGAGGCAAACCAAGCATGCAACCAATCCATACCCAAAATAACATCAAAATCATACATATCAAGTTTTACTAGTTCAACATAAGTAACTCTACTGGGCATCATTATAGGACAATTTCTATACACCCTTTTTGCAAACACCAACTCACCCACCTTGGTAGATACCATGAAAGGTTCATTCAAGATATCGGGCAAAATGTCTAACTTTTTAGCTACTAGAGGAGTAAAAAATGACAAGGTAGCACCGGTATCAAGTAAAGCATATACATAAATAGAGAAGACTTTCAACATACCGGTCACCACATCGGGAGAAGTCTCTTGCTCACCTTTAGAGCGGAGAGCATAAAAGCGGTTCTTCTTCGGAGCATCAACATTAGGACCACTTGCTTGAGCTTGACCACTACTCTTGTCTTGCCCCTTCATATTTGGGCAATCACGAAATTTGTGTCCACTTTTACCACAACTAAAACAATTGCCCGTTCCAACTAAGCATTCACCAAAATGACCCTTTACAAACTTGGCACAAGTAGGCTTCTCGTTAGGTGAGTTTCCGCTTTTTCCCTTTTGGGACATAGGTTTAGACACCTTATAATCACGAGATTTAGGGAACTTAGAAGGAACTTGATTGGAGAACCTCTTCTTGAACCTAGGCTTATCTGGGATATCAAGCCTACCCTTTGAAGAACCACCACCAAAAGCTTGCCCTCTTGGCATATCTACTCTTTATCTTAGCCCTTGCTTCTTCCACTTATTGAGCATGAACAATGAGACGAGAAATGTTCATATTTTCATGTATCAAAGCCGAATGAAATTCCTCTTGCAAGTCATCCGACACTCCCGTCACGAAGTGACTCATTTCATCCCTAGGATCGGAAACCAAAGAAGGGGCATACTATGACAATTTAGTGAATTTCAAAGAGTATTCAAGTACACTCATACCTCCTGACGAAGGTTGATGAACTCCACCACTTTGGCTTCCCTCTTCTCCCTAGGAAAGAACCGATCAAGAAAAGCCTTCTTGAAAACCTCCCAAGTCACCGGTCCACCTCTTAAAGGCATTTTGTCTCTCCATTGGACGTACCAAGTTTGGGACACATCTTTGAGTTGGTGAGTGTCTAACTCTGCCTTCTCACTAGTAGTCAACCCCGTAGCATAGAGAATCTAGTAGATTTCATCAATGAACTCTTGGGGCTCTTACTTATTCAAGGAATATCATAACTTAATGTTTGATGAAGATTGATGGAGAAACATTGGTGATTGAAGTCCTAGAACCCACCTTGAACTTGACTTCTATGGAGTTATACAACTTGAGAGAGAAAGAAGAGAGAAGGAAGAGAGTTTGTGTTTTGGAATTTATGATAGCTTAGGTTAGTCTAATTAGGTTAGGGTCTTTATATAGGTTGTTAATTAACTTACTTAGACCTACCCTAACCCATAATTAACCTCCTAACTAAGACACTTATTTAAATGAATTAAATAAAAACGTGCAGCAAAACAGTGATTCCACAGACAGACCACGATCGACAGATCGTGTGTCCATCGACGAGCACTGTTCACCCCCGTACTGCACACTCATCGATAAGTTCAGAGACTGTCCATTTGCAGGCTTCCAAAAATTTGGCTAATTGTCAATAGACGAAAGCAGTCCACGCCCCATCGATTGGACAACGGATCGTGGGTTGTATCCGTTGGTGGACACTGCCTTGGGCAGCTTTTGACCCCAAAATGCTAGGGTCCTCCTCAAGGGTCCTTGGTTGGTCCTCAGGGAGTCGCACCCAAACGTTTGATTATTAATCAACCCTAATACATGTTAGACACCCTTCCACAAAAATTCATCAATTTCTGACTCCGAAAAGCTAATCAAATAGGCTAAGGCACGCTAGTACCTCATTGAACTAGTTTATGGACGTCATGGACGTTCTTTGACGTTTTTGTTTCTAAACTTCCTAAATGACTTATATTCATTAAAGTTGACCCTAAAACAATGTCTAAACGTTTTGACACCCATGTTAGGCCCTAGAACACGTCTTAGACATTCAAGTGTTACAATAATTGGATTATAATGTATCACAATCTACTCATAACTTGACATAATAACAACATAGAATAGTAATTCACACATTAACCAAGCTAATTGCATCAATACTAGACAATTCAACTCAAGATCACAACCTAGGGTTAAATGGAAAAGGTCATCTTCCATAAAATAGGTCAATGCATCAAGAAGTAGTCTAATTGATTCGTAATAAATGTTAATATACTCATAATACCCAAAAGAATCATAAACAATACAATTCAAAAGATCAATTTCGATTAGAAGTAAACCCACTTGAATTTCATCTTTTGAAAATCAATTTGGAAGAACCCTTTGGGGAAAGAGATCCCAAAGGTGAAAGGAATCACATACCTCACTAATTGATAAAGTTTGATGGAAAAACTTGATCCTTTGCAGCCCTATAACCCTCCTTTGCTTGTTCTTCAATGGGGTTTCTTTGGGAGAGAGAAAAAAGAAGGAAGGAAGAGCAATTTGAGTTTTGGGAATAATGGGAGTTGGCTTTAGTCTAGTTAGGTTTGGGTTTTTTATAAGAGTCATTAGCTAACTTAATTAGTCCTCCCCTAACCCCTAAATAATTAACTAACCACTAAATTAACTTAATTTAACCAACTAAAATGTGGTATCAACACAGGGGCCTGACCTACAAGACCCCGAATGATGGGTCGTAGGCCAGTCAACGGGCAATGTTGCCTCCGTGCTGCACGTCCGTGGTTTTTGACAGAGAGTTGCCAAAACGAATCCTTCATGAAATTGTCTAAGTCCTCATCGACGGAGGCATCGATGCCCCATAGATTCACCAATGGCTCGTCGCCTGCAACACATCGATGGACACTGCCTTTTGGCAGCTTTCTTGCCAAATTACAATGGTCCTCCTCAAGGGCTCTTGGTTGGTCCTTGGGGAGTCGTACATGAACATTTCGGCTATAAACTAACTCTAATACGTTTTATACACCTTATCAACAAATTTCATCATTTTACGACTCTTAAAACTTAGTTAGTTAAATAGGCTAAGGCACACTAGAACCTCTTGAACTAGTTTCCGGACGTCATGGACGTTCCTTGACGTTTTGATTCAAAAACTTCCTAAATTATTTATATACATTATAATTGACTAATAAACAGTGTTACAACTTACTCTCATGTTAGGCTCTAGATTAGGCTTTAGACTTTCTAAATATTATGTTATCCCCCTTAGGAACATTCGTCCCCGAATGACACTAAAATTCGTTAAATGGAAGGAATAGAGTCAAAACTACCATCCCAACCAACAACAATATATCAAAACATGAGTCACAATTAAAATCATCATAACCACATGACCTTTTACACAATGCAACTCAAAACATAATTTTCAATTCATAAGAGTTCAACATTCATTTCATGCTTACTCATTATGCCAAAACGTTCTTCCACACATGTCAAAATGCTCAATAAAATTCATGAAGGCACAAAATACCAAAATTCACAACATAAACTCAAAACAAGTAAAAAGCAACATTTTCATTTTTAGGCATAAAGTTTACAGTAACATCACTGTAACATGCAATTTTTGCACATCTTCAACAAAATCAAGGAAATTTAAAATAAACTCATTATTTTCACTACAAATAGGAATAACTAAACTTAGTTATCCAATAGATGAGGGTAACGGGACTTCATGTCGGACTCGGCCTCCCATCTTGCACCCTCAACTAGGTGGTTCTTCCGTAACACCCTTACGGAAGCCACCTCTTTGTTCCATAACTTCTTTACTTGTCGATTTCAACCGGAACCTCTCATAAGAGATGTTCTCCTGAACACCTCGACCTTCAATAGGAAGAATGGACTTGGGTTCACCGATACACTTCTTTAGCATGGAAACATGGAACACCGGATGACCGAAGCCAATTCACTAGGTAACTTCAACTCATATTCAACCTTGCCAATCTTTTGCAAAATTTCATAGGAACCCACATAACGAGGACTCAACTTCCTTTCTTTCCAAATCTCACCACCCCTTTCATAGACAAAACTTTTAAATAGACTTTATCGCCTTCTTCAAATTCTAAATCTCTTCTCCTATGGTCGGCATAAGACTTTTGCCGGCAATAGGCTATTTTCAAGAGGTTCCTTATAATATGAACCTTCTCCAAAGTCTTATAAATCAATTTGGGACCTAAAAGTGAAGACTCACCCACTTCAAACCATCCAATTGGAGATCTACATCTCCTACCATATAAGGCTTCATAAGGAGCCATAGATATAAATGATTGGTAACTATTATTTTATGAAAACTTAACCAAAGGCAAGTGCTTTCCCAATTTACCTTAAAATCAATTATACAATCTCTAAGCATGTCCTCAAGGGTTTTAATAGTACGCTCTGCTTGACCATCCGTTCGAGGATGAAAAATGGTGCTAAAATTCACCTTGGTACCCAACTCTTTTTGGAATCACCTCCAAAACCTAGATGTGAATTGTGCACCCCTATCCGATATGATGGATAACAGAATACCATGGCGACACACAATATCATCTATAAATATCCTTGCATAATCTCCACCGAGTATGTGGACATAACGGGAATAAAATTAGAGTATTTGGTCAACCTATCCACAACCACCCATATGGAGACATATTGCTTTTGTGTCCGAGGAAAACGTACCCCAAAATCCATATAAATGTCTTCCCACTTCCAAGTAGGAACTTGGATTTCTTGTAGTAAACCACCCAACTTTTCGTGTTCGACTTTCACTTGTTGGCAATTTGGACACATTGCAACAAATTTCGCTATGTCCTTCTTTAAGCCTTTCCACCAAAACACTTCTCTAAGGTCATGGTACATCTTTGTACAACCCGGATGAATGGAGTAACCGGAGCCATGAGATTCCTAAAGAATCCGGTTCCTCAAGTCATCTACTTTGGGAACACAGAACCTACCTTGATACCTCAAGATAACATCCCCCCTAAAGAGAATGACTCATTAAGCTTACCAATAACCGACTCCTTCAACTTCATTAATGGTTTATCAAGGTGTTGTTTTGACTTCACCTCAACCACCAAAGAAGATTCGGAGTTATGATGGACCATAAAACCACCATTAAGAGAATCTTGCAATCTAACACCCAAACGAGCCAACCTATGAATATCTTTCACTAGGTATTTCTTGGCTTCTTCTACATTAGACATACTATCCATGGTCATACGACTTAGAATATTCGCAACCACATGGGCCTTGCCGGGGTGGTAGAGAAGACTCATGTCGTACTCTTGTAACAACCCTAAAAATGAATATGCTAAGTAATGTTTAGTGTGTTTACAATGCCTACGATTAGACCGGGTTCACACGGATTGATGCGCTTAGAACCAGACCTCTGAACCCTTGCGACATCCAATACAACTAACTTGGGGAGTTAGTTGAGCTAGGAAAGGTTGGGTCCAGCCATGTAGGGCTCCCGAATATGAAGATTTACTCGGATGAGTCTTTACCGGACATAAAAAGGGGAAATCTTAAGTTTGGAGGGTCTAGGGGTAAATTCGTCTTTTTCCACGCTAAGGGTAGTATCATAATTACCCTAAATATGTAATTAATTATTTAATTAATAAGGTGGAGGGGCATTTTGGGTAGAGAGGGCCGAAATTGCCCTATTAGCAAAATCTTGCTCCACCCAGGTTCGAACCTAGGTGGGAGCAATGATTTAATTTGATTTATTTAAATTGTTAAATTAATTTAATTAAGTAATATTTTTTAGCTGATTTAAGAAAAAGGAAAATCATATTTTTAAAGTTTGAAAGAGTCCTAGTTGACTAAGTCTAAACTACTTAACTCTCTTTCACGCTTAACACTCTCTCACGTTCATCTCTCTCACGTCTCTCCACTCTCTTTCTCTTTCACGATTCTCTCTGCCTAACCAACGTACAAGAACAGAAAAACTATAAAAGTTCTTCACACTTCAAGAACTTACACGAAAGATATAAACAAAATGCAAACCAAAAATGTTAGGCAAAAGGAAGGGTTTTCCGTCGAGTTTGGTGTTGAAGTTTCGGGACTTGGACATGATTTTGGAGAGGGTTTTGGACAGCAGGTCTTGCGTTGAATAAACGTCAAAATAAGGTATGGGTTTTCTTACTCTTGGTCCCTTTCCCAAGAGACCCTTAGGAGTCAGATAAATCTATTCCAAAAACAAGGGTTGTTCCCCGTTGCATGTCCCTGTCACTAGCTCCCATTGATTCGTAGGTTGGGTACGTTTGCTGGTAGAAATTAGGGATGTAATGTGTTTTCGTGATAATTACATTCATGTATGTATGTTCGAAATTGTATGACTGATCGTATTGTGTCACCCAAAACTATGTGAAAAATTTATGTGTGTGTAATGTGTAGCCGTGATATATACTTACGGATGGGGGCATGAAAATGACATGTTTTATGGTTGTATTTCACGTGCATAAAATTGTATAAATCGTGATGTTCATATGAAGTATAAGGTGGCCTATTTGAGTGAAAAACTATTAGCTAAATGATTCTCGAAATGCCCTAAGAATTAACTCTAAATGTTGATAAAAAGGAGCTGAAAAATGTAACCCAAATTTCCAGCACCTTGTTAGTTAATTTCAGCCAAGTAAAGCTGTTTAATAAGCTATGTAAAATGAAGTAAAATAAGTGAGGTCACTGAGGATCGAACCCGTGACCTCACCATGTAAAAAATCTTAGAAATAACGTGAGAGAAAAAGAGAATGTGGCATGTGGGCTTCGAACCCGTGTGCCTTGACCAAAAAAATGAAAAAAAATAAGAATGAGGTTGTGGGGGTTAGAACCCACAACCTCTCGGTCAAACATAAGGGAAAGATTAAAATAAAAATAAAAAGGAGGTATGTGGGAATTGAACCCACAACCTCCAGGCCGAATAAGAGAAGTTAAGGAGAAAAAAGGAAGTGGGGCTGTGGGGGTTCGATCCCACACCCTCTTGGTCAAAAACAAAAATGGTTTAAGGAAAAAGGAAACCAAAATAAAATGAGGTTGTGGGGGTTCGATCCCACATCCTCTCGATCCCAAACGAACGAAAAATAAAGAAAGAAATTAAGGGAAAATGAAGAGAAGGCGTTGGGTCTCGATCTCGGGTCCCCAAGCCGAGTGGATCAAATTAAAATAAATAAAAATGTAAGTGTTGTCTAAGTGATTCGAAATCGGGTTCCCTTGTCCAATTCCGTATTGATACATAAGTCATACGTGAATAAATGTTCAAAATAATGCTGCCTACATAGATGGAAATCGAGATCTTGGCATACATACAAGATGCATAAGTCTTGTATCACAAAATGTTAGGAAGATACGAATCACTTAAACGAACTATTGATGAAGCCTCACGGCTTGTATGCATAGAACCATAAGTCTAGCATACGTTTAAAAGTATGTGAACCTAAGATGTATGTAACGAAATGATGTAGCCCTAGAAGGGTTAAGTAATAGTGTTAGACACACTAAATGGCCAAGGGCATAGGCATATGATGAAATGAACATTCACGTAAAAGGGGTGAGTAATTATGAAGAGCGAATGTGCTAAAGTTAATGAATGTGGTGACAACATGATAAGAGGCTAATATGAAAGATGAGAGCAATCTCAAATGAGCCTAAGTAAATGTTACCAAAATGTACTCACCTGTGAGAGTGTAAAGTTAATGAAGAGACCAGTATCTATGAACACTCTAATGAAATTATTGAGATTAATGTATACTTAATACTAATGATGAGATGAGAAATCATCTATTGAGCTATGATGTCCTCATACTAGAATCCAGTTTCCATGACGTATGAGTTCAATGTAATGGAACTTTATACTGAGCACCGATAGGCTAGCTATGAGCTGTGATGCCTTTTTTCGGGATTCACGTAACTCTCATGAGATGAGACTGTCTAGTATGCCGGGTATGGGTCTCCTTACATCTCCTAGTCTTTGAACCTATACTGTCAATATAGGGATCTAGCAAGGTTCAATTCCCTATATACGCTATCATATTTTGGTTCACTTTGGCCGGTGATTCCACCTCTTTTCGGTGTGGGGATTACACACTGGATTTCATGATGCTCACATGATCTATGTCGGTTAAGGTTAAAGTTCCCAAATAAAAAAAGAGACCAGCCTCAAATGATGCACATAATGAAATGAACGATACCAAAGGTGTTAGGATATGATAATCAAGAGGTGAGCTAGACTCAAGTAATGACACTAGGTTATTCTTGGTCATTGCACAGCAAACCCAATGAGAGTGTTAAACTACATCCTAGGTATGACTAGTGATTGTACTAGTATATGAATGAATGAAAATGAAGTACGTATGAATGAATGAAGCAGACTCTGTGTTTGCTAAAGAAGGCTCCCTAGTTGAGGTCCCATATGTTGAGCCCTCATTTTGGGAAGTCCTAATGTCATGTCCATGATTCCAAGGTCTCATGGCATATGAAAAAATGATATGAACTACGTGATATGATATGTACAATATGTTATGTGCTGTTTGCAAAATGATAAGTATGATGATGTATGTTACTCTCATGGCATGACTTTCCTAATCCAAATTTGGCAAGTCCACTGACTTTCCTAATCCAAATTTGGAAAGTCCATTGACTTTCCTAATCTAAATTTGGCAAGTCCACTGATTTGACTTTCCGTAAATCATGTTGTTAGGAAAGAGCTATTCTTACTCATGCATGTCCTTGGTGTGTGCTTGCATATACTCATACTTACTACAAGTGTGTACTAATCCTATACAATATCAACTTTTAGGTGCAGGCACAGGTGGACGCTAGATCTTACAGTACGACATTGCAGCTATCCGAACGTGGAGCACTCATCCGGATTTGGTAGGCCCTCATGCTTTCGAGAACGCTTGCCCATTATTTTTCTAGCTTAGATATAGGTTTGAGTTAGTGGAGTATGTTCCACTAGCGTTTCTTTCTCATCTTATTTCAGACATTGTATTGGTGCCATTTTGGCAAGTATACACTTAATGCAGTATTGAACTATTTCTTTCATTTGATGATCTTAATATTAGATGGTTGATTGTGAACATTTATGAGTTTAAGTAGAATTTCTTATATGAATGTTAAGTAACAAAAAGTTCAAATTTTCTGCTAAAATTAACTTAGATGAAGTAACGATGACGTATGTAGGCTTGTCTGCAACCTCTGAGAGGTCAACGACGCCGGTCTCGTCTGGGGTCTAGATTCCAGTCGTGAAAAAGTTGGTATCAAAGCACTAGCTTAAATTCCGAGGATAATAAGTTCACATCAACCACATTGAGTAGTTTCTAGGTCATGGTAGTGAAGTACACCACTATCCTGAATTAGAGACTGCATGATGCGTAGGAAACTTTCCCTTCTTCTGATCTTATCATGCTTTTCCTAATGTCTGATTTCTTGGTGTTATGAGCGTGTCTAACATCAATTCTTATTGTTTCAGAGAATGAATACTAGGAGGAACGTTGGTCAGATGAGAGGAGGAGCAGCTGCTGGGGGCAATCAGGTTCCACCCTAGGCTCCAGCAGAAGGAGTGGCGATGCCGGCTAACCTAGCTGGGTTGATTGATGCGGAGGTGCGGGCATCTCTTGCCCAGATGGCACAGGCCATCACTATGCAGGCCCAGGCCATGACTGCCCAGGTCAACCGGCAGAATGTTCAGAGGGAGAACCACAGGTACGTAGCATGGCTGACAGTCTACGAGACTTCACGAGGATGAATCCTCCTATTTCCACAGGGTACAGCAGTATCCGAGTCTCCTAAGAGGAACAGGTTCTATGCCTTGAAGGGCAGGGAGGAGCAGGAGAAGTCCGCTGATGTGGTCACAGGTATGCTGCAAGTATTCTCAACTTCTGTTTATGCTTTACTTGATCCAGGGGCTACGCTTTCCTTTGTAACTCCTTTTCTTGCTCTCACTTTTGAGATATTGCCTGAAGTTCTACATGATCCAATAGTGGTTAGTACACCTTTAGGAGAAAATGCAAGAACTGATAAGTATACAAGGATTGCCTAATAGTTGTATATGGTAAGACTATGTGTGCAGACTTGGTTGAGTTACCAATGCATGATTTTGATGTTATTCTTGGCATGGACTGGCTTCATAGTTGTTATGCTTGTATGGATTGTCGTAGTAGGGTTGTGAGATTTCATTTCCCTAATGAAGAAGATTTGTTTGGGAGGGGTACAACTCGAGTCGTCTAATCCCTTGATTTCATACCTTAAGGCCAATAAAATGATGTCCAAGTGGTTATTGTGTCATCTTGTGAGTCTTAATAATTTAGATCATGACATTCGTTCCATAGACTCAGTGCCTGTAGTGAATGAGTTCCAAGATGTATTTCCTGATGATTTGCTTGGAGTTCCTCCCCCACGAGAGATTGACTTTGGTATCGACTTAGAACCCGATACTAAACCAATTTCAATTCCTCCTTACAGAATGGCTCCAACTGAACTTAAAGAGTTGAAGTTGCAGTTAAAAGATCTCACTGATAAGGGTTTCATTCAGCCGAGCATATCCCCTTAGGGCGCTCCAGTGTTGTTTGTGAAAAAGAAGGATGGAACCCTTAGAATGTGTATCGATTATCGGGAGATCAACAAAGTCACTATAAAGAATAAGTATCCACTTCCCAGAATAGATGACTTGTTTGATCACCTCTAAGGGTCTAGTTTGTTCTCTAAGATTGATCTTCGTTCAGGGTATCATCAGCTTAGGGTTAGGGATGGAGATATCCCAAAGACAGACTTTCGTACCCGTTATGGTCACTATGAATTCTTAGTCATGTCATTTGGTCTCACTAATGCACCAGCTGCATTTATGGACCTCATGAATCAAGTCTTCCATGAATACCTTGATTCTTTCATCATTGTATTCATTGATGACATCCTCATCTACTCTAGGACCAAGGAAGAGCATGAACAGCATTTGAGACTAACCTTGCAGGTACTTAGACAACATCAGCTGTATTCTAAATTCAGCAAGTGTGAATTCTGGCTTAGATCAGTGACCTTCCTGGGTCATGTTGTGTCCGATCAGGGTGTGGAGGTGGACCCCAGAAAGACTGAGGCTGTGAAGAACTGGCCAAAACCTCTTACTCCCACCGATATCCGTAGTTTTTTGGGATTGGATGGTTACTACCGCAGGTTCGTGGATGGTTTTTCTTCTATTGTTGCTCCACTGACAGCTTTGACTAAGAAGAAGGCCAAATTCGAATGGACGGAGACTTGTGAGAAGAGTTTCCAGGAGCTCAAAGACAGACTCACTTCAGCCCCGGTGCTTACTTTGCCTAAGTGTGGGGAGAATTACAATGTTTATTATGATGCATCTAGGGTTGGTTTGGGTTGTGTTCTTATGCAGGGTGGTAAGGTGATAGCTTATGCGTCCAGACTGCTCAAGGTTCATGAGAAGAATTATCCCACTAATGACCTGGAGTTGGCAGCTGTGGTGTTTGCACTAAAGCTATGGAGGCACTACTTGTATGGAGTGCATGTGAATGTGTTCACAGACCACAAGAGTCTCCAGTACGTGTTCACGCAGAGGGAGTTGAATCTACGTCAGCGGAGATGGTTGGAGCTGTTGAAGGACTATGATATAAATGGCCACTACCATCCAGGTAAGGCTAATGTTGTAGCTGATGCTTTGAGCAGGATGATCATGGGAAGTACAGCCCACGTTGAGGATGAGAAGAAGGAGTTGGTGAAAGATATACTCAGACTGGCCAGACTGGGTGTGCGGTTGGTTGACTCTACTAGTGGGGGTGTTTCAGTTCATCCTAGTTCTGAATCATCCTTGGTAGTTGAAGTCAAGCAGGGTCAGCATCTCGATCTTGTGTTGATGGAGCTGAAGGACTCAGTGTTGATAAAGAATAATGAGTCTTTTGCTTTGGGAGGTGATGACATACTTAGGTACCAGGACAGGCTGTGTGTACCAGATGTGGATGATTTGCGGACCAGGATTGTTCCAGAGGCCCATGGTTCCAGAGATTCCATACATCCAGGTTCCACTAAGATGTATCATGATCTTAAGCAGATCTATTGGTGGGATGGCATGAAGAAGGACATTGCAGAATATGTGGCCAAGTGTCCTAATTTTCAGCAGGTTAAGGCAGAACATCTTAAGCCTGGCGGTCTTACTTAGATTATTGAGGTTCCAACTTGGAAGTGGGAGGCCATTAATATGGACTTCGTGGTTGGTCTTCCGAGGACTAGGAGACAACATGACTCCATATGGATTATTGTGGACAGGATGACTAAGTCTGCCCACTTTATCCCTGTGAAGTCTACTTATAGAGCCAAGGATTATGCGAGACTCTACATTGATGAGATTGTGAGATGGCATGGGATTCCTTTGTCTATTATTTCAGATAGAGGAGCTTAGTTCACTTCACATTTCTGAAGATCCTTTCAGAAGAGTTTAGGCACGCAGGTAAAGCTTAGTACTGCCTTTCATCCTCAGACTGATGGGCAGGCAGAGTGCACCATTCAGACATTGGAGGACATGTTGAGAGCGTGTGTGATTGACTTCAGAGGTAGTTGGCACGACCATCTGCATTTGATAGAGTTCTCATATAATAACAGCTATCACTCCAGCATTGGGATGGCACCGTTTGAGGCACTGTATGGTAGGAGGTGTAGGTCTCCAGTTGGGTGGTTCGAGGTTGGAGAGTCATCCATTTTGGGTCCAGAGATCATTCATGAGGCCTTAGAGAAGTTCAGGGTGATTAGGGACAGGTTGGCTACTGCTTACAGTCGACAGAAGGCTTATGCAGACAACAGAAAACGGCCCTTAGAGTTTGATGTTGGTGACCAGGTCTATCTGAAGATATCACCTATGAAGGGGGTGATGAGGTTTGGCAGGAAGGGGAAGTTGATTCCGAGGCATGTTGGGCCATATGAGGTCCTACATCGTATGGGTGAGGTGGCCTATGAGTTGGCATTGCCTGCGGAGCTAGCTTCTGTCCATCCAGTCTTTAATGTATCCATGTTAAAGAAGTGCCTAGGTGATCCAGCATCGATTCTACCTGTGGAAGGTTTGGGGGTTGATGAAGACTTGTCCTATGAGGAGGTACCTATTGAGATCTTAGATAGACAGGTCAAGCGTCTGAGAAACAAGAAGATTGCCTCAGTGAAGGTATTGTGGAGGAATCATCTTATTGAGGGTGCTACGTGGGAGGCCGAGGCCGATATGAGATCCCGCTACCCTCATCTTTTCAGCTCTTGAGGTTAGACTTCCTACTCTTAAGTCAAAGTTCCCTTATCTCTCCAATCCTTGTTGCTATTGCTTTACTGTGCATAGTGATTATGTTATGTTATGACTGGCATTGTGCTAGATAGTTAGTAATGTCATTCGGGGATGAATGTTCCTAAGGGGGGGATAATGTAACAACCCTAAAAATGAATATGCTAAGTAATATTTAGTGTGTTTAGAATGCCTACGATTAGACCGGGTTCACACGGATTGATGCGCGTAGAACCAGACCTCTGAACCCTTTGTGACATCCAAGCCAACTAACTTGGGGAGTTAGTTGAGCTAGGAAAGGTTGGGTCCAGCCGTGTAGGGCTCCCGAATATGAAGATTTACTCGGATGAGTCTTTACCGGACTTAAAAAGGGGAAATCTTAAGTTTGGAGGATCTAGGGGTAAAATGGTCTTTTTCCAGGCTAAGGGTAGTATCGTAATTCGCCTAAATATGTAGTTAATTATTTAATTAATAAGGTGGAGGGACATTTTGGGTAGACAGGGCCGAAATTGCCCTTTTAGCAAAATCTTGCTCCACCCGGGTTCGAACCTAGGTGGAAGCAATGATTTAATTTGATTTATTAAAATTGTTAAATTAATTTAATTAATTAATATTTATTAGCCGATTTAAGAAAAAGGAAAATCAGATTTTTAAAGTTTGAAAGAGTCCTAGTTGACTAAGTCTAAACTACTTAACTCTCTTTCACACTTAACACTCTCTCACGTTCATCTCTCTCACGTCTCTCCACTCTCTTTCTCTTTCACGATTCTCTCTGCCTAACCAACGTACAAGAACAGAAAAACTATAAAAGTTCTTCACACTTGAAGAACTTACACGAAAGATATTAACAAAACGCTAACCAAAAACGTTAGGCAAAAGGAAGGGTTTTCCGTCGAGTTTGGTGTTGAAGTTTCGGTACTTGGACGTGATTTTGGAGAGGGTTTTGGACAGAAGGTCGTGCATTGAATAAACGTCAAAATAAGGTATGGGTTTTCTTACTCTTGGTCCCTTTCCCAAGAGACCCTTACGACTCAGATGAATTTATTCCAAGAACTAGGGTTGTTCCCCGTTGCATGTCCCTGTCACTAGCTCCCATTGATTCGTAGGTTGGGTATGTTTGCTGGTAGAAATTAGAGATGTAATGTGTTTTTGTGATGATTACATTCATGTATGTATGTTAGGAATTGTATGACTGATCGTATTGTGTCTCCCAAAACTATGTGAAAAATTTATGTGTGTGTAATGTGTAGCCGTGATATATACTTACGGATGGGGGCATGAAAATGACATGTTTTATGGTTGTATTTCACGTGCATAAAATTGTATAAATCGTGATGTTCATATGAAGTATAATGTGGCTGATTTGAGTGAAAAACTATTAGCTAAATGATTCTTGAAATGCCCTAAGAATTAACTCTAAATGTTGATAAAAAGGAGCTGAAAAATGTAACCCAAATTTCCAGCACCTTGTTGGTTAATTTCAGCCAAGTAAAGATTTTTAATAAGCTATGTAAAATGAAGTAAATAAGTGAGGTCACTGAGGATCGAACCCGTGACCTCACCATGTTAAAAATCATAGAAATAACGTGAGAGAAAAAGAGAATGTGGCATGTGGGGTTCGAACCCGTGTGCCTTGACCAATAAAATGAAAAATAACAAGAATGAGGTTGTGGGGGTTCGAACCCACAACCTCTCGGTCAAACATGAGGGAACGATTAAAATAAAAATAAAAAGGAGGTATTTGGGAATTGAACCCACAACCTCCAGGCCGAATAAGAGAAGTTAAGGAGAAAAAATGAAGTGGGGCTGTGGGGGTTCGATCCCACACCCTCTCGGTCAAAAACGAAAATGGTTTAAGGAAAAAGGAAAATAAAAGAAAATGAGGTTGTGGGGTTCGATCCCACATCCTCTCGGTCCCAAACGAACGAAAAATAAAGAAAGAAATTAAGGGAAAATGAAGAGAAGGCGTTGGGTCTCGATCTCGTGTTCCCAAGCCGAGTGGATCAAATTAAAATAAATAAAAATGTAAGTGTTGTCTAAGGGATTCGAAATTGGGTACCCTTGCCCAATTCCGTATTGATACATAAGTCATATGTAAATAAATGTTCAAAATAATGCTGCCTACATAGATCAAAATTGAGATCTTCGCATACATACAAGATGCATAAGTCTTGTATCACAAAATCTTAGGAAGATACGAATCACTTGAACGAACTATGAATGAAGCCTCATGGATTGTATGTATAGACCCATAAGTCTAGCATACGTTTAAAGGTAAGTGAACCTAAGATGTATGTAATGAAATGATATAACCCAAGAAGGGTTAAGTAAGAGTGTGAGACACACTAAATGGCCAAGGGCATTGGCATATGATGAAATGAACATTCACGTAAAAGGGGTGAGTAATTATGAAGAGCGAATGTGCTAAAGTTAATGAATGTGGTGACAACATGATAAGAGGCTAATGTAAAAGATTAGAGCAATCTCAAATGAGCCTAAGTAAATGTTACCGAAATGTACTCACCTATGAGAGTGTAAAGTTAATGAAGAGACCAGTCTCTATGAACACTCTAATGAAAGTATTGAGATTAATGTATACTTAATGCTAATGATGAGATGAAAAATCATCTATTGAGCTATGATGTCCTCATACTAGAAGCCAGCTTCCATGACGTATGAGTTGAATGTAATGGAACTTTATACTGAGCACCGATAGGCTAGCTATGAGCGGTGATGCCTTCTTTCGGGAAGGGTGGAGGTTCACGTAACTCTAATGAGATGAGACTGTCCGGCATGCCGGGTATGGGTCTCCTTACATCTCCTAGTCTTTGAACCTATACTACCAATATAGGGATCTAGCAGGGTCCAATTCCCTATATACGCTAGCATGTTTTGGTTCACTTTGGCCGGTGATTCCACCTCTTTTAGGTATGGGGATTACACACTGGATTTCATGATGCTCACATGATCTATGTCGGTTAAGGTTAAAGTTCCGAAAGAAAGAATGAGACCAGCCTCAAATGATGCACATAATGAAATGAACGATACCAAAGGTGTTAGGATATGATAATCAAGAGGTGAGCTAGACTCAAGTAATGACACTAGGTTATTCTTGGTCATTGCACAGCAAACCCGATGAGAGTCTTAAACTACATCCTAGGTATGACTAGTGATTGTACTAGTATATAAATGAATGAAAATGAAGTACGTATGAATGAATAAAGCACACTCTGTGTTTGCTAAAGAAGGCTCCCTAGTTGAGGTCCCATATGTTGAGCCCTCATTTTGGGAAGTCCTAATGTCAAGTCCATGATTCCAAGGTCTCATGGCAAATGAAAGAATGATATGAACTACGTGATATGATATGTGCAATATGTTATGTGATGTTTGCAAAATGATAAGTATGATGATGTATGTTACTCTCATGTCATGACTTTCCTAATCTAAATTTGGTAAGTCCACTGACTTTGCTATTCCAAATTTGGCAAGTCCATTGACTTTCCTAATCCAAATTTGGCAAGTCCACTGAATTGACTTTCCATAAATCATGTTGTTAGGAAAGAGCTATTCTTACTCATGCATGTCCTTGGTGTGTGCTTGCATATACTCATACTTACTACAAGTGTGTACTAATCCCATACAATATCTACTTTTAGGTGCAGTCACAGGTGGACGCAAGAGCTTACAGTACGACGTTGCAGCTATCCGGACGTGGAGCATTCATCCGGATTTGGTAGGCCCTCATGCTTCGAGGACTCTTGCCCATTATTTTTCTAGCTTAGATATAGGTTTGAGTTAGTGGAGTATGTTCTACTAGCGTTTCTTTCTCATCTTATTTCAGACATTGTATTGGTGCCATTTTGGCAAGTATACACTTAATGCAGTATTGAACTATTTCTTTCATTTGATGATCTTAATATTAGATGGTTGATTGTGAACATTTATGAACTTAAGTAGAATGTCTTATATGAATGTTAAGTAACAAAAAGTTCAAATTTTCCGCTAAAATTAACTTAGATGAAGTAACGATGACGTATGTAGGCTTGTCTGCGACCTGTGAGAAGTCAACGACGCCGGTCTCGTCTGGGGTCTAGATTCCAGTCGTGACAACTCTTTCAATATTTCCAACTACCTTCTCTGTCGGACATTCAATTCCTTTCTAGTAAAAACATATTGAAGACTCTTGTTGTCGGTATACACATCCACATGAACACCATACAAATAATGCCTCTATATTTTAAAGGCAAATATTAAGGCAGCTAACTCAAGATCATGTGTTGGATAATTCTTCTCATGCACCTTAAGTTGTCTAGAGGCATAGGGTACTACTTTCCTATGTTTCATGAGCACACACCCAAAGCCCACTCGAGATGCATCACAATATACAACGAAACCCTTGGTACCCTCCGGTAAAGTTAACACCGGAGCGGAAGTAAGCCTATCTTTCAAGATTTGGAAGCTTCTTTCAGATGCCTCCGATCACTCAAATTTCATACTCTTTTGGGTTAATGTAGTCAAGGGAGATGCAATGGACGCAAAACTATCCACAAACTTCCTATAATAGACTGCTAGACCCAAGAAACTCCTAATGGCGGTTAGAGTCAATGGCCTAGGCTAATTTTTCACCGACTCGGTTTTCCTTTGATAACCTCAACCCCCTCACTAGAGATGATATGACCAAGAAACTCCACCGACCTCAACCAAAACTCACATTTGCTATACTTGGCAAATAATTGATGTTCCTTAAGCACTTGTAACACCACCCTCACATGGTCCATGAGTTCACCCTCATTTTTCGAATATACCAAGATGTCGTCAATGAATACAATGACAAATGAATCTAGTTAACTTCGAAAAACTCTATTCATGAGATCCATAGATGTCGCCGGGGCATTAGTGAGACAAAAATACATTACTAATAACTCATAGTGTCCATATCTTGTTCGGAATGTCGTTTTTGGTATATCCTCCCCTCTCACCCTAAGTTGGTGATACCCCGATCTCAAGTCAATCTTAGAAAAGTAGATTTCCCCTTGGAGTTGATCAAATAAGTCGTAAATCCGAGGGAGAGGATACTTGTTCTAAATAGTGACTTTATTGAGTTGGTGATAGTCAATGCACATTCTAAGAGACCCATGCTTCTTATTTACAAATAATATCGGAGCACCCCATGGAGAAATACTATGTTTAATGAAGCATTTGTCTAATAAGTCCTTGAGTTGAGACTTCAACTCTTTCAATTCGGCCAGAGCATTCCGGTAAGGAGGAATTGAAAGGGGTTGGTATCCAGTACCAAGTCAATGCCAAAATCAATTTCTCGTTCTCGAGGGATTCGGGGAAGATCATTAGGAAATACCTCCGGAAATTCCCTTACTACTCGGACTAACTCAATGGGAGGATTTTCAGATTCTAGATCTTTAACTCTTACAATGTGATATAGACGCTCTTTTGAGATCATTATACAAGCCTTAGGACAAGAGATAATACGACCTTTAGGAATAGAATTTCCCCTCTTCCACTCTAAAACGGGTTCATTTTGAAAGTTGAACTTTACAATTCTAGTTCTACCATCTATGGAAGCAAAACAATCATGCAACCAATCCATTCCCAAAATGACATTAAAATCGACTATATCAAGTTCTACTAATTCAACATGAGTAAATCTATTGGGCAACATTATAGAACAATTTCTATATACCCTATTTGCAACCACCGGCTCACCTACCAGGGTAGTTACCATGAAATGTTCATTTAGAATATCGGGCAAAAAATAAAACTTTCTAGCTATGAAAGGAGTAAAAAAAGTTAATGTAGAACCCATATCAAGCAAAACATATACATCAATAGAAAGGACTTGTAACATACCAGTCACCACATCAGTAGAACTCTCTTGTTCACCCTTTGAGCAAAGTGAATAAAAGTGATTCTTTTTTGGAGGGTCTACATTAGAACCACTTGCTTGAGCTTGCCCACTACCTTTGTCTTGCCCCTTCACATTTGGGAAATCTCTAACCTTGTGGCCACTCTTGCCACACCTAAAGCAATTGTCCGTCCCAACAAGGCAATCACCATAATGCTTCTTGCCACACTTTCCATAAGTTGGCTTCTTGTTTGGTGATCTAGTACCTCTTCCTTTTTGATACTTAGTGTTAGACACCCTACCATCACGAGCCTTGGGAAATTTGGTAGGAACTTGATTAGAACTTCAACCTAGGCTTGTCTTGAATGTCAAGACTATCCTTTGTAGAACCACTTTGCTAAGACTTAACCTTCTTAGCCTCCCTACTCTTTCTCCTATTCCTAGTTTCTTCCACTTGTTGAGCATGAACCATGAGATGATAGGAATTCATATTATCATGAAGCATAGACGAACGACATTCTTCCTCCAATTCATTGGAAACCCCCATAAAAAAATAACCCATCTCATCCCTTGGGTTTGAAACCAAGGACAATGAACACTTGGACAATTTGGTGAATGTTAAGGAATATTCAAGTACACTCATACCTCCTTGATGAAGGTTGATGAATTCTTCTACTTTAGCTTCCCCCATCTCTCTAGGAAAGGACCTATCAAGGAAAGCCTTTTTAAGGATCTCCCAAGTCACCAGACCACCTCTTGGTGTCCTATTATCCTTCTATTGCACATAACATGTTTGGGCCACATCTTTGAGTTGATAGGCCAATAACTCGGCCTTCTCAGTTGAGGTCAAACCCATAGCATAGAGAATCTTATAGACCTCATCGAGGAAATCTTGAGGGTCCTCATACGACCTACACCCAAAGAACATGGGTGGATTCATTCTAACAAAGTCTCTCAAACGTGAGGCCATAGTGCTAGCATGTTGTGGCACTCGAGGTCCAACCTCTCTATTCATTTGAGTCGTCATAGCTTCAACTTGAGAAAGGACGGCATTAGCTAGAGAGGTCATGGCTTGTGTTAAAGTGAGAATATCTGCCCTTATATCTCCATTGGTCATCGGTGGAGGAGAAACTGGAACTTGATCTCCCATAGCAACTTCTTCAAGTGGAGGCACTTGGTTGTCATAAGCTCCCACATTAGCCATTTATTCTTCGGCCCTTCTAGCAGATACTCTTCGAGTATTCATATCTAAAATAACCATAGAAGTTTTAGGCGAAACCATATAATAGTACTCTAGAGGCACGACATAAGAATGAATACAAGAAGATGAGTGTTTCCAAGCATCATATAGTCTCTCATTCATAAGTGTGGCGTGCTTCACAATTAGGAATAAGAATATACATAGACGTGGTTTAACGAGACATTGTTTTTAAGGATATTAAACTTCATGCTCTGATACCAAGTTTGTCACATCCAGGGAGCACCCCCTAGACGTAACCGAATTCGTCATCTTCGAAAAGAACTAAGACTAGCCCCTTAGCTTACATAATTACATTTATAGGTAAAAATGCAGAAGCTGAAAACTTTTCAATATCTATCTTGAGGTTTACATAGACCTCTCGCATACACATAATATATTCATATCGAGTATACATAGACCCTTCATATAAGATGATTACATAGTCTTCTACTTTTATTGCACATATATATCATAAGATATATCATAGTCTTAGCACTAATTTCTCATCTCATAACCATATAAACAAGAGTATAACAATTGGGCATAGCCCATACATCAATACTATAAGAGCCACATTGTAACGCCCTAAAATAAACTAAGCTGAACTAGAGCTTAGTAAAGGTTTATTGAGTTATTTTTAAGTTAAATTGAGGTATATTGATGTTATTAGGCAGTGTGTACATTTTGGTTAAGTTTGGAGGTCAATAGACCAAGAACGTCCATGACGTTCGGAAGGTGTACCTTAGAAAGTACTTGTGTGTCTTGATGTGTTTGAGTGACTTTTACGTGTTCGTTTTGCTTGAATTTGGTGGGAGATATTCCTAAGACATAGAATACTATATTTAGGGGTTTAACATCTGGATACAACCCCACCTAGGACCCATAAGGGTCCTAGAGAAGGGCCTAAGACTTGGACCCAAAACTACCTAGGCAGTGTCCACCAACGAGACCAAACAACGACCGATAGGTCAACCAAAGGCCCGTTGTCTTGGTCTATCGATTGGACCTGCAGGTCTGAAGGGTTTGAGGGTTTCAGACCCAACCAACTAGCCCTCACAAATGAGGCGTTGGTTCACAAACGGTCCGTCGTTTGTGAGTTGTCAATGGGCTTGAGGAAACTGTATTTTCCTGCCAAGGCTTGGGGTGTTGGTAAATTCACCTCAAGTCTTTTATGACCCTAGTACGTTTATTTTAGGTTTTATTAGGTATATTAAAGTAGTTCAAACCCTAAGACCTAATTTTAGACCTCATTTACTAAAACTCAAAACCCCTCTCCGTTAGAATTCTGTCTCAAGTCTCTTTAGAAGCTGGAAGGCAAGAAGCGCTAGTAGGGATGTTGGTGGACAAGTTCTTCATCAAAATCTTTGGGATTTCTCTTCTCTAAGGTATGGTATCCATACTTGAACCCTCTTCCTTTCAAGGAGTCCTTTCTAAAAGATTTCAAAAAGGGTTTTCAAACTCTACTTTCTTCTATATTTGATTCTAAGCATGGGTCTTACTATAAATGTGTTTTAATGATTCAAATGTGTTTATTATACCTTTAATTGATGATTTTAATGTCAAAACCCTAACGAACTCATGTTTATGCATATTTCAAACTTTTAGCTTAAGCAATGGGTTAAGTGAACATGTTTGTGTAGGGTATGAACTTTGGTTTTCTTGTGTTGTTATGATGATTTAGATACTGCCCTAAGGGCCTTATTATGATGAAATATTCAGAAATTGGTTATAGGCTGTGATGGCTTGGTTCAATGGTGAGTTGCTTATATTATATAGTTCTTATTATAAATTGCTCTTGAGTGGTAAGGTCCACCTTCTTGGTGGTGGTATTTACTTGATGAACTTGATATTACATAGAATGTATGTATTGTGAGTGTTGTTTTGAAGTCCTAATATGTTAAATGAAGTGATATTGAAAATGGGTCTTGTATTGTGTGTTGTGAAGCTTGAATTGCATGTTTGACTTAGATTATGCCTAAATGAAGTATATGATTATGTGAAGCATGTAAAGTGTGTGATTTGATGAATGAAGGTCTAAAGCATGTATAGAATTAATGTGAATTAAATGATGCTTATATGCAAGGTCTGATCACATGTACACACGCACACTTAAATGAATGTATGAAGCTAAGTTTAGTAAAAAGGGGAGTCTTGGGGTGAACACTCTTCTTGAGTTGATTGAAGTGTTTAGTAGCAACCTCACGACATCATAAGAGCTTTCTAAGATACTTCAGAGGATAAATACCCTTCGTGAGTTTAGATGTGGTGTTCACTAGTTATCCTTAACCTATAGTTTATAATGTTGAGAATCCGTGGGGAGTTATGCCTAGTACCGAGAGGATATGAAGAAGGGGTGGTTACACTTCAAGAGTTGAGATGTTGTATTCGAATTTACCTCTTGAGATGAGTACTCCTCTTTAGTAGATAATGAGTTACTTAGTAGCAATCTACGTATTCGTTAACTATGTGCCCGCATAGTTGTAGTTATTGGGAAAGCCATGTAAAAGCTAAAAAGAATGACCTTACTCTTGCCAAGTGACGATCCCTCATCTGATAGGGGTTAATATCGGGATTCCATGTCTAGCTCTCATGGTCTATGTTGGTTAACCTAACCCCCACAAAAGAAATGAAAGTACTAAGTCATCTAAAAGAGTGTGTTACTTAGGGTAGGTAGTGAAATAGGACGCTATTTATCCATTGCACTAGGTAGGCATTCCGAAAGGGGAGTCTTAATGAGTCTTATGTAAATTTAATAAACTAAGTTTTCTAAAAGAATGTACTACTTAGGGTAGGTGGTGGTATGGGACGCTATCTATCCATTGCACTAAGTAGGACCTTCCGAAAGGGAAGTCTTGGTGCCAAACCTTCTAAATGAGTGTACTACTTAGGGTAGGTGGTGGTATGGGATGCCATCTACTCATTGCACTAAGAAGGCATTCAGAAAGGGAAGTGTTTGGTGTGTTGTGGAGTGTTCTTCTAATGTCTTCTGATTGAGTGGTGACTTGTTCTTACAAGTGGAGTAAGCTCAGGGTGGGTAGTCTTAAGGATCTCGTTGGTGTGTATTGGAGGAGGTGTTTAGACGTTTCCTTCATGTCATACCTTGGAGAGTCTTAGGATAACCTCAGTTAGGAAACTTCTACGGAAATGAGTTCACTTCCTCGTTGGCAATACCTTGAAGTTCACCATCTTTGGAGCCTTTTTAGTTCACTGTAATGTTTTACATAGTTCACTGTAATTTTGGTTAAGTTACTGTAAAGTGATCCCCTTGGTTAAAATTATGGAAATCCTTCTTTAAGTGTTAAATGATGTTTCTTATGTTGTTTTGCTTCTAAATTCATGAATGTTATAATTATTTGGCGTGAAAGCTTATTTTACTAAAATGTCCCTTTTTACATGATTTTTGCATATACCATACTTAGTACATTGTTTTGTACTAACCACATACTTTTGTATACTCTATAAGTATTGGTTTTTGAAGCAAGGTTGAAGGATAGAAGGCAAGACTTGGGAAAGTTTTTCTCAAGACAAAGTATGTCCTCATATTTTCGAGGGCATAGTCCTTTTCTTATTTCTTTTCAATGTAAATGGCCGTGTCCCTAAGATATTATGTCGTGTCTTTATGTTGGCTTGTGATGATGAGATTCTCTAAGTATTTATGAAAGACTTCCTTTATTAAATTATTCGTGAAAAGTTTTAAATTCCGCACTACTTTTCATGTCTTATGTAATGAACGATAGTTAAAGGGCTTGCATGAGACCCCAAAGGGTCAAGTACGCCTTGCCACAATCCAAGGGTTCTCTCTAGATTCTAGGGGGTGGTTTGGAAGCTAGAAGGTAAGAAGAGCTAGGAGGGCTGTTGGTGGCCAAGTTCTTTATCAAAATCTTTGGGATTTCTCTTATCTAAGGTATGGTATCAATCCTTGAAACCTCTTCCATTCAAGGAGTCCTTTCTAAAAGATTTCAAAAAGGGTTTTCAAACTCTACTTTCTTCTATCTTTGATTCGAAGCATGGGTCTTCTTGTAAAAGTGTTTTAATAATTCAAATTTTTTTATTCTAGCATTAATTGATGATTTTAATGTCAAAACCCTAATGAACTCATGTTTATGCATATTTCCAACTTTTAGCTTAAGAAATGGGTTAAGTGAACATGTTTGTGTAGGGTATGAACTTTGGTTTTCTTGTGTTGTTATTATGATTTAGATACTGCCCTAAGGGCCTTATTATGATGAAATATTGAGTAATTGGTTATAGGTGGTGATGTCTTGGTTCAATGGTGAGTTGCTTATATTGTATAATTCTTATTATAAATTGCTCTTGAGTTTTATGGTCCACCTTGTTGGTGGCGGTGTTTACTTGATGAACTTGATATAACTTAGTATGTGTTGTGAGTGTGGTTTTGAAGGACTAATAGGTCAAATGAAGTGATATTGAAAATGTGTCTTGTATTGTGTTTTGTGAAGCTTGAATTGCATGTTTGACCTAGATTATGCCTAAATGAAGTATTAGATTATGTGAAACATATAAAGTGTGTGATTTGATGAATGAAGATCTAAAGCATATATAGAAGTAATGTGAATGAAATAATGCTTATATGCAAGGCGTGCTCAAATGTACACACGCACACTTAAATGAATGTATGAAGCTAAGTTGAGTAAAAAGGGGAGTCTTGGGGTGAACACTCTTCGTGAGTTGAGATTAAGTGTTTAGTAGCAACCTCACGACATCCTAAGAGCTTTATAAGATAGGTCGGAGGATGAATACCCTTCGTGAGTTGAGATGTAGTGTTCACTAGTTATCCTTAACCTATAGTGTATAATGTTGCGAATCCGTGGGGAGTTATGCCTAGCACCGGTAGGATATGAGGAAGGGGTGGTTACACTTCGTGAGTTGAGATGTTGTATTCCAATTTACCTCTTGAGATGAGTACTCCTCGTTAGTAGAGAATGAGTTACTTAGTAGAAATCTCCTTATTTGTTAACTTTGTACCCGCATAGGTGTAGCTATTGGGAAAGCCATGTAAAATCTAAAAAGAATGACCTTACTCTAGGCAAGTGAGGATCCCTCATCCGATAGGGGTTAATATTGGGATTCCATGTCTAGCTCTCATGGTGTATGTCGGTTAAGCTAACCCCCATAAAAGAAATGAAAGTACTAAGTCTTTTAAAAGAGTGTGCTACTTAGGGTAGGTAGTTGAATGGGACACTATTTATCCATTGCACTAGGTAGGAATTCCAAAAGGGGAGTCTTGATGAGTCTTATGTGAATTGAATGAACTAAGTTTTCTAAAAGAATTTACTACTTAGGGTAGGTGGTGGTATGGGACGCTATCTATCCATTGCACTAAGTAGGACCTTCCGAAAGAGAAGTCTTGGTGCCTAACCTTCTAAAAGAGTGTACTACTTAGGGTAGGTGGTGGTATGGGACGCCATCTACTCATTGCACTAAGAAGGCATTCCGAAAGGGAAGTCTTTGATGTGTTGTGGAGTGTTCTTTTAATGTGTTGTGATTAAGTGATGACTTGTTCTCCCGAGTGGAGTAAGCTCATGGTGGGTAGTCTTAAGGATCTCCATGGTGTGTATTGAAGGAGGTGTTTAGACGTTTCCTTCATGTCATACCTTGGAGAGTCTTAGGATAACCTCGGTTAGGGAACTTCAATGGAAATGAGTTCACTTACTCATTGGCAATACCTTGGAAGTTCACTATTTTTTGAGTCTTTTTAGTTCACTGTAATGTTTTACATAGTTCACTGTAAATTTGGTTAAGTAACTGTAAAGTGCTCTACTTGGTTAAAATTATGGAAATCCTTCTTTAAGTGTTAAATGATGTTTCTTATGTTGTTTAGCTTCTAAATTCATGAATGTTATAATTATTTGGCATGAAAGCTTATTTTACTAAAATTTCCCTTTTTACATGATTTTTGCATACGCCATACTTAGTACATTGTTTTGTAGTAACCACATACTTTTCTATACTCTATAAGTATAGATTTTTGTAAGGAAGGTTGAAGGCTAGAAGGAAATACTTGGGAAAGTTTTTCTCAAGACAAAGTATGTCCTCATATATTCGAGGGCATAGTCCTTTTCTTAGTTTCTTTATTTAAAGACTTATAATGTATTTCTTTTCAATGTAAAGGGCCGTGTCCCTAAGATATTATGTTGTGTCTTTAAGTTGGGTTGTGATGATGAGATCCTCTAAGTATTTATGAAAGACTTCCTTTATTGAATTATTTGTGAAAAGTTGTAAATTCCGCACTACATTTCATGTCTTATGTAATGTACGATAGTTTAAGGGATTGTATGAGACCCCAAAGGGTCAAGTACGCCTTGCCACGATCCAAGGGTTCTCCCTAGCTTCTAGGGGGTGCTTTCGGGCCATGACACACATATAGGTTAAACAATCTTTAGAACTCAAATACAAAGGAAATGGACATAGTGTCTTTAAAACTAATCAATATCCAAAGCTAGAAAGTGGCATTGTCCTCGAAGTGGGGAGGACCTACCCAACTTGGAGAATGAGAATCCAAGTCTTCGTGCAAAGTTGTCACAAGCCCTTCAACGACCGGAACCTAAAATGTTGGGTAAAAGGGAGAAAATGGGGTTAGTACATCACTTGTATTAAGTATAGGACCATATGCACACAACATAAAGTCATGCTAAAACGGGACATTTTATTAAAGCATGCCAATTTACTTTGAAAATCCTTATGCACATTCAAGAACCAATACAAGTCATTAATGCATATTCATTAAGTCAAGACCATGTGCATCAAAAGACCAACCACACTAATCTAGTTAAGTCAATCATGCATACCAACATACTTGAGCACATAATCAAGACAACTCTATCATCAATTCATAACATCAACAGGCGTGGATAAGTGTTCATAACATCAGTTCATAACATCATAACCAAAGCAAGACCATTACTTAAGTCCACTAGTGCAATGACTAAACAAATCCCCATAACCTTACAAAATCAAGTAAACCCAACAAGAACCATAAACAATGTTCAACTCCACATAATATATCATTAAGAGTACATATCATCATACTTTAGCAATAGAGACCAAACATATATTCATAAGTCAAACCAACATCATATGGTGTCATCAACATGTGAGATCATCATATACGTATCATTTACATTTATAAGCATACATATACATGAGAACCTCCTCCTAAGACATCCCTCAAGGCTAACTAGTGTAATGTATACGTAGAGTCTCATACCCCTACCTTGACTAAGCTAAACCCCTTAGGTCATCCTAGTTAGAGTTCACTTCATTACTTCATTTTTACCTTTTGGGAATATCTTTCCTTAACCGACATAGACCACAGGAGCTAATGGGGAATCCGGTGTCATGGAACCCTACACCGAAAGAAGCCAGACTAATTTCCAAGTTTGTACCAAAACATAAACGTAGCATCTTTGTGGGATCCGCTAGCTCGTATTCCTATGGGGGCAAAAAATTTCAAGAACTAGGATATGTAGTGGGACCCTCTTTATGCTACATGAATTATAGTCTCCAATCTCATGAGTACGTTACTGATTCTACCTTCCCTATGTGAGAAGGGACACTCCTCACTCTAGTTCACTCGATGCTAAGCTGGAGTCCCTTTTTGAAATGTCTTTAAGCCTTTATTAATGATCATAGCTTAGTTTAGGTCATAGGTTCTATCCCTTATATAATCATCATTATAGATCAATAGTAATTGCATTAGTATTGTCCTTTAATTACAATTCATTCATGTGAGGTTAGCAGATTTACATATCACATTATAATAAGGCATATTGGTAAGTTATCACCATCCTCATAACATTTACATCTTAGCCAACAACTCACAAACCATAGTCAATACATTCCAATTCAACATCATATCAACCCTATAAATTTTAATATAAGGTACACTTCAATACACGTCATCACTTAATCACAAGTAATCACAATTGAAGTAAAGAATTGAGATCACAAGACTTACCCCAATCTCATTCACAAGCCATCATGAAGGTATTACCCATCAACCATCCTCAATTCAACCATACAATGGTTTTAATACCATCACACAATAGTAACTACCATAATAATAAAGTAAATTTAATCAACACATAACAACTCATCACTAGTTCATACCCAAGGATTAGAGACTTAGATTAAATTCATGATCTACTTCACAATCTAGGTTAATTACTCAAGAACTATCATAACTGGATTACAATGTATCACAATCTAACAATAAAATGACATAATAAAAACATAGAATAGAAATTCACACATTAACCAAACTAATTGCATCAATACTAGAGAATTCAACTAAAGATCACAACCTAGGGTTAAGGCGAAAAGGTCATCTTCCACAAACTAGGTCAATGCATCAAGAAGTAGTCTAATTGATTCATAAAACATGTTAATATACTCATAATAACCAAAAGGAATCATAAGCAAAGAAATTCACAAGATCAATTTCGTATTGGAAGTAAACCCACTTGAATTTCATCTTTTTGAAATCAATTTGGAGGAATCCTTTGGGGAAAGAGATCCCAAAGGTGAAAGGAATCTCATACCTAAATAATTGATGAAGTTAAATGGAGAAACTAGATCATTTTCAGCCCTACAACCCCCCTTTACTTGGTCTTCAATGGGGTTTCTTTGGGAGAGAGAAAGAAGAGAGAAGGAATAGCAATTTGAGTTTTGGGAATAATGGGAGTTGGGTTTAGTCTAATTAGGTTTGGGGTATTTATAGGAGTCATTAGCTAACTTAATTAGGTCTCCCCTAACCCCTAACTAATTAACTAACCACTTAATTAAATTAATTTAACCAACTAAAACATGGCAACAATACAGGAGCCTGACCTAGGAGACCCCAATTGAAGGGTCGTAGGTCAATCGACGGGCAGTGTGGCCTCCGTGATGTACGTCTGTGGTTTTGGTCAGAGATTTGCAAAAACGACCCCTTCAAGAAATTATCTAAGTCCTCATCGATGGAGGCATCGACGCCCCGTCGTTTCCCAATGGCTCGTCGCCAGCAACACGTCGATGCACACTGCCTTTTGGTATCTTTCTTGCCAAATTGCAAGGGACCTTGGTTGGTCCTTGGGGAGTCGTACCTAAATGTTTCGACTATAAAATAACTCTAATATGTGTTAAACACCTTACCACCAAATTTCATCATTTTCCGACTCTTAAAACTTAGTCAAATAGGCTAAGGCACACTAGCACTTCTTGAACTAGTTTTCGGACGTCATGGACGTTCCTTGACGTTTTGATTCAAAAACTTACTAATGACTTATATACATTATAATTGACTTGTAAACAGTGTTACAACTCTTAGACTCTCATGTTAGGCTCTAGATAGGCTTTAGACTTTTAGAGTATTATAGTTGTTACTCAAGCTCAAGCCATGACGGCTAAAGCAAACCGGGAAGTTGGACCTCGTGTTCAACAAAATGCTAGTACCATGGATTCTCGCTTGAGGGACTTCACTATGATGAACCCTCCAATGTTGTTCGGGTCAAAGGTGGATGAAGACCCCCAAGACTTCCTTAATGAGATATACAAGATCTTTTATTCTATGGGGTTGAGTTCAAAAGAGAAAGCCGAGTTATCCGTCTATCAACTCAAGGATGTGGCTCAATCTTGGTATACTCAATGGAGGGATAGGCCTTTGAGAGTGGGTGCATTAGTTGGGAAGTGGTTAGAAGGAATTTTCTTAATAGGTTCTTCCCAAGAGAGAAAAGGGAGGCTAAAGTTGAAGAATTCATCGAACTTCGTCAAGGAGGTATAAGTGAGATAGACTATTCTTTGGAGTTCACTAAATTTTCTAACTATGCCCCTTTTTTGGTTTCTAACCCAAGGGATAAGATGAGTCGCTTCGTGATGGGAGTGTCCGCTGATTTGGTTGAATAGTGTCATTCGACGATGCTACATGACAACATGGATATTTCTCGATTGATGGTGCATGCTCAACAAGTGGAAAAGAGTAGGCTTAAGAGGAAAATTAAGGATTCTAATAGGGCCAAGTCTTATTAAGGTGGTTCTTCTAAGGTTAGTGTAAGACCCCAAAATGAGTTAGGGTTTCTAGAGCCTAAAATATAGTCCATAAGGGTATATGGTCCTAAATTGGTTTATAATGTGGTATTGAGGCAGTGACTAAAGATTTAGGTGAATTGGAAGTCAAACGTCAAGGGACGACTAAGACATTCGACGACTAGTCATCTATTTGCCTCATGTGTCTATACGTGCTTATATTTGTATGTAATGAGCTTATAAGGTCCTTATATGAGTGATAATTATATTTATAGGCAGTATATTAAGTTTCATGAAGTTTGGAGGTCAAACGTCCAAGAACGTCCAAGACGTTCGAAAGTTAGCCCTTGAGATATGCATGTATGTCTTGAGTGTGCCTTGCATGTTTGGATATGTTTTACGTGTTCGTTTTGGGTAAACATTATGTGTAAGTTCCTTGACATGTTAAAGTATATATTTACGTTGGAAACGTCCGGGTACGACTCCCCAAGGGCTCCGTAAAAGTCCCTCAAGGAGGACCCAAAGGTTGTTGAGACACTGCCTTGGCAGTGTCAATCAACGAAGCCAAAGAACGGCTCGTCAGTCTACAAACGGCCCGTCAATGGTGAGGCTTACATGGAATCTTAGACTTGTGAAGGATTAAGGCTGTTTTCAAGCCTCATACCCAAACGATGGCCTGCAGTACGTCCATCGTTGGACCTACTGGGCGTCGATGGGTCCGTCGATGCAGGTTGTGTAAAACTGCCATGCACGCTGTCCCATTATGGGGTGAATGGGAAATTCACCCCACGTTCTAACCTAACTCTAGTTGGTTTATTTGGCTATTTTTGGGTGTATTTAAGTTATAAAAAACGTGACAACCCCATTCTAAATTAAATTCACAAAAATTAGACTTTCTTCCCAAACCAAACTCTCTCTAGAACCTCCATTAAAGGTGAAGCTCAAGAACAACTTGTAGCTTGGATTTCCATGGGTTCTTCACCAAGTTTTAGAGGTCTTATTCTACATAAAGGTATGTTGATCCTTCATCTCTAGTTAACTTTCCATCTAGAGATCTATTCTCAAAGTTTTCAATGCAAGTTCATGCTCAAATCTCTTCTTCTTCAATCTAGCAATGGGTTGTTTCTCAAAACGTTTTCAAAGGCTTTCTCATGATGAATTGATGATAATGTATTGATTTTAACTTGGATTTCAATCCAATTGCATGATGAACCCATGCTCCCTTCAAACTATCATTTTCAAAGGCTTTATGATCTTGACTTGATGTTGATAGACTTATGATTCTAGCATGTTGAATTGCTTATGCCTACTGCTTAAATTGTAATTTTATGGTGAATTATGTGATATGGGATCAATATGGATTGATGCTAGAAGACTTGATCTCTACTTCCTATCTTTAGTTAATATATGGCATTCACTGTAACATTGAATCTATAATGCATAGATGTGGGATTCGTTTATGTTAAGATAATTGTAGCTACTGCCTTACTTGTATGTTATTCATGAATTGTGGGTATGAATCATTGATGATCAAGACAAAGGAGTGTTGGTAAGGATTGATTTACATTCTCTTAGCCTATAGATTTACAATGCTATGTACATTATGTGATCTAAGTTCTATGGTAGATGAAACATGATTTAGACTTGTTTATTAATGTTTTAGCTACTGCCCTAGATTGGTGTTATTGGTATATTATGAATGTTGATCATGATTATCAACGGAAGGAATACTAGTAAGTGATCTATGTCTCTCTACTCTCTAGTGTATTGTTGTTGTAGTGTACTTGTTAGTAGCATGATCTTGTAATGGCTTATTCATGGTTTGGTTTATGTTAAAGTACATTTATCTACTGACCTAAACGTGAATTATTGGTGAAAAAGGTGTATTGATTAATGATGATCAAAGAATGTCAAATTGGTAGTTGATGAAGCCTTGTATGGCATTGTGTTGTATGGTCCACTTATGGTGGCGGTGTTTACTTTATTGCCAATATATATGTGATTTGAACATGGCCTTGAAGGCAATTATACTATGAATGTGTTTTTGGTGATGAACACCCTATGTAAAGCTCTTGCCTAGTCATCTATTCTAGTTGTGATCTAGGTTATGCTGCTAATGTTACAAGCATAAGAATGATAATGTTAGCGATAGGTTAGGTGATGCCATTGATGATTGGTGATGGTTAATGATCCCTCACCTATTACCCCTATGTGAATGTGTGAATAGCTAAAGTAAGGAGTCTTGAATGTAATGTGAAGATTGTCTTGTCTCCTATGCAAAGTTGTGTTGTGTGGTCTATGCTTTAAGGTGCATTGTGGTCCTAAGAGGGTGGCTGCCACAGTATGTTGTTGATAGACATTATGTGATCATGTTGACAAATGTAGACACACTCATACATTATGCATGCCTATAAGTAGTATAGGATCATAGTGTCTAATTAAAGGTATTCTCATATTCACTAATGTCTACTACTATCCATGTGAAGCTTATGTGTATGGAAGTATGTAATGTATCATTAACTAGGATGACTTGATAGGTGTACTAGTATGGGCAAGGGTATGGGACCTTGTCTATGCATTGCGCATGTGTACGTTGATAGGATAGTTCCTAGGTTGGTCTTCTAAGTACATGAATATGAATGCATGAGTATGTTATGAACATGTCTTATATTCTATAATGTAAAGTATATGGTGTGATGAAGTGTGATTATACCTAGTGTCTAAATGTGTTTATACGAAAGGGTTTCTCATATAGTTACACTTGTACACTTATGCATGAATGAAATGAAGTATGAATATGTGTTGCTATAATATTGTATGTTAAAGGTTTTCTCACATGTGTATACACACATATGAATAATGATCTAGTCAATAGAGTGGAACTTGAAAGGTGTTCTCAAGGGTACCCTAAACTAGTTGGTGATTTGTAAGATCCAAAAATGACATAGGTTAACTAGAGCCTAACATTGTTGTTAATATGGTATAAGGTCCTAAATAAGTCTATAATATGGTATTGAGGCAGTATCTAAGAGTTTAGGTGCATTGGAAGTCAAACGTCAAGGGATGACCTAGACGTTCGACGACTAAGTCACCTATGTGCCTCATATGTAGTTCTAGGTGTTTATGTGTGATTCATGATGTTTTGAAGTCCTTAAATGAGTTTAAATAGTGTATATAGTCAGTGTTTCAATTTTCGAGAAGTTTGGAGGTCAAACGCTCAAAAACGTTCATGACATTCGAAAGATGCGCCTTCAAATGACCTTTTGTGTCTAAGCATGTTTCGTCGAGTTTTACATGTTAGTTTTGGGTGAAATTCGTGTGTAAGGTCCTAAACTCATATACGAGCATATTTGGGCTTGAAACGTCCAGGAAAACATCCCCAAGGGCCAAACAAGGGTCCTTGAGGAAAGACCAATGTTGGTGACCAAAACTACCCAAGGCAGTCCCACCTACGGATGGCAATCGACGGCCAGTGGCCTGGTCGACGCACCGTAGGTTGTGGGCGTCGTTTGGTACTTAGACTGGGGAGCTAAGATACCAATTTCAGGGCTCTGAACCCATCGACGGAGGACCAGACGACCGTGTGTGGGGTGATGTTGTAATTTCACCCCACGTCCAAAATAAAGGTTTGGTGATTCATAAGAGGTCTTTTGGGTATTTTAAATATGTATTTAAGTCTTTAACACTTAGAAGATTTCATTCTTCAAAATCAAAACCCCAAAATTCCTTAGAAATTCCTTAAGACTCCATTGAAGCCACAACTCAAGGAAGATTTTGGATTGGTGAATTGAGTGAAGATTCTTCATCAAATTGGAGGATTTTCATTGTTGTGGTATGATTTTTGATACTTAAAACTCGTTTCATAAGGAGCCTAACTTTCAAAGATGTTTTCTAAAGTTTTCAAAAGATGAATTGACCTATTTCATGATCTACCATGGGTTCTTGCATTAATGGTTTTTAAACATTGATTATGGATTGAATTGTTATTGTATTGATGATTTTAACTTAATTAACCTATGAACCCATGTAATTTATGAACCCTAGGTTTTGACTAAGTTATGGATTATTTGATATTGGTCTAATGTTCATGAACTAATGTGTAGTTTCTTATGGGCTTTCTAAGGATGTAAGAATTGTATTCAATTGATATCTAATTGGTCTTGGATTGATAAATCTATATTGACTTGACTTAGATTCATTGATAATTATAGTTTATGCATTGAATTGATGTTCATGGCCATGGGTAAGGGCCTTATGATATTGAATTGGATGATTTGGCATTGGATTGAAGTGTTGAGGATGAAGTGGATGTACGCTTCCCGAATTCCTTTTATTTAATTTTAATTAGACTTCAATTATGTTGTGACTGGTTTGATCCACTTATGGTGGCGGTGTTATGTGAATTGATGTGGCCTCGTCGGCGTTATTTTAAGTATTATGATGATCATGGACTTGTCGGCACTACTTGAAATAATATGACTATTTGTGTAGCTGATTATGTGAAGTATTATCATATATACCGATATGTGAGGTAATGTGAAAGTATGTGTTTCTTCTATTGATGTTATTTAAGTGAGCATGTTAGACTAATGACTATGTGTGGTATGTAGTCTTAGAGTTGATACATGATTGTTTCCTATTTGGCTATATGAGTCTATAATGGTTATGTTGATGATGATATAGTTGTATATATGGTGACTTTAATATGATAATGGTTGTTCCTATGTGCTTCTAAAATAACATGTAAGTGCTAAAAGTGAAGTAATGTTGTTTATTGTTTAGGTAGACTTGTGTCCCTTAGTTGATGCATGTATGAATATGAATATGTGATATCTTGACTTAGGAATCTAAAGTGTCTTATTCTTGAATGAATGATAGGTGATACCTTGAATGATGAGAAAAGGGTCCTTTATGTGAAACCATGAACCTAGTTGTAAGGTTATGAAACTTGAAGTCAAAAGGCGTAATGGTATCCTTCATGTAATAAATGATGGACTTAAGGTTGATTGGATGAAACGACATCATATGAATACTTAGAAAAGTCATGATGAGCTTCTTGTCTCCATAGGGAGGTAGACCTAGTGGACCTTTCTTTTATAGGGTAAATGTAATTGGGTTATGAACTTGATATGGAACCCTTTTGTATGAACCTTAATCTGATTTAATCTATGAGAACGAAGGCTAGCACCGAGTGAGTATGGGAAGGGAAATAGTTCTAGTTAAAGTATGAGACTAGATTACAAAGCATGCCCTTCATATTCCTTAACCATGTGCCTACATGGGATGTGTCCAAGTTCTACCATTGGCAAATAGAACAACCTCATCGGAGTAGGATATAACTCCGGATTCCATGTTTTGCTACCATGGTCTATGTCGGTTATTGCCTATTCTCATCATATGGGATACATATTAGCATTAGAGAAGTTCTATGAGTTTTAGGTGGTGGTATGGGACGCTATCTAGACATTACAGAATAGGCTTTGAAGGTGTTAGTAAGAGTCCCTAGGTCTTGTCAAAGACCATTACTTGAATGTCCTTTATGTGATGAATGTGTCTTAATGAACTAATGACATAATGACTTATGTTAGAAAGTATGTAAATGCATGAGTACCTAATCTAAAGTGACTTAATGATTCCTTACTAAAGTGTGAAGAGGGCATATGGGATGATCTCTTCATGTCTTATCTATGGAAGTCTTGAGAATGACTCTATTTAGGGAAGTTGGTTGTTTTGTTTGACATGGTCTAAACTTACAAAGTCTTAAGAATTATTGATGAAACCTTGAAGAGGGTGTATGGGAATTCTCTTCTAGGAGTACTTACGTAAGTCTTTTGATAGTCTTAGTAAGGAAAATTGCCATATCATGTATGTTTTGTATGTTGGTGTATTGTAGGTGTGTATGTGTCTCATTATGAGCAATCTTGAGGATGATTTAGTCACATCTATAGAGGGTGTATGGGCGGTCTCTCTTTGTGTGACTTAAGTGAACCTTAGGATAGCTTTTAGTGAGAAGACTACATGCTAGAAGAGATTTAAAAGGGAAGGAAAAGCACTTCACTGTATAGTGAAGTAAGGTTACTGTAAAGTGACCTTTACTGTCACGACCCAAAAGCACCCCTAAAAGTTAGGGAAACCTTCGAATCATGACCGGGCATACTTGACCCCTTTGGGGTCTCGTACAACCCCTCTAACTAGCATTCATAACATAAAGCATGAAAAGTAATGCGGAATTAAAACTTTTCACGATAATAATAATAAAAGAAGTATTTTCATAAATACTAGGAAATCTTATCGTCATAAGCCAACTTAAAGACACAACTTGGAATCTTAGGGACACGGCCCTTTACAATAAAAGTAAATACATTTTTTTAAGTCTTAATAAAGAAACTAAGAAACATAAAACTATGTCCTCGAATATATGAGGACATACCCAATTCTTGAGAGATAGAATTCCCAAGCTTCAACTCCGATCCTCCAAAAGGCTTCCAACCTATACTCATAAGGTCTATAAAAGTATGGGGTTAGTACAACAATGTACTAAGTATGGCATATGCAAAAACATACGAAAAGGGACATTTTAGTAAAAATAACTTTTCATGCAATTAAAGCAATATTCATGAATCTAGAAACAAACCAACATAAGAATCGACAATCAACACTTTATGGCAACTTTACCAAAACTTATAGTAATCAAAAGGAATATTTCAATGAACTTACTAAACTTACAATGAAAATTGAATAAAGCATCATAGTGAACATAATGGATTCTTAAAATGGAGACCTTACAGTGAATGGCACGGTCCAAGTCATATGAACTCTTTTCCTTTGAAGTTGCCCTAACCCAAGGTTATCCTAAGACTCCCTAAGGTGACCTAAGAAGGGATTTTCATCACACCTCCCTTCAAAGCACACCAAATAGACCCTTAAAACTACCAAATCTTAGGCTTACTTCGTTGGAAATCAAATCCACGCCCTTGGCTAACATATGCAAAACACTCATGGAAATATAGGTCATACCAAGTGCAATGTGAGAGTAGCATCCCATACTCCCACTCCCACTCAGTAATCCTAATGGATTCCATTTACTCAAGTACTCCACAATAATCCTCCATAACACTACACCATAGTACTCATTCACACGGATTTCATGAAGGTACTCTTCTCCCATAGTAGGTATAGGTCACACCAAGTGCAATGTGAGAATAGCATCCCATACTACTACTCCCACTCAATCCTCCTACTCGGTAACTAATGTGGATTGAGCACTTCACGACATACATACACAAATTCAACAATATACAAGATAATTAGTTTCAAATCAATTCTTTTGTGGGAGTTAGCTTAACCGACAAAGACCATGAGAGCTAGACATGGAATCCAGATATTAACCCCTATCGGATGAGGGATCCTTATTGCCTAGTGTAAGGTCATGCTTCTTAGCATTTACATGGCTTTTCCAATAGCTACACCTATGCGGGCACATAGTTAAGGGATAAGGAGATTGCTACTAAGTAACTCAGTCTCTACTAACGAGGAGTACTCATCTCAAGAGGTACTTTGGATTACAACATCTCAACTCACGAAGTGCAATCCACCTCCCCTTCATATCCTCTCGGTGCTAGGCATAACTCCCCACGGATTTCTCAACATAATAGTCTATCTTAGAAAGCTCACTAGGAATGGAGAGGTTGCTACTAGACACTACATCTCAACTCATGAACTGTGTCCACCTCAAGATTCCCCTTTTTGCTCAACTTGGCATAATACATTCTAAAAAGAGTGTGTGTGTGTACATGTACACACCTTGCATATAAGCATCGCTTCATTATCATCGAGTTCTACACATACTTTAACCTTAATTCATCAAGTTACACACTCTACATGCTTCTCATAATCATACACTTCATTTAGACGTAAACTAGGTCAAACATGCACTTCAAGCTACATCGAACACAATACAAGACCTATTTCCCATATATCTTCATTTCACATATTAGACCTTCAAGATCACATACTCAAAACATACTAAGTAACATTAAGCTCATCAATTAGCACCGCCACCCATAAGGTGGACCATACCACTCAAATAGCAATTCATAATAAGAAATATACAATGAGAGCAACTCATCAACAAATCAAACCATCATCACCCATAATCAATTTATCAATATTTCACCATATTAAGGCCCTTAGGTCAGTAGCTACACCAACATGACAAATACAAGAAGACCCAAGTTCATACCCTACTCAAATCATGCTCACATAACCCATTTTTAAGTCAAAAGTTGAAGTATGCATAAACAAGTGTTTCATGGAGTTTTAACATCAAAAATCATAAATTCAAACCAAGATAAATATATTTAAACCATTAGAACTTAAATACAAGAAGACCCATACTAGAAATCAAAGTTAGAAGAAGGTTGAGTTTAGAAACCCTTTTGAAAACCATTTTGGAAATTGGCTTCTTGAATGAAAAGATATTCAAGAATGGATACCATACCTTTAAGAGAAGGAAACCCACTAATTTTGATGAAGAAACAAGTCCAAAGCATCCCTCCGTTCCCTCCTTGAGCCTTGGCTTCAATGGTGACTTTGAGAGAGTTTCTTTAGAGAGAGAGAGTTGAATATAGAAGTGAGGGGGTCTTGTCTAGGTCTAGGGTTTAAAACTGATTTAATATAACCTAAAAATCCCTTAACAAACCGTCTAAACTCTTATTTAGACGTGGGGTGAATTTACAAGTTCACCCCTAACTTGACAGAAAAATCTGCGCACAGGGACAAGACTTGCGACGACCTGCTTGTTACGGGGCATCACGGGTGCAACGGCCCGTCCTGACCATCCGTTGCAAGCTTCAGTGGCTTGCCAAGGGTCCCCTCTACACCCTTGATCAAGTCCCCCACGACGTAACCTTGTGACGGGGCGTCACAGCCATGACAGGCCGTCGACTGCTCCGTCGCCAAGGCTGCCTGGGACAGCCTGCTTACCAGGTTTTGGGTCCTTCCTCAAGGACCCTTCGATGGTCCTTGGGGATAATTTCCTGGACTTTTCGAACACAAATATGATTATATATAAGTTTAACACCTCCCACATGAATTTCATCCAAAACGAACACATAAAACTCGACGAAACTCGTCTAGACGTACAAGGTCGACTCAAGGCATATCTTTCGAATGCCTTGGACGTTCTTGGTCGTTTGACCTCCAAACTTCACGAAACTTTGCACACTGCCTAAGGACACTAAACTAACTCCGTTTAACTTAAAATCAACTCAGGAAACAATCATGAGGCTCTAGTTCACCTTAGTTCATTTTGGGGCGTTATATTCTCCCCCACTTGGAATAACATTCGTCCTCGAATGACACTTAAATTTTTAAGAACAACAAGGACTCTCTTAGCATCGTATAATTCACTTAGATCATGATCAAAACATCAACAATCAAAGCATAAAATTAGCAAGGAACATCATTTCACACTTTCAACACCTATCAACATAGACAACTTTTGCCAAACTCACAAAGTCAAAACTCAACCTTAAACTTCTTTTATGGAGGAACTACCTTCTCCAACATTAAACATGCTCATATACAACACTTTGCACATATTTAAACTTCAATTAAGTCAAGGCAAATTTTTCTCAAATTGCAAATTTTTTCACAGTGAACATTCACTGTAACACTGCCAAACATAAAAAACTTTCAGAATTCCACTCTTTGAGCAATTTATCAAGATGGCATGATCATATGAACTATAAAACCATATAAACTCATCTCATAACACAAAAGAAACAATAACAAAGAGTTGAGACTTACCAAAACCATCAATCCGGATTAATTATCCTTTCTAGCCCCCATCCCATAGGAAGGGTTCTTCTTGGGAGCATTAGGATCTAGGGAAGCTTGATTGACATCTCTCCCCCTTGATTTAAGGTTTGGGCAGTCCCTCATCTTGTGGACTTTATTACCACACGCAAAACAACCATCCGTTCCGGCAAGACACTTACCCCCATGTTGCTTGCCACAAGTAGGGCACCTAGCCCTTTCATAGGAATGACCACCACCTTGAGAAGATTGATTTGGAGCCCTATCCTTGTTTCCCATAGAAGAATCTTGGGGATAAAACCTCTTCTTAGGCCTTTGGTGACTAGAATCATCCGACCTAGGTCTCTTACCCTCTTTCCTTATCTCCCTAATTTTGGACTCCTCAATTTGTTGCGCATAAACCATGAGCCTAGACATATACATGTCATTAAGAAGCATAGCCGTACGACACTCTTTTTCCACCAAGCTAGACACGCCCATCACAAACTTGTTCATCCTAGCCCTAGGGTTGGCCACCATGGTTGGGGCATACTTAGAGAGTTGGGTGAATTTGAGAGAGTACTCTTGCACACTCATTCCCCCTTAACGGAGGTTCATGAATTCTACCATCTTCTTCTCCCTCCACTCTAAAGGAAAGAATCTATCTAGGAAAGCCTCTTTGAATTCCTCCCAATCAACCGGTCCTCTTTCTAAGGGTCTCTCACCCCTCCATTGCTCATACCACACTTGAGCAACATCCTTAAGTTGGAAAGCGGCCAATTCCGCTTTCTCCCTAGGGGTCACACCCATAGCATCTACCACCTTGAAAACCTCATCTATGAAGCCTTGTGGATCTTTATCCACCTTAGTGCCATAAAAAGTAGGAGGGTCCATCCTCATGAAATCCCGAATCCTAGAAGCGGGAGTACTAGCATTTGGTTGGGCCTATCTCCTAGCTTAGCTTGGCCCAGAAAGTGATGGTTGACAACTTGAGCTTGAGCCGTCATGAGTTGGGTCAAGTTCATTAGGGCAGCCCTCAACTCTGCATTAGCCATATCACCCTCAACAAAAGGAGCTTGAGGCATAGGAGGCACTTGAGGTCCTTGAGGTTCCGGAGGCACTTGAGGTTCTTGAAGAGGAACCTCCTCATTTTGCTCCCCTAAGACAACAATAGGAACTTGGTCAACACGGGGAAGGACTCTCTCATTTGGTACACGTCCCTCCTCCCTTCTAGCGGTCGATCTCCTTGTATTCATGTCCTAAAAACACAAAAAGAAGAGGTTGAGAATAGAAACCTTATATACTCAACTGTAAGGCACGATACTAGAATAGAGAAGAAAGTGAAACTTCTAGCATCCTATAGCCTCTTGTCCATGGATGTGTCGCGACTCACACTAACGACCAAGATACTACTAGATGTGGCTTGTGAGACTTCCAGACCTTAAACTATTTTCCAAAACCTTATGCTCTGATACCAAGTCTGTCACGACCCGAAAGCACCCCCTAAAAGTTAGGGAAACCTTCGAATCATGACCGGGCGTACTGACCACTTTGGGGTCTCGTACAACCCCTCTAACTAGCATTCATAACATAAAGCATGAAAAGTAGTGCGTAATTAAAACTTTTCATGATAATAATAATAAAAGAAGTCTTTTCATAAATACTAGGAAATCTTATCATCAAAAGCCAACTTAAAGACACAACTTGGAATCTTAGGGATACGGCCCTTTACAATAAAAGTAAATACATTTTTTTTAAGTCTTAATAAAGAAACTAAGAAACATAAAACTATGTCCTTGAATAAATGAGGACATACCCAATTCTTGAGAGATAGAATTCCCAAGCTTCAACTCCGATCCTCCAAAAGGCTTCCAACCTATACTCATAAGGTCTATAAAAGTATGGGGTTAGTACAACAATGTACTAAGTATGGCATATGCAAAAACATATGAAAAGGGACATTTTAGTAAAAATAACTTTCCATGCAATTAAAGCAATATTCATGAATCTAGAAACAAACCAACATAAGAATCGACAATCAACACTTTATGGCAACTTTACCAAAACTTAGAGTAATCAAAAGGAACATTTCAATGAACTTACTAAACTTACAATGAAAATTGAATAAAGCATCATAGTGAGTATAATGGATTCTTACAAAGCAGACCTTACAGTGAATGGCACGGTCCAAGTCATTTGAACTCTTTTCTTTTGAAGTTGCCCTAACCCAAGGTTATCCTGAGACTCCCTAAGGTGAGCTAAGAAGGGATTATCATCACACCTCCCTTCAAAGCACACCAAAGCGACCCTTAAAACTACCAAATCTTAGGCTTACTTCGTTGGAAATCAAATCCACGCCCTTGGCTAACATATGCAAAACACTCATGGAAATATAGGTCATACCAAGTGCAATGTGAGAGTAGCATCCCATACTCCCACTCCCACTCAGTAATCCTAATGGATTCCATTTACTCAAGTACTCCACAATAATCCTCCATAGCACTACACCATAGTACTCATTCACACGAATTTCATGAAGGTACTATTCTCCCATAGTAGGTATAGGTCACACCAAGTGCAATGTGAGAATAGCATCCCACTACTACTCCCACTCAATGCTCCTACACGGTAACTAATGTGGATTGAGCACTTCACGACATACATACACAAATTCAACAATATACAAGATAATTAGTTTCAAATCAATTGTTTTGTGGGAGTTAGGTTAACCGACAAAGACCATGAGAGCTAGACATGTAATCCCGATATTAACCCCTATCGGATGAGGGATCTTTACTTGCCTAGTGTAAGGTCATGCTTCTTAGTGTTTACATGGCTTTTCCAATAGCTACATCTATGCGGGAACATAGTTAAGGGATAAGGAGATTGCTACTAAGTAACTCACTCTCTACTAACGAGGAGTACTCATCTCAAGAGGTACTTTGGATTACAACATCTCCACTCACGAAGTGCAATGCACCTCCCTTTCATAACCTCTAGGTGCTAGGCATAACTCCCCACGGATTTCTCAACATAATAGTCTATCTTAGAAAGCTCACTAGGAATGGAGAGGTTGCTACTAGACACTACATCTCAACTCATGAAGTGTGTCCACCTCAAGATTCCCCTTTTTGCTCAACTTGGCATAATACATTCTAAAAAGAGTGTGTGTGTGTACATGTGCACACCTTGCATATAAGCATCGCTTCATTATCATCGAGTTCTACACATACTTTAACCTTAATTCATCAAGTTACACACTCTACATGCTTCTCATAATCATACACTTCATTTAGACATAAACTAGGTCAAACATGCACTTCAAGCTACATCGAACACAATACAAGACCTATTTCCCATATATCTTCATTTCACATATTAGACCTTCAAGATCACATACTCAAAACATACTAAGTAACATTAAGCTCATCAATTAGCACCGCCACCCATAAGGTGGACCATACCACTCAAATAGCAATTCATAATAAGAAATATACAATGAGAGCAACTCATCAACAAATCAAACCATCATCACCCATAAGCAATTTATCAATATTTCACCATATTAAGTCCCTTAGGGCAGTAGCTACACCAACATGACAAATACAAGAAGACCCAAGTTCATACCCTACTCAAATCATGCTCACATAACCCATTTTTAAGTCAAAAGTTGAAGTATGCATAAACAAGTGTTTCATGGAGTTTTAACATCAAAAATCATCAATTCAAACCAAGATAAATACATTTAAACCATTAGAACTTAAATACAAGAAGACCCATACTAGAAATCAAAGTTAGAAGAAGATTGAGTTTAGAAACCCTTTTGAAAACCATTTTGGAAATTGGCTTCTTGAATGAAAAGATATTCAAGAATGGATACCATACCTTTAAGAGAAGGAAACCCACTAATTTTGATGAAGAAACAAGTCCAAAGCAGCCCTCATTTCCCTCCTTGAGCCTTGGCTTCAATGGTGACTTTTAGATAGTTTCTTTAGAGAGAGAGTTGAATTTAGAAGTGAGGGGGTCTTGTCTAGGTCTAGGGTTTAAAACTCATTTAATATAACCTAATCCCTTAACAAACCGTACAAACTATTATTTAGACGTGGGGTGAATTTACAAGTTCACCTCTAACTTGGTAGAAAAATCTGCGCACAGGGACAAGACTTGCGATGACCTGCTTGTGACGGGGCGTCACGGGTGCAACGGACCGTCCTGACCATCCGTTGCAAGCTTCAGTGGCTTGCCAAGTCCCCTGTACAACCTTGAACAAGTCCCCCACGACTAAACCTTGTGACGGGGCGTCACAGACATGACAGGCCGTCGACTGCTCCGTCGCCAAGGCTACCTGGGACAGCCTGCTTACCAGGTTTTGGGTCCTTCCTCAAGGACCCTTCGATGGACCTTGGGGATAATTTCCCAGACGTTTACAACACAAATATGATCATCTATAAGTTTAACACCCCCCACATGAATTTCATCCAAGACGAACACATAAAATTCGACGAAACTCATCTAGACGTACAAGGTCGACTCAAGGTATATCTTTCGAATGCCTTGGATGTTCTTGGTCGTTTGACCTCCAAACTTCACAAAACTTTGCACACTGCCTAAGGACACTAAACTAACTCTGTTTAACTTAAAATCAACTCAGGAAACAATCATGAGGCTCTAGTTCACCTTAGTTCATTTTGGGGCGTTATATCAACTTGGAGGGTTCATGTAGAATTATGAACATAAATTACTAAACTCAAGGACTCAAAGACACTTCTTATCTCTAGATTGTTCGACTTATAGGGCTCATGCTGAATTATGAGCATAATCTGCTCAATTCGAAGGTCTACATAACTACATGGAACTAATGAGTACAATTCTTCTCATTATCTTAAATACTTTCTCCAATATTAGCTCAAATAATTAGTTGATGTCAAAAGATTCATAATTGAACTCAAAAGCATTCTTGGACTCCACTTTTAACTCTCTCTTAAATGTGAATTATCAATGAGTTATGGTTCATGATGTGAAGGATCTAGCTGATATTTTAGACTTTATGAATACATTCTCATAACTTTCATGCTTACTTACTTGAGTCTTGAAACAAGTTACATTGTGTTGTAGAAGACTGCTCAAGAAGACTCAAAGGGACTCTCTCAAAAGGTTCGGAAGAACTCTCAAAGCTTAATTTTGACTTTACTTTGAATTTGATTTATTGTTTCAAGGTTATGATTCATGTTATGAATGATTTATAAGTTTTTAGAAGTAGTTAAAAGTGTTTGGAATCAAAATGAGTGAAGATACACTTTAAATGAGCTCAAACGGGACAACCGACGGACTAGGAGTGGGGGCAGGCCACCTTGGCACATCGCGGGTGCGGGGCGCCAGACCCTAACGTCAGAAAGTGAATCTGGGCGCACTGTATGTGCGCTGACCCATACCTCTGGGTGCCATGAAGGCGCGCTTCCCCATCCCTCTGGGCGCATATGGGGCACGCCGTGCCAGCATCCCCTGGGCATGCTTTCGACGAAATTTTCCCTCGCCTTCTGACCTTAAATCTATTTTTAATTGATTACTTTTCCAAGTTTTCCTAAGATTCAATTAACAAACCTAAGTAAACGATAATAAACCCAAAATAAAACTCCAAACAATCACTTTCATGTCAAGAAATCATCAAAACGCCAACAAGACAAGATCTACAATTAACCTCAACAACACCTATCAAGAACTTAAATCCTTCAACTTTTTTAGAATTGAATTACGCTGAAAATAAAATGTTTGGTATGTGGATGAAAAAACCTAACACTATGAAAGATTAAATACCTCTTAGGGATTAAACCCATGGCGAAAATCCGCAACTAAACTCAAGAACGTCTACGAAAGCCTTCATCCTTTCCTCTTTTCTCCTCTTTTCTCATTTTTTTTCTTTTTTTCTCTTTTTTAACCATCAACTAAAACCCTAGGCGTATATTAGGATTATGAAACTGAACCTAAAAGGATTATAACCCTAAAATTTGACTAAAAATGAATTAAATCTGATCGGACAAGGAAAAGACTAAAATACCTCTCTCTATTTTCGGGTAACTTTCCTTAACTGGACAACCTAACTTCAAAAGGTGACATCTCACTCATCCAAACTCTAAACTTAGCAAACTTGGTGGCGTTTGAAATATAATTCAAAGATCTTTCCTATGGTATCTTTTAGTACACCTAACTCATCCTGTGCTAGGAGTTATGATAGTTTGATGTTGACCTAGAACTCACTCTTAGCTTAACTTGATAAATTTCAGATTTTGCTATTTTCAATTAAATTCATTTTGGAACTCAAGGTGTTACATCTAGTGACCTGACCTTAATACTAAAGAAAATTTTAATTCCTTGATAAAATCTCATTCATTAAGGTGAATTGTTCGAGTCTTAGCTAAAAAACATTCTAAGGTGTTACATTATCTACCAATTGGGATCATTCGTCCTCGAATGACGATTGAACTGGGTATAGACTGGTTTAATCTTACTATGTCCTTCTTCAAATGGTACACTTTCAATATATTCAAGCTTAACCCAAATCCTTAGGTTCGGGTTCTATACCTTTGTATTGGAATCTCATCCCAACACTGTTACTCTTTACCGCCACCTTGCTCATCTCAAGAATCCAACTAATGTTTGACAACACCACATTCAAGCTTAGTAATGTAACAACTCCATAAACTCCTACTAACCAAATCTTTTGAATCAAACTAAGGGCTCTCATTTAAATATTTCTCATAGTAAAACCTAATCCTCTTATTCCCTCTTATTAATAACCTTATATAGAATTATCACACCATCATACCACAATAAGATCATCAACCTCCTCTTTCTAACATCAGTTCATTACTAAAAGGTCCACTAAAAAGATATCCCCTAAACTCTTTGGAACTCATTACTTACCACTTGCCTTGCTTTCTAATCTTATCATCTCCCCCTTAGGTCTAAAGCTAACACTCGAAAGATATGGACCTATTCCACAACTCTATTTGGTGTACATTCTCTTAATGCTCTTTTTACACTTCTTATTTAGCCAAACTTCGCCCTTTTCTCAAGGTTTGGGCCTGTCACTTCTATTACTCACATTCGTTGCAACAACATATCAATTCATCACCTACTCTATGTCAAGTCTACTAGATCTAATATCTAGACTAACATCATCGCCCTCATGTTGCCATTATTTTGCATTATGAAACTCATCTCAAATTCAAGCTTAATGTTTATTACTAAACCCGAATATCAATATGATTGCTCACCTACTATACCATACCTCATTACTACTATGGAAATTCGGAAACACATGTCCACAAAGACTTCATGACAATTAGTCAATCCTTACCTCTCAGTCTGCATACTCGAATTACCATCACATTCCACTTCACAACTTAAGTACTACTTACTCACTTACTTTGCATTATCTCTCAGATAACTCTATAATCCTTTAGATATCATGAGGTTCTCCATTGAAAATCCATAAGTCTAGATTAATCTATCACATTATGAATACTCTGTCTCTTCTATATAAATTCACCACTTACACTTGGTCATTACTAACACAATTGCACATCATCATAACCCTTCTAGTAAGGTATACTCTAACTCGTTCACTTGCAACACCTACTCTACCTCTTATGTTGAGCCCTACACAACTCATCACTTCTTAGTCTACCAGAAGGGATACTTTTAATTAACAATTTCTTAAGTGCATGACTATACCAACATAGTTTACCAAAACACCATCTCCTTTTCATATAGCTCTATACTTGTACATACTTTCCCCTAACTATGGCTCTTTCACTAGTACTGCTCATGATCTCATAACTCATGCTACTCTTTCGGGTGAAAATATAACCCAAGCTCTAAACATACTTCTTAAAAAGGACCTTACCTGAAACAAGGTTTAAAGGAAATAGTATAACTGACTTTTAGCTCAAACGCATGATTAAAATCAAAATGGTTGCATTCCTTTGAAACTGAACACTTAAATTACTCTTGGACTTCTCTTAAGCCCCTCTAGAGTCTCATGACTTTATCAAGACTCTTGCTAAGAACAACTTATCTATAAGGATCTTTAAACTTTACTTTTCAACTACTTCTATTATGATGGGTAGTCAAATGAATAAGGGAACACACGAGTTAGAATAGATCTCTATAACTTAGCTCTTTCACATGATTAAGAGTAGGAAAGAAGGAAAACTTTTCTTAATTGCCTATAGTATCTCATTCATAGAAGTGGGGCCCTCACAACCATAAATAAGATCATATTGACACGGCTTCATAGACATTCTACTTAAACCTTGCTCTGATACCATGTTTGTCACGCCCCGAGTGTACACCCTGGACGTGGCCGGCACTCAAAAACCATTGTTGGCCCCCAAGCGAACCCTCAGCCTGGCTGACTACAAGCGGAAGACTTACTTAAGCATATGAAGCTTAAAAACTGAATAAAGATTCAATAAAACTCAACTTTACAAAGTTTTAACTCAAATGAATACTTTGAATAAAAATAGTATATTCAACTAGCAACAAAATAGGCAACTTTAGTCTTCAAAACATTTAATAAAATATATGTTTAATATGGCCTTCTCAACTACACTGACTATCTATGAAGCCTCTAAATGATAAAGATGGAAGTCGGGAAAAGACCCAAGACATCCTGGCTAAACTAAAAAGAAAATTAAATCGTACGGAAACAAGGAGGCTCACCATGGCTAACTCAAACTCTGGGATGTATCAACGAAGCTCCTGATGATGATCAGGAATACCTGTGTCTGCATCATTAAAAGATGCATGCCAAATGACTTAGTAACGTGGAATGTATGATCATGTTAGGGGAATACTAAAGTATAACATAAGCTTGAAACTTGAATAAAAAGGAAACATACTTACCACTTTTCAAACTCACTCAACTAAACTAAACATAAGAATAGGATACTCAACTCAAAGATTAGATATTAAACTTCAAAGATATGATACTCGACTCAATGAAGCACATATTGACTCAAGATACTCAACATAAGATACTCAACTCAAAATACTCAAAACTGATACGTAACTGAAAATATTTCAATATAAAGTAGTTTAAAACAAGTGTAATATAAAGAAAAGATGTTTAAAAACATGATGTCAACCCTGTGTATGTAACAAGGATACAACATAACTCTGAAAAGTATATGAAAACACAATAAACTGATGTATATAAAAATACAATAACTTTTATGGGAGTTTCTCTAACCGACAAGCATCACTATAAGCATAAGTGATGATACAACGTTTGATCTCACACTGCAAAGGACCATCATATACCTTGCCATCGATATAGGACCTTACTTAACTTAGTGGATCCACTATCTTAACTTACGTGATCATCTAAAAAGTATGACCCGTTAATACCCATGATGGTTACATGGTTTACATGGAAACTTTGAGTTAATATGAACTCTTATCCCCACATTGGTGCTCAATACTACTCCCAAAATATACTTTAGCTCATCGTTTTAACATAACTTCCTTTCTTTGGGTTGAGATAATTTGCTCAACACTTTAGCTTTAAAAAGCTCTCTTGGAATCAGTGTTCCCTTTTCTTTCTCGCAACTCTTTTTGGAAATCTTACTTTCCTCTTAACATAAATGTGAAAACATTTAGAAACTTTTAGGGAATACTTAGTTCCCTTATAACGTTTGAGAAATGAACTCAACACTTACTCTTGTCTGAACTTGAAACTTAAATATTAGGGAATACTTAGTTCCCTTATATTACTTGTAAGAAAGATCTTCAACTCTTTACTCTTTAATTTACTTTAACTTTAATTCTTTAAAACAAAGTGAAAACATTTGTGAATGACTTTATAAAACATTATAAACTTTACTTTGACTTGCTCTTAACTTGTAGGATTGACTCTTAACTTTCCTTGAAGTGAAGTATGGATTCAAGGTTCATGATCTCATGTTTATGGATAATTTAATTATTTTCAACTTGGAGGGTTGCGGAATTACTAGCATGAACTACTCAACTCGAGAACTCAAAGACACTTCTTATCTCAAGATTGTTCGACTTATAGGGTTCATGCGTAATTATGGGCATTAACTACTCAATGGAACTAATGAGTACAACTCCTCTCATTCTCTTACATACTTACTCGAATATTAGCTCAAATAATTAGTTGATCTCAAAAGATTCATAATTGAACTCAAAAGCTTTCATGAACTCCACTTTTAACTTTATCTTGAATGTGAATTATGAATATAAGAGTTATGGTTCATGATGTGAAGGATCTTGGTGATATTTTAGACACATTAATACAATCTCGTCACTCTCATTATCACTTACTTGAGTCTTGAAACAAGTTACTAGAAGTTGTCGAAGACTCCTCAATAGGACTCGAAGGGACTTTCTCAAAAGGTTCGAAAGAACTTTCAAAACTTAATATTGACTTTGCCTTGAATTTGAATTAACGTTTCAAGGTTATGATACATGTTATGAATGATTTATAAGTGTTTAGAAGTAGTTTATAGTGTTTGAAATCAAAAGGAGTGAAGATACACTTTAAATAATCTCAAACGGGACAACCGACGGACTAGGAGTGGGGGCAGGCCACCCTGGCGCGTTCCGGCGGCGGGGCGCCAACCCCTAACGTTAGAGAGTGCATTTGGGCGCATATTTGGCACGCCACTCCAACACACTGGGCGCATATTTGGCGCGCCACTCCAACACACTGGGCGCATCTGGGTTGCGCCGCGCTAGCATCCCCCAGGCATGCATTTGACAAAACTTACTCTCATTTTCTGATCTTAAATGCTTTTTAATCGATTTCATTTCTCAAGATTTCCTGAGATTCAATTACCCATCCTAAGTAAACACTAATACACTAAAAAAAAAACTCCAAAAAATCACTTTCATATCAAGAAATCATCAAAACGCTAACAAGACAAGATCTACAATGAACATCATGAACACCTATCAAGAACTTAAATCCTTCAACTTTTTGAGAATGGAATTACGCTTAAATAACATGTTTGGCGTGTGGGTGAACAAACCCAACACTATGTAAGCTTACATGATTCTTAGGGATTAAACCCATAGTGAAAATCCCCAACTAAACTCAAGAACGTCGATGAACGCCTTCATCGTTTCCTCTTTTCTCTTCTTTTCTCTTTTTTTTATCTACTTATCTCTTTTTGAACTATCAACTAAAACCCTAGGTGTATATTAGGATTATAAAACTCAACCTAAAAGGATTATAACCCTAAAATATGACTAAAAACAAATTATATCTGATCGGGCCAGGAAAGGACTAAAATATCCTTCACTATTTTCGGGTAAGTTTTCTTAACTGGACAGCCTAACTTCATAAGATGATATCTCACTCATCCGAACCTGAAACTTAGCAAACTCGGCGGCGTTTGAAAGATAAATCAAATATATTTCCTATGGTATCTTGTATAACACCTAACTCATCTTGTTCTAAGAATTATGATTGTTTGAAGTTGACCCAAAACTCATTCTTAGCTTAACTTATTTCCAATTTAATTCTTTTTGGAACTCAAGGTGTTACATCTAGTGACCTGACGTTAATACTAAAGAAATGAATTCCTTGATAAAATCTCAGTCACTACGATGAACGGTTCGAGTGATAACTAAAAAAAAATTCTAGGGTGTTACACTAGAAATCCATTTTGGGTGATTCAAAATCCGATGAGTTCGGGTTTGAGTTTTATGTATGGGTGGCATCTCAATCTTGTCATAAAGTCTCTGATTGTGGTGTATCAGCTATAAGTGTCTCCCCTAAGCCTATTTTATTTAAAGTCTTGCATTATGGTTTGTTGTTGCATGAAGTTTTTCCAAGCCCCGAGAGGTTCCCCGTTTTGGAGCACAAACTTGGTGAAGGATTTTAGTCCTCTTCTAGAGTCAATTCCTGAAATTACCGATCGAGTCCCGCATTTCCTCATCTTGACTCAAAAATTAGTCTATCTCTAATTTTGATGATTTTAGTAAATGATCGTGCATTGTTTTATTTTTGATATCGTGGCAGCATTCAAAGGTCGTTCGGAAAGGAAAAGCTCTGGCAGAGTAACTTGGAGCATGCACAGTCAGCCCTTGAGTAGGCTATGAATTAGTTTCCATTAGGTTGAGCTTTAAGTAGGTTCGTCAGTCTCACTAGTCCAGAGCTAACATCTAGTAGAGTCCCAAAGATCGGCGCGGAGATGTCTTTAAATTATCTCTAGCAGGCTATAGGAGGTTCTTAGGGAGTTCTACTATGTTATATGATTTTAGCACTTTCTTTTCTAGTAAATCTTATCGATTACTACTTGTTTCATGGTATCACAAGATAGCTCCAACACGCAGTAGAGGTCGACCCCGAGGCTGGGCTGCAACACCAACTCGAGAGAAGGAGTACCCAAAATCCATAGGCAGAGCCTTATTTAGACTAGATTCCTTCTTAGCCGATGGGGCCTGGACTAACTAAGCCACCACTCGCACCAGCTGCCGCCAATGTTCTATAGAATATTCTTACGTATCTTTTAGCAACTATTGCTAGAATTCAGCATCATCAGGCCCCAATACAATTTCTGAAGTTGGCTCAATTACCATATGGTCAAGCTATAGCAGCGGCCCCAGAGGTTCAGCAATCACCGACACATGCTGCCATTCAGCTGGATGTTTTAATTGATGTTATTCCACTAAGGGAACAAAATATGCATGGGGTATTTTTGAGACTGTAACCACGGAGGTTTTTTTGGGAAATTGGAGAGGATGCACATGAGTTCCTTACTACTTGTCAGGAGCGACATCAAACTTTGGGCTTAGTAGAGTCGAGTGCAGACTTTTGGGTTAGAGGAGTAGAGGGGAGCTAACTTCAAAGCTTATCCGTGAGATGGGCTGGCTAGGTAATGGGTGCGCTTTTTCATTGAGACCATACTACCAGGGTACTGTCTAATAACGTGGACAGAGTTTTCTTAGGCTTTTTATAACGAGATTTATCCTATAGAGCGTTAAAGATTGACATTTGATGAGTTCTCAAGGTTGGAGTAGGTCTCCATGTCGATATTCGAGAATTAGGCCAGATTTAATGAGTTATCCCATCATCCCACCATGATCTTTAAAACAATAAAGGAAATAGTCAAGTGCTTCGTTATCGGATTGAGGTTGCAGTTGTGTATTGAGTCGTAGTTTATGTTTTTAGCAGGTGGATGTTTTCGGGGTTTGGTCCATGCCCGCAGATTTGAGTAGCTCTACCGCGAGGCCCACGGGGGCAGCATCAATAGGGCAAGGCAGGATGACAACTTTAGCGGGACCTCTCCTAAGCCTAGGGAAACTCAAGACCTGGTTCATCAGAGGTTTCAGTCGATTCAGCCTAGTCGCCCATTTTAGGCATTATTGTTGTTATTAGAGTGTAACCAACACAACCATGATGGTTATAGCGCCGGTCCGAGTTAGGGTCGAGAAAGGTTTCAGATAAGTTCATCAGGCCTGGGTTTCCGACTTCTAGTAGCGGCTAGATCATCGCAGGGTTGCTTCACGTATAGGGATCTTGGACATTAGTCTATATAGTCCCTTAGCTATAGATAGGCCTTACTTGCTCATCAAGTAGTGAGCCCAATGGCAACAGTAACTCTTCAAACCAGAGAAAGAGGTTAGCATTAGGTTGTTCAGGGAGTCTCTCATGGAGGCAGTGTTGGTGCCAGAGTTGATGCACATGGTAAAGTAACCTAGGGCCATTTCTATTCAGCTCAAGCTACATTAGAGGCCAATGCATTAAATAATGTGATCATAGGTAAGATTATCTTATGTCATCGGTCCACTTAATCCTTATTTGATCATAGTTCTACTTATTCTTATGTGTCTGCTTATTGTGCTCCTCGATTGGGGGTGAATCTTGAGCTCTTACTGGTGCCATTTTGTGTTTGTCCCAGTAGGGGATTCTTTAGCAGTGAATCAAGTTTTTAGATCTGTTGTGGTGACTATATGGTGGTAGGATACTGCACACATCTTATTGTGCTTAGTATGGTGGATTTATTTGAACTTGGGCATGGACTGGTTATCCCTTCACCGAGCGATCTTGGGTTGCTATTCCAAGACTATTAATTTAGCCATGTTTTGTATTTTGCTTGTGATGTGATAGATTTTTTGTAGTAGCACACTGGTTGGGGTTATTTCTTATTTACAGTCTCAGAGGCTCGTGGCTGGGGTTTTACGAATATTTGGCCTATGTTAGAGAAGTTAGTAGGCAGGGCCTTACAATTGATTCAATGTTTGTGGTCTGAGAGTTCGCATATGTGTTTCCCGCTAACCTTCCTAGCCTACCCATGGAGCAGGATATTTATTTTGGCATTAATTTTGAGTCATGTACTCATCTTATTTCCATCCCATCATAATGTATTGATTTGTAGAGCTTAAGGAGCTTAGTTTTTAGCTTCAGGATCTCATAGGTAAGGAATTCATTCTACCTAGTGTATTCCATTTTAGTGTGCTATCATATTTGCAAAAAGGACAGTACTATGTGGAGATTTATTAATTATAGACAATTCGATAAGGTGACGGTGACCAAAAATTATCATATGTCTCATATAAATGATCTATTCGATAACTTTAGGGAGCTGCAGTGCTTTATAAGATTGACTTGAGATCTAACAACCATCGGTTGAGGAATATAGAAGCAAACATCCGTAAGACAACATGTAGGACTAGTTTTGGCCCTTAAGTGTTCCTTGTTATGTCTTTTGGTTTGACTAATGCCCCCTTAAGCTTTCATGGATTTGATGACTCATCTATTTAGGTTCTTGAGGATATGTTGTTGGCTTGTGTTATGGATTTCGTAGCTCGGTGGACCAGTACTTTCTTTTGGTGGAGTTTGCATACAACAACAACTACAATTCTAATATTAAGAGTGCCCCATTTGAGGCCTTTGTACGGGATGCGTTGTCGCACTAGAGTTGGTTTGTTTGAGTCTAAGATGCATAGGTTGTGTGGTAAAACCATGTTTGAAGAGGTCTTAGTTCATGTGAGGTTAACTTAGGATAGGCTCGGGATGGCTCAGAGTAGACACTATAGTTATGCAGATCCAGGAGTTGACCATTGATGTTTGCCGTTGGTAACCGGTTATTCTTCCCAGTATTGACCACGTAGGGCGTGGTAATATTTGGGAGGTGGTGAGGCTTATCCCCATGTACTTTGGGCCTTTTGATATTTTAGAAAAGTTGGTGATGTGACGTATGAGCTATTCACCTTGTTTTCAATCCTTTGATGTTGCGTCAATATGTTCCAGATGAGTCTCATGTGCTCTAGAATGATGTCTTTGAGTTGGATGATCATCTCACATATATTAAGGAGTCACTTGTTATTTTTTTTCTAGAAATGTGTGGCGATTGAGTTCTATAGCCATTCCTATGGTGAAGGTCTGTTTGAGGCATCACTTAATCGAGTAGGATATATAGGAGACGGAGCGGGCAACACGGGAGCAGTTCCCTTGGTTATTTGAGCCTTCAGGTACTTCTTGACTTTTTCTTCTACAAATGAAATTTGTTTTAGTAGTGGATGTTGTAATGACTCTCCAGGACATTTCTATTTTTATGACTTTTTTTCGACATTTAGAGTGTTCATTTAGTAATCATATGCCATCTATGACTTGTGGGGTTAAATGTTCTATCTCCAGGTCATTTGTTTGAGTTTTATGCCCTTTCTCATTATTTTGAAGATTTTTAAACTTTTAAAGTTGATTTTCGTAATAACATTTGGAAAATGACATAAAATGGGAATTCTAACGGTTGCATCATCTCCAGAGCGGCCAAATTAGGATAGTAGCATTGTTGGCATGAGTCCCGAGGCTTTCGGTATTACTTTGGGGAAATTTGGCACTTTAGTCTTTGAATTTTGGGTTACGTTTTATAAGTGTCCACAATGTTTATAAATAGGCTCGTATGACCTTTAGTCTTTGAATTTTGCATGCTTCACTAGGGCTTCATGTCATATTCCGAGGCCCGTTGTAAAAGTTGGCTAAAAATGCATTAACGTCTAGGGGCCACTTTCCATCGAAATGAACTTGTATGGAAATTCTAATTGAGCCATTGAGTCTTCAATGTAAAATTTAGTTAGGTAGCATATCTGGTCTATTTTCAACGAGTCCCGAACGAATTCCAAGGGTCCGTTCGGAGACTCTTTTAAAAATTATAGTAAAACATGGTGATGTTGGTGCAAACCTTTAGCGACTAGAGTTTAGTCTTTTAGCAACTAGATTTAGCTTTTAGTGACATGAACTGCTACTATTTATATAGGGAATAATCGGATTCAGCCTCATTTTGAAACTTCAGTATCTCGAGTTATAGAACTCCGTTTTGGGTGATTAAGAGTCCTATTTGTTCGAGTTTGCTTTGGATGTGTGGGTGACTGTCTGAAGCGTGTTGGAAAGTCTTTGATTGTGGTTTATCTACATTATAAATGGATTTCCAAAGTCTCTTTTTGAAAAGTTTTGCATTTTTATTTGTTGTTCCTTGCAGCTGTTCCGAGCTCTGAGAGGTGCTCCATTTGGGAATACAAGTTCGAGGGAGTGTTTAGGACCTTTTCAAGGAGTAAATTCTTGGGTAGGTATGACATTTCCCAATTTAGACTAGGAAATGGTTCTCTCTCCGATTTTTATGATTTTAATGTCTAAACAACCGTGCTAATCATGTGATTCTATTTTTGATAGCATGGCCACAATCAAAGGTTGTTCGGAAAGGAAATGCTCCAGCAAAGTGATTTGGAGCGTGTTTAGTTGTCCTTCAAGTAGGCTACAACTTCCCATCCTTTAGACTGTGGTTGATGGTATTATTGTGTGTATCTAGGTGAGCTGCTAGTATGTCATCTCTTCTTCTCTGAAACCATGTTGCAGGGTTGATTTTTCATACCATTCTGGAGTTAGTACCATGTTGTCGAAAAGGTGTTTATCTGTCGGTACTTGTGAATTACCTGTTTGTGTTGTTTATCTATTGTAGCATGCGTAGTATCTAGTTGGTTGTTTATTTATTTTGGAATATATCTTTGTCCTTAGTCTAGGATAGATAGTGTTGCCTTAGACCCATGCACCTGGTTGACTTTTGTATGTATCCGATGCCAATGTGGATGGACTAAGTCTTTGTAGATCGGCATAGAAGACTTGGGTCTCATAGTTGATCTTAGCGTTGGGCTTTTTATTGCTTATGATCCTTTTTACTTCTCTCCTTATTTCTAAGAAAACGATGTGCTATTAGAGGCATGGAATTTTCCTGGTTAGGTGTTATGCGGTCTATTCTGGTGTGAGGTACTTGGTAGTGGATGTTGATTGACATTGGCTTGGAGTTGATTCGCCCGTTTTTGGAATTTGAGATCCTCTACGGAGTTTATTTTACCCACACACTCTAGCTTGCATTAGGTAGTGCCCTTGGGAGTTATAGATGACTTACCTAGCTGGCATTGGGCTGGTCCACGAGGTGATTAATTTTTTGGATAGTAGTATATAATTTACTTTAAGTCCTCCTTTGAGTTAACAATCTTGCACACTCTTTCTTGCTAGGCAAGGCTCCCGAGAGTGTTAGACGGTTTACTTTGTTGGCTTGGGTAGGGCCCTCAGAGTATTAGCCTATTGAGTTTTTGGAATAGGGATTCTTGAGGGGATTTATACACATTATTGAGGGGAATTATATACAATCGTAGAGAAATCACTTCTTAATGTTTGCTAGCCTGGGTGGGTAATGCCCTAGATTTTATGCCGGGCTAGGTGGCCCGATATTGAAGTCAATTTTTTGACCGGGTTTGAGTTTTTGGTTGTGTCGGTTCGTAGTTTGTTTTATTTGGGTTACATACTAGTGGATTCTCTGTGTACCTATTGGGCTTATGGGAGTCTGTTCGGGTTGTTTTTTTGTGCTTGAGTGTACCTAACATGTCTTATGTGGGGGGGGGGGGGGGGGCAGCTAGCTAGGTTTAGATTTAATATCCTTAGACTATCTCTCCGATTAATCTACTCTTATTTTTGTTGACCTTTATTAGTGTTTGATTCTATCTTCTCTATTTTTACTTTTCTTGCTCAATCGGTCTATGATGCATACTGGGTACTTGTTTCTTTGGTAATCATGCTACACTATGCAGTTGTTTTTGTGATGCATGTTCGAGCACCAACTCTTAGAGTTGAGTTCGAGCCTGCAATAGTTTGTTCTAGGGATGTGGGTGACCACATGGATTTCTAGGATATCTTGTCTGAATTATGTATTTATATTTTGACTTGACTTTTGCTTTTTTAGACAATCTTCTTTCTAAGGTCAACTTTTTAGACTTTTACTCTTTCAGTAGTTCTGTGCATGTGACTTTCACGTTCTTGGAGGTATCTTTTGTATATATAGTTTTGGGTTTGCTTCCACCTTCCTCTTATGTCTTATGTTTATGTATGATTCGCTTAGTTGACGATTGTTCCACTCAGTACCATTACTCACAAGGTTCAGGGCATTGTTTGGCTTGCCTACTGGCGGGTTGATAGGCACCATTATGGCTCGAGATATTGGGTCATCACATATTAGTAACCTGTGTCATATCTAAAACAATCAAACATTTGATGGTAGATTTTCAGATAATATTCTCTGGCTACGACACATAAATTTTATACGCATAAGATACACCTTCATATGATATAATGCGATAATATGCAAATATAATAATCAAAACAAGGTTTTGGCCAAATCACGCTAGGAAAAACAATAAAATAGACTAGTACTTGGACCAATACCAAATTTAAGGGTCAATTTTTAATCCATAAAGATTGAATAGATTTTGAATTACTAAAGCTCAAATAGCAGTAGTTATATAAGTAGTACAAAAATGGGTTTTGTCGTTTGTTTGTGTTCATAGAATTTAAAATAAGTGTGTTCTTGATATGCATTCTGTCCATACATTATCACTTAATATTTCACAAAAGTTGAACAATTATGTCATCATGATGTTTCCACAAACTATATGAGTTATTTAAACAAGACAAACTGATTATGTGAAGTAATTCTATTATCACTAATGAGTATATATCAAACGAGGGAGAGCGGTTTTAGTTCATTACAAAACTTCTTCTACCAAGCCCTTATCAACATTTCCAAAAAAAAATAAGATATTAGGGTGTAGGTTAATTTTTGAACCAGAAGAAAATTAATTATGAACCAGATGAATTTTACATATTACAACACTAATATTATGTAATGCGCCAAAACGTACCTTATTAAATTTACAACTACATGAAAATTCAAAACCTCAGTAGAAAATTTCGATCTCATATGAAAGTGGAAAAGCGAGAAAAATAATCATATATTTATATAAAAAGAAAACCTTAAGCCCACTTATGTGGCGCCAACACAAGTCAGAATTTCCTTTTAAATCATATATTTATATAAAAGAAAACCCTAAGCCCGCTTATGTGGCGTCACAATAAGTCAGAATTTACTTTTAAATTTATATATTTCTAAAACTAGCCTTCCTCTTTTGTGAAAAGATGTGACTTTAATAAAGAGTGGCGACTTTTATCAAAAGTTTTGACTTTGATGAAAAGTTGTGACTTTACTTAAGAGTTGCGACTTTTATGAAAAGTTGCAAAATTAATGAAGAGTTGTAACTTTATGATAAGTTGTGACTGTTATGAAAGGTTGTGAACTTTTTGAAGGGTTGAAACTTTACAAAATAGTTGTAACCTTTCTGATAAGGCAACATAAATAGTTGTTCATACTACCCTTTGTGGTCTATAAATAGAGGGATTTCCTCTCAGTTTAAAACAATATAAATTCTGAACTTTTTCTTCTACTTCTACATGATTAAATATTTGTGTACTTTGCTCTTGTTGAGTGACGTACTGACACCATTTTCTTGTATCAATAAGTTGGTGAATAAAATCGCTCCATTTTGAGAGGATGTAATTCTTTAACCTCTATTCTTGGAGGAGAATAATTTTTAAGGGTTCATTGTTCATTCAGTGTAGTCAATATTTCCTTTCTATTTCATTGTACTTTACATAACCTGGTATGTTTTTTTACACTCATTAGTTATGCTTATGATGTTAATTTTTATTTTTAATACATGTTTTAAACTCTATTTTTATGTTTCTGCAAAGTTATTGTCTCCAGTTATATTGAACATATACGCATAGAGTACGTATATTCATTGTGCAAAAAATATATATCGTACTCAATCCAAAAAATATGTTTTTATATTCTATATTATATTTTATAATTTAAATGTACTATATATAAGCATCCATATTGTCTATGTTTACATATATATGAAATTTCTCCCTAATAATCTATGCAACTTAAATGTTTCTTTATATTACGAAAGGTCTTTGTATAAGTATTCGTATTTTATTCTTTATTTTCCTTTTAATTTTGATTAAAGAACCAATGATTTATTATTTTGTGAATAATTCATTCCTTACAGGTTCTTGAGTTATGTGATAATATCAAATAATAATATTCATGTTGGAATATTGCAAATGATTTTTAAGTATTTATATTTCCATTTTTTTAATGTATGGATATTAGTAAATAAATTAATTGCAAATTTAGTGCATTTATTAATTATAACCGCGTGATGCGCGGGCAAATTACCTAGTTTTAAATAATTCATATACTTTCTTTGAATACAATTAACAACCTGATAGTATATGGGTTCCTAAAGAGCGAGAGTCCTTATAGGATTCTCTCCATTGCTACATCTTGTACTTATTCACTAGTGATAAATGCCTACTAGCCTGAACCTATTTCTATAATCTTTGGGTGAACCTCGTTCTCTTTAAAGTTTGCTAACTCATCAAAATATTACGCCATAAAACAAAAATCAATGTTAGCGATGGCAATGGACAGGTGGTGTGGAGTGTTGAACTCATAAACAAGGTGGTTTAAGAGAAATTTTTATGTGCGATAGGGAATAAAACATATTTTCACTTCAAAACTAAAACAAGGTGAAAGGTGACTTAAATGTGAAATAAAATAAATTAAACTCGATTCGACTATGATTTTATATTTATACCCTGGATGAACGGTGAGTGGGCATCATTCTCACATGTTATTTGTCATCCTCCAAACAGTTTCATTGGTCAAATACTAACACAAGCCTCTAAACAAGAAAACATTAGTGCTATCCTATAATAATTCAATATGAATAAGTTATGTCTCTTTTAAGGTATACCTTTGTGGGTTCTAAAACTGAAGTTATAATTGTATCAACATATGTTTTGCAATTCAATGCTTCTGAAATAAAATTTCTCTAAAGACATAATATTTTTAAACAGGACTTATGATTCAATAGACAAAAGTACGGTAAACTAAGTCATGTAATTAAAACCTTGTGGGCTAGAATTTTTGAAGACATTTCACGATCAGAGTCTACACCCTGGACGTGACCGCACTTAAGAATCATTGCTCTCCCCCCAAGAAAACCCTTATCCTAGATGACTACAAGTGGAATATTAAGTCAAGCATATATAAACGTCAAAGTGAAAGAAATGGTAAGTAAAAATTTCACTATATCTCAAAATTCTCTGAATATACTATGTATTAAACATAAGTTCTAAAGAAAACCTATGAAAATAAAGACTCTCAAATACGATCTATCTATGAAGCCTCTACTATACATGAGTGTCGAACAAGACCCACGACTCCTCAAGAAAATTGCTACTAAAAACTCATAAAATTAGTGTCCTACAGAAGTAAGGTTGTCTCACTAAAACGTTGGCGAGCAGATTAAGTGATCTAGACATACTCTTGTAGAGGATTCTAATAATCTGTATCCGAATATTTAAAAGATGCAGGCAGAATGACATTTGTTCATTGAATATACGAGTAATTAATATAGCTGAATAACAAATAAGTGAAAAAAGAACCGCAACAGATAACAATAACAATATACTGCATATTTAATGTAAAAACAAATAAAAGAATTAAATCATTTAAAACTTTACAAAATATTTTCTCAACTCTGAACTCAACATAATAAGTGATATAAAAATACACTATAACTCTATTGGGAGATTCTCTAACCGACAACCATCACTATGAGCTACATGATGATACATCATCTAGCCCACACTACAAAAATGTCCTATACCTTAACGGGTATAAGACAACTCAACTAAGTGGATTTACTAAGCAATAAGGGTTCATTTAAAAAGTATGATAATGTACCAATGTTGGCATATATATATATATATATATATATATATATATATATATATATATATATATATATATATATATATATATATATATATATATATATATATATATATATATATATATATATATATATATATATATATATATTATGAGAAATATGAGTTGTCTAAGCTCATCCCATATCAGTTCTCAATACTCTTCCCAAAAATATATACCCGTGCTCAATGTTTAAAAACATACTCTTCCTCTGGTTTGAGATAATTGCTCAAAATATACTCGTAAAGAGGTAACTGCTCTTAAATATATATTAACTCATTAACTAAATTAGAAATGAAAAAATTTCTTTTGTCTATGTAAAAACATATACCCTTGGGAATACATAGTTCCCTTATACTCTTAATAAATTCATATTTGAAAATTATTTCTCAAAATATATCAAATTCATATTTTCATATGATCATTGATGACTCGGGAAGTCATAAAACATAAATACTAATGGTATATCTAGATACCATACTGCTTAAACATGCATGGTACACTAGACTATAATACTAATCATGTTTGATAAACTCTTCAAAACTCATATTTACTTCCTCAAAAACATAGTTTGAAACTCAAACGTTGGCTTAAGAAAGCATCTCAAGATTTATAACACAAAAAAATGTTCATGTTGTAGGGTGTGATGATGAACTAGTTCAACACTATGATATCCTTCCATGCCTGAGAGAATAAGGTTCTTGACGAATCTCGTAGAAGAACTTGATTAGAAGCCTTGAAACTTTAGCTTGAAGTAGAAAAATCAAGGAATCCCTTTCTTGAGATCCTTGAATTTTTTTCAGGAAATCTCTATGGACAAAAATTATTATTTTCATTATTGATTCATAACTTTATGGAGGAATTTGAGTTTAAAATGATGAAATTCTTGGAGAAGGACTTACTTTGAAGAAGAATCTTGAAAAAAATTTAAAGAATCTTGAGTGGAAGTCTTGTACTGAAATATTTTCTTGGGGTTTTGTCTTAGGGTTTGAGAGAGAAGAGAATGTTGGATTAACAGAAGAAAATATAATTTGTGTGGGACTTTAATTAATTAAGAAATTTGTTTCAGATTTTCTTAGAGTTAAAATTACAAAAAATGATCCTTTTAAATTATTCTCGTATGCTAACTCGTTACTGCACTGTATCAGGTTACTATGAAAAAAACTCTACACAAATTTCCCTTACTTTAAATTGGAAGAGTACTGATAGCTTAGGTGTAAGGCTTACTGATTTGTTCTTTTAAAAAGGTAACCAACATTATGATTCATTGAAGTTTAGGTTTATGTTACCCTTCTTTATACTTTTTTGTTAATATATTTACTATATGTGTCTGGAAAGGGTGAATTATTGATATTTGATTTGGTATTTCTAAAATTCGATTTTTGTAATTTGTAATTGAGAGTAGATAAATAATACATAACCCTCAAACTTTGGATCAGTAAATCAAAATCTAGTACAATAGGTAAAACTTTGATACATTAATTCAGTAATATGTATTGAAAAAAATATATTTTGGCAAGGTATATAATTTTTCCAACATTTGAAATACTAGATTTTAGAGAAATCATGTTAGATCAATACAATCTAGCCTAGTTCGATTTGTTAATTATGGAATAATTGTATTATATTTCTATGGGTATAATACGATAAAAAAGTAACAACTAATATTCAAGCTTATGTTTTTTTTGGAGAACTAACATCATGGATTTTTTTTATTATGGTTATGCAACTGTGTACAAGTTATAGCTTTAATGAAGAACATTTACTCTTAATCACTATGAGTTTATCAATAAGGGTTATAGTGAGATGAATATGATCACTTCACCTCTAATTACTTAAATATTTTTATCTTGAACCTTAAACATCATGTGAATGGGATGTTTTTCCTTAATTTTATCTTAGATAGCAAGAGATTAAATTAATTGACCCCTATATGGCCTGTATTAATGATACGTCCAAACATAAACTTCAATTAATAAGTATAAACGGTTGAAGTCAAGTTATAGAACTTAGTGTGAGTTGACGTTGATCCCACAGAGAATTTCTTTACATAAATAGTTTCATTGTCACCTTTACAATAATGTTGTTATTATTTCCTAGAGAAAGCAATGAAAAAATGTAAAATGGGTTTGGCTGTCAGATTGAAGTAACCAATATTGTTAAAATCGTTAGATTAACACAATCTATAGAATGTTAACTTCAAGGTTGTCATGATTAATTAATGAAATCAGGGTTGTGTTTCCCATGATGTTACATCTAGTGTTTATTCATTAACGTGTTTCAAGTAATAATTACGTATGCAAATTACATGCGAGTTAGGTGTATCAATGTCTTCTTAGTCTTGTTAGATAACTTTCCACTCAAATCTTCTCGGTTTTAGAGTGTTATTCGATTTTACCCTCGCATAGTTCAGTGTCAAAGTTCTCTTCTCTCGAACTTTCACTCCAATTCAACTGTTCTACTCAAATTTTCCCTAAATATTGATTTCTGTCAAACAACTGATAGATACAGGAACGTTCTAACACGTGCACTCATTATAATAAATGAATAACGAAAGTTGAGGTTTATATTGAAAATATGAATTACATTCTACTCGTATTATGAATCTACACTTAGCTTTCAGTCATAGTTCCCACAACCCTAGATGTGGTGTTTAGCTACTCATTCTTTCAATCAAATAAGGAAAGATAAGTAATGACTGCATTAAGAGAAATCACTTTCGACAATTTGTAGATTCAAAGAACACTTGATATTCAAAAACCAAAGAAAACATTAATTATCAATTCAATGTTAATCGGCCAAAATCCAAACTAGATAATATTTAGAAAGTAGTTTGTTGTTCCAGACATGTCGAGTTAATTAAAAATTAGAGCCTAATTAATTCAAATAGTAAGTCTAAAAAGAGTCCTACTCGAAGTAGGACTTCAATATCGAGCAGCTTCAGGATGACCTGACAATCCATCAGGTGCTTCACGGTCCGTGAAGAATTCCATGACCTATACTTAGTAAAACAGAATATGATATTTCAATGCCTAGATACCAGAAACTCATGACTATTATGATCACGAACCGTTGCGCGGACCACAGTCCATTTCAGTTTCTGTGGTCGTTACAACCATGAAAAACTTTACTCCTCCATGCATGCATACTTTAAATCCTTCACGAATAGAACCACGACTCATCATGAGGTCCATGAAAAGTTTGGGCTGTCGTTGTCTTTACTTGGCTAAACAAAAACATAGTCCATCAAGGCATTCCCACTAGTTCAACTAAATGAGTTACGACTCTAGATGTCATGATTACCACGGCCCGTCTAGGCGTCCATGATCTTTCCTTTGCTAAAATCAACCTTCACTCTGCAAATCCTGCTTATTGGACCTTCTTTACGAGCTTCAGTACGGACCGTAAAAGAGACCAAGGGCTGTCTTGAGCTCTGTGGTCCTTGTTAAAGTATAAATTGTCTTCTTTTCTTTTTTATCTTCCACGTCCATAAGTTTTACCCGTACAACATCACCAAGCACATCATATCCACACATATACACTCAATTCTAGAAATAATGCTTAGTTTTGAGAATCAAATCTTCAACAATCTCACGACACATCAATAACCTCAACTTAGAACCATTAGTCGTATTTGCAAAATCAAGTCGGTGACATTCTTAGTGGTTTCTTACCTCATCGATTTCTTCAATACCCCCATATAATTGTGGTCCAAATGATGGTCTTTATCGGGTTTGATGACTTAGTCGGCGATTTTCTAATGAATTTTTGGGATCGCCGAGTTTAACAAGTTCAAAGTTATAATTGTGTTGAGCCAAACTGCGTTATCAGTCTGACACTCTAACCTATCAGGTGACAAGCTGACTTGATTATTTTTTCGCCAATCTGCATTTCTCAAGCACTTTCAACACTTGAATGTGCACAGTCAACACACAATTATTTACGAAAAAATAATTTATGCATGAAAAGGGTTTTGGGTTGCCTCGCAAACAATGCCTTAGTTAATTTCATGCACGACTCAAATCACTCTCCGGTTCTATTAGTAGATGTTGAATCACTTTGGTTAGGTTACCCCTCTCTCTAACTCGTATAGAGCTCCTTTAGCACTTTATCTATTTGAGAGCCTAGTATCCGATTATGTAGGTGTTAGTAAACTGGTTTGACTTAAATTTATTCTCCCTTAGTTCTTCTAATACCTTATCCTAAGTGGTAGCATTTCGGATGAGGAATGTGAGCATCTCTTCAGTTTGTCCATCCTCATTGCTACTTATCTTTATGTGATCATAAAGTTGGACATAGCAGTCATCTTTTATGAAACGACGATCAAGCTCTCTAAGCTTTTGGTTAAATGATCCATCTGAGTTGAGAGGACTTCTAAGATGAAATCCCTCTTTGCTTGTTACACCCTCAAAATTACCTAGGTTGAGATAGAGACTAACACTTGTATCATGATGTTTTAAAGTCATAAAATTGTTAATAATAGCGTTCTTAGGCAGTATATAATGTTTGGAAGTTTTTGGAGGTCAAACGTCCAAGAACGTCCAAGACCTTCGGAAACTAGTCAAAGTTTAACTGGTGTGTCATAATGTTTTGAGGAATGGTTTGATGGTGAAATTCAGTACCGAGGGTTCCTACGCATAACCTGACTTATAAAGGGTCCAAACATCCGAGAAAGACTCTTCGAGGACCATCAAAAGGGTCCCCGAGGAGTAACAAAACATGGGGCAGTGAAGGTGTCAAGCAGCCAAAAATTGGCATGCTGCTGCGCACTGTCACGCAGTAGACAAAAGTTTTGCCTTGTGACACATGGATGTCATAAACCATTATGTCCAAGAATTTGTGAAAAATAATATTTGGATGTGTCTCCGTGACGCGCAGTAAAGTCCTAGATTTCGTTGCATCATTTTTAAGTCAAATTTGAGTTGGTTAATTTGTCAATAAATGTAGGGGTATTTTTGGTAATTTAGGGGTGTATTATGGACGGTTATAGGAACTATTTAAACCCCTAAACTTACCAATAAAATATAAACCCTCAACTCAAAACAAAACCTCTCCATTCTTCTCTCCAAAACTCCATTGTTGAAGCTTTGAAGCTCCAAGGAAGAAGATAGGTTTCTCAAGTTTTCCTTCATCAATCTTGTGGGCTTTTCATAACAATTAACATATGTTTATTAATCCTTGAAATCTTTTGCTTCAAGGAGTCAATTCCAATGATTTTTCAAAGATGATAAAAAACATGAATTGTCCAATTTCATAATCTAGCCATGGGTTCTTGCATAAAAGGTTTTGAATCAATGTTTTAGGATTGAAATAATGTTAATGAAATGTTTTAAGGCTATAATTCCTGTGAACCCATGCAAACCATGCAATCCTTATTTTGACTATTTTATGAGTTAAGTGATCTTGTCTCTATGCTTATGAATCCTAGTGTAGTTTTCTATGGGCTATTGAATCATGTAAGAATTGTATTGAATTAATGTATAGGATGTATTATATTGATAAATCTATATTAAATTGACCTAGATTCATTGAGTATTATGATTCTTGTATTGAATTGATGATCAAGGCCATGGTAAGGGCCTTTGAGTATTGTATTGGATGATCTAGCTATGGATTGAAGTGGTTAGAATGGATTGGTGGTACGCTACCCTAACCATGTGACTACATGGTATGTGTCCTAGTTCTACCCTTGGAAAGTAGAACACCCTCCATCGGAGTAGGTTTATGACTCCGGATTCCATGCCTAGCTAGCATGATCTATGTCGGTTATTGCCTATTCTCATCATGTGGGATAAATGCTAGTCTTGGATAAGTACTAGGAGTTTAGATAGTGGAATGGGACATTATCTAGACACAGCACAACTAGACTTTGGGGATGTTAGTATGTGAGTCCCTAGGTCATTCCAAGACCATCATGTGAAGTCCTTAATGAATGAAATATCTTCTAATTGACTTAATGAAAGATTATGACTTTAGCTAATGTATGTTGACTAGAATGTGCTCTATCTAGGGTAGCTTTGAGGGTTGATTAGGTAATCTTGAAGAGGGTGTTTGGGCGGTCTCTTCTTGTCCTACTTAGGTGAATCTTGGAGTAACCTTAGGTGGAGAGTAAATGAAAGGAAAAGGGAACAATCTTATCTTAGGTCGTCTTAAGGATTGTTTAGGTAGGCTTGAAGAGGGTGTATGGGCGGTCTCTTCTTGTCTTACTTAAGTAAGTCTTAGGATAACCTTTGGTGGGAGGTGTATACGTTTATATGGGTTCAAATGAGGTTGATGCTATATTGTGGAATGTGACTTATATGCTTATATGTTGACTTGTAAGTGACTATTATACTTGTCTTAAAAGGTTTTCTAAAAAAGAGCATATTTTTAACAAATGTCTGTTTCACATGATTTTATGCATTATGACATACTTAGTACAATTGTTTGTTTTAATTCCATAAATTTTGTCTATCTCTAAAGGTGTAGGTGGCATTTGAGAGGAGTCTCGAAGTGGAAACTTGGATTAGTGTTTATTCAAGAAAAGAGTTGGTATGTCCTCACTAGATTCGAGGACATCTTGATGTTTAGATTTCCTTATTGAAAGTATTGTAATAGACTTAACTATTTTCAATATGAAAAATTGTGGGTCGTATCCCAATATATTCGTATGTATAAGATGGCAACTTTGAGACTTAGCCTTTCATTATGTTTTTCTATAAAAGAGATATTTTGAAGTATTATTATTTCGTGAGAAAATTTTTAATTCCGCACTACTTTTCACACATGTATGCAATGAATGGTACGAAAGGGCTTGTACAAGACCTCCGAGACGTCGAGTACGCCGTATTTCAATTTGAGAATGTCCTAACTTCTAGGGGGTACTCTCGGGTCGTGACATTGTTTCTTGGTTGAACTTTGACCAATAGTCGAGCAGTCGAGCTGCTACCGCATATAGGTGTTGTACAAAACTACCATGGATAATTTGGTCAGCCAATACCCCAATTTCATGACTGATACTTCTGTAAAAGCACTCGAGAATAATTATCTCATGAATTTGGGCATTGAATCGAAAGTGTAATAAATCTAAGCCACGACTCATGAAGTTTCACATAAACTCCAGGTGTCTAACAAACAATTGCATAATTAATTCCTAAAACATGCAAGTCAATGTACAAAGACACTAACAAGGATAATAAGTCTATAGGAAATGGACTCAACCCAATTAAACATAAGAAATTATACAGTACTAGTCTAAGTCTGAAGGTGTGGACATAAGTTAAAAGAGAACTCATAGAAGCCCGAAAGAATTGGCTCACCCTTGAATTCTAGTCGATCCCTGGCCTTCTCAAGGAGGTCTCTCAGAAGCAGCCTGAAGATTCCCTATAACACCTAGTATCGAAAAACATACTAGTTTTAAGCTTTTCAAAAAATGTAGGATCAACCTATAGTTGCCCATCCAAGGATCGTAGTCTTACCTACAATCCGTACTTTAGGTCCATAGTTCACCACTGCAACCCTTCCCCAAAACTATTTCATAAAATCGGTTAAGTCTTGACCCATGAAATAACCTACATTTTGTAGACCATGATGGTCTGTGGTCTATGTCCATCGATCGACGTGCCTTTTACCAAGCCTTTGACACAAACCAAGATCGATCAGTAATTAGATGGACTTACGAACCATAGGTCTGACCGAAGGAGAAGGTTGGCAGTCAGTTTAGGAGAAATTGCTGATTGGGTCATCTTGAAGTGGGTATAACTCTTACCAAAAAATAATTAAATGTCCATGAACAATTATATTATATAAAATTTAATAGTCTCTGCAACGCCACCAAGTTTGCTAAAACCAAATTCCGAGTAAAAAATTATGCTCATTTAATTAAAGCACTATGGGGCGTACATGAATTATGACCTCAATCTATGGACCATAGATTGATCTAGGGCCAATAAGTTGTATTCGTCAGTCACTACGACAACAATCAAGTCAAGGGTCTCTTGGCCTTCTTTTATTTTGTTGTACCCTAAGCTACGTCGTTTAGACCCTAAATTATGAGGTTTTAGTCAGTTTAAGCCTTGAAAAATAACTAGAACTTACCTAAGTTATATCTTTAATCAAAACATAGAAATTAGAAGTAAGAGAGGAGAAAAAGGTCATGAACCCTAGTTCAAGAATGAAACAAGTTTCCATCTGTCTAAGACCAAAATCAAAAGATTTCTCCATGGAATTCATCACCATTTATGTGGGATTTCATTAGTGTGTTCTTTTCACCCACTAAATCCCTTGTTTTCAGTTAGATTCTTAATTCCCTCAATATTATGTAGGCATAGGGTTTCCTTAATGTTAGAATTGTTGTGTTTTAGCTGTTAGAATTATCAAAATCAGATTAGTATGTTAATATTCAATTTATTACATAAATTTTAGAACCCTAGCTATATATTTCTTTAGTTCTTGAAGTACACATGTTAGGTAAAATATATAAGTTAGTCAGTTATACATGTCTTAGTCATTAATGCATCATTATCACATTAATTATTGCATTCACAATTTGCATGTTCAGTTTTGAGCTATCTTGTATTACAAAAGAACAGTCATAAGCATAATACTAAGTTGGACTAGGGTTCAGCGTACTCAAGTAGTCCCAGAATAACTAGCCAGGTAGGTTGTAAATCCCCTATGTAGGCATCATTTTTGTGATCACACGTGCATTCATCTAAACCTTTGGCTGGGTATATTGGGTCCTCTAAATAGGGTGTATACACCGGACTCCACATTTAGCTCATGTGGTCTTATTGTCGAGTATTAGTATCTCCCATCAGCCAGACTCTATTGCGTTGATTGTGTCTAAAGATCAGTTAGTATTCAGTCAGCATATTATAAATATGGTCCTTGCATGTAGTTAGATCAGTATTCAGTATCTATATCATGTTCACATTATATAATTTCTTATTTACTTTATTCAGTTATATGATATTTCACCTCTATTTTATCATGCATGCTCAGTACCTTTCAAGTACTGACGCATACTCTACGCTACATCTTATCAAGATGAAGGTTCAAGTTCTCACCATCCAGATCACACATAGATCGGTTCTCGATATCTAGTTTAACAGAATCAGTGGTGAGTCCTCATTCTCCAAGGACAATAGTTATGAGTTTCTTTTCAGTATTTTTAGTTCTTTAGTTTTAGTTTTGCTAGACTTAGTTGGGGATTGTCCCAACATTTCTAGTTAGTTAGAGGTTATTTTCAGACCTAGATAGATTTATCTTAGTATTGAGTTAATATCTTCCATGTATTAAACTCATTAGTTTTCACATATCTCTATTATAATATATGGGTGTTCCCCATCTTTTCATTTTGTTTATGCTTATAACATCCGCACAATTTCTATCACTCACTTTATATTTAGTATGCTTATGATCATGCCAACAGGGTTATATTGGGAATACTTGTGGTCCTATGTCCTGTGTCCGTATCCAGGAGGTAGCCTCGGGGCTTGAAAATCTTGGTATAAGATAACAAGGTTTAACTGTCCTAGGAAGTATGAAAAGTCGTACTAGGTAAAGTCCTTTTCATGGGTGTGTAGTGCGCACCACATCTAAGAAGAGGAAAGCTACAAAGTGTTTTAGGAAAACCTCATTTTCTTGTTACTCTTATCGTGCGTAAGGTATGATCAAATTTCATACTCACTTGATGTTCTACGTTTCAGTGATTATGCCTCCTAGTAGAGCTAATGCCAGGGAAGAAAATTCCAGAAACGCTAATGCAGTTCCTCCAATCCCAAACTAGGAAGTCTCCAATGCAGAATTTAGAATGTTATTAAAGAAGTTTGCTTAGAGTGTCACCAGCTAGAACAATCAGTGGTTTCAAGCAACTGTTAATGCAAATTATGGATCAATAGTAGCAAGGTTACGTTACTTTGTTAGGATGAATCAGCCAAAGTTCTTAGGATCACAAATTGGTGAGGATACCGTGAATTTCTTTGATGAGATAAAGAAGATCCTAGAAGTGATGCATGTCACTGGGATGATCGGGTTGAGCTAGTATCTTACACTATTAAGGATGTGGATAATCTTTAGTAAATTTAGTGTAAAGAAAACAGGGGTCCAGATAACAAACCTATCACTTAGGATTGCTTCAGCGAAACCTTTCTTGATATTTTAATATCAAGGGTATTGCGAGAGGCAAATGCTCTGGTATAAATGAACCTCACACAAGGTACTATGAAAGTCCAATGTTATGGGCTCATGTTTACCTTACTCTCTAAGTATGCTCCTTATATGGTTGTTGATTTCAGAGCTCAGATGAATAAGATTCTTTGTAGAGTGTTTGACTCGGTGAAGACACTGTGTAGAAATTCTATATTGCTTGAATATATGAAAATCTCTAGGCTCATGACTCACGCTCAGCTGGTTGAGGGTGATAATCTTAGGGAACAGGCTAAGGAGAACAAAAAGGCTAGGACAAGGAACAATAATATTCTCAGCAAAAATCGAGTGGTGGAAATTTCTCACAGAATTAGTAGAAGGTTTCAGCCACATCCCCTTTATCATCTAATGTTCCATCCTTTAAGAAAACGTATGATCATAAAGGTGGGACATCAGTCTCTAAGTCTTGGGAAAGTGTTTCAGATACCAAAACCTACCCCACTTGCACTATGTGTGGTAAGAACCATCCAGGCGAGTGCCTTGCACAAAAGTAAAGATGTTTTGGAAGCGGTCTGTCTAGTCACAAGTTGAGGGATTGACCTACCAGACACGATCAAGGAAGTAGTAATGGCAGAGCTCAGTCTACAACATAAGCAGAACGAGCAGGTTTCTTGAGTCAACATGATAACTCATTTGGTACATGTGGGCGTCAGTGCTAGAACAAGTTCTATGCTCTTTAGGCTTGCCAGGATTTTGAAGGTTCTTCTAGTACGTTATGAGTTTTTGACCTTGATGTTTATGCATTTTTAGATCCAGAGGGTACTCTATCCTTTGTAACTATTTTTATAGTAGTCCAGTTTGATGTGAATCTAGAAACTCTCTCAAAACCTTTCTCAGTCTCTACTCTAGTCGGTAACCCGTTATAACTAGATGGGTATACAAAAATTTCCGTATCACAGTCTCTGAGAAAGTCACCTCACTAGATCTTGAAAATTTTGAAATGGTAGACTTTGATGTCATTTTAGGGATAGATTGCTTAAATTCCTGTTATGCCTCAATCGATTGTAGAACTAGGATTGTTCAATTTCAGTTTCTAGATGAACAAATCTTAGAATGGAAGAGTAGTAGTTTAGTGCCTAGATATCGATTCATTTCTTACCTCAAGGCTAGAAAAATTATCTATAATGGTTATCTCTATCACCTAGTTCGCGTTAAGGATTCTAGCTCTGAAACCATAACTTTTGAGTCAGTTCCAGTGGTGACTGAGTTTCCTAAATTTCTTCAACAGGATCTTCCCCGAGTTCCTCCCGAAAGGGAAATCGACTTTGGATTTGATCTCCTTCTAGACACCCAGCCTATTTATATTCCTCCTTAAAAAATAACTCTAACCGATCTTATGGAATTGAAAGAGTAGTTGAAAGACCTTCTAGATAAGGGCTTCATCAGACCTAGTATTTTTCCATGGGGTGCGTTAGTGTTGTTTGTGAAGAAGAAAGATGGTTCATCCAGAATGTGTATTTACTATAGACAGTTGAACAACGCCACGAACAAGAATAAGTACCTATCCCCAAGAATGATGACTTGTTTGACCAACTTCGGGGTGCTAATAATTTTCAAACATAGACCTCAGATCAGGTTCTCATTAGCTAAGAGTCAGAGATATTGACATTCTGAGAATAGCCTTTAGAACACGGAATGGCCATTATGAATATGTAATTATGTCATTTGGACTAACCAATGGTCCTGCAGCTTTCATGGATCTGATGAACAGAGTTTTCAAGCAATATTTAGACTTCTTCGTTATCGTCTTTATTGATGATATCCTTATTTACTATAGAAATGATCAAGAACATGTGAATCATTTGAGAATTATTTTTCAGACTCTTAAAGATCGGTAGTTTTGCAAGTTCAGCAAATGTGAGTACTTGTTGCAATCCATTTCTTTCCTTGTCACATTAAATCTAGCGAGGGGATCCAAATGGACTCATAGAACATATAAGCAGTGAAAAAATGGCATAGACCTATATCTTCTACAGATATCAAAAATTTCTTGGGTCTAACGGGTTATTACAGAAAGCTTGTGGTAAAATTTTCATCTATAGCCTCTTCATTAACTAAATTTACTCGAAAGAAGGTCAAGTTTCTGTGTTAAGATGATTGTGAGAATAACTTTGCAGAATTGAAAAGTAGGTTGACTACAACTCTTGTTTTGACTCTACGAGAGGGATCAAATGGTTATGTGATTTATTATAATGCATCAAGAGTCGTACTAGGTCGTGTGTGGATGCAGCGATGTAGGGTTATAGCTTATGCTTTTAGACAACTTATGGTGCATGAGAAGAATTATCCAAATCATGATCTAGAGCTTGCACATGTTATGTTTACACTTATGATTTGGAGACATAACTTGTATGGTGTTCATGTACATGTGTCCACAGACCATAAGAGCCTTCATTATGTATTTACTCTAAAAGAGTTTAATCTTCGCCTGACAAGATTGCATGAGTTCCTAAAGGATTATGACATGAGTATGTATTATCATCTTGGTAAAGCAAATTTAGTAGGACATGACCTTAGAAGATTATCTATACGTAGTGTGTCACATGTTGAGGAAGAAAGAAGGGAACTAGTGTAGGATGTTCACTGGCTTGGTCGCTTGGGAGTTCGCCTTATGAGCATATCAGACAGTGCTGTAACAGTTCTAAATGGGGCAGAATCTTCATTGGTAGTAGATATTAAAGAAAATCAAGACAACTATCAATTATTTCTTGAATATTAGGGTGAAGTCCATAAAAAGAGAGTGGAGGTTTTCTCTTGGGGAGATGATGTACTTTGCTATCTGTCACGACTGGAATCTAGACCCCAGACGAGACCGGCGTCGTTGACCTCTCAGAGGTCGCAGACAAGCCTACTTACGTCATTGTTACTTTACATAGGTTAATTTTAGCGGAAAATTTGAAACCTTTTGTTTCTAAACGTTACTTATTAAACATTTCTAATACATTCGTAATTCGTTAAACATCAACCATCTAAACATTAAGAGATAATCAAATGAAAGAAATAGTTCAATAACATAATTGTATATTTGCCAAAATGGCACCCATACATAGTCTGAATAAAATAAGAAAGAAACGCTAGTGGAACATGCTCCACTAGCTCAACTCCTAAACTAAGCTAGAACATAAACAGTAGCATCCTCAAAAGCATGAGGAACTACCAAAACCGGATGAATGCTGGACGTCCGGATAACTGCAGCGATGATCCTGTAGCTCTACCGTCCACCTGTGCCTGCACCTAAAATAGTAGAGTTTGTATAGGGTTAGTACACACTTGTACTAAGTATGGGTATATGCAAGCACACACCAAGGACATGCATGAGAAAGAATAGATCTTTCCTAACAACATGATTTTTGGAAGTCAAGTCAGTGGACTTGCCAAATTGAGATTAGGAAAGTTAGTGAACTTTCCAAATTTGGATTAGGAAACTCAGTGAGCTTTCCAAATATGGATTAGGAAAGTCATGCCATGAAAGTAACATGCATCATCATACTTATCACATATACTCACAGCACATAACACTTACACATAGCACATATCATACAACATACAGTACATTTTACATGTAGCACATAACTTCGTTCATATCATTCATTCATATGCCATGAGACCTTGGAATCATGGACTGGACATTAAGACATCCCAGAAATGAGGGCTCAACATATGGGACCTCAATTAGGGAGTCTTTATTAGCAAACACAGAGTCTGCTTCATTCATTCATACGTACTTCATTTCATTTCGTTCATAGTCCAGTATAACCACCAGTTATACCTAGGATGTAGTTTAAGACTTTCATTAGGTTCGTTGTGCAATGACCAAGAATGACCTAATGTCATTACTTGAATCTAACTCACCTTTTGATTATACTATCCTAACACCTCTGGTATTCATTCATTTCATTATGTGCATCAGTTGAGGCTGGCCTCATTCATTCATTGGGAACTTTAACTTTAACCGACATAGATCATGTGAGCATCATGAAATCCAGTGTATCCCCCACACTGAAAAGAGGTGGAATCACCGGCCAAAGTGATCCAATAACATGCTAGCGTACATGGGAATTTAACCCCGCCAGATCCCTATATTGGTAGTATAGGTTCGAAGACTAGGAGACATAAGGAGACCCATACCCGGCAAGCCGGACAGTCTCATCTCATGAGAGTTACGTGAACCTCCGCCCTTCCCGAAAGAAGGCATCACCGCTCATAGATAGTCTATCGGTGCTCAGTATAAAGTTCCATTGCATTCATCTCATACGTCATGGAAGTTGGCTTCTAGTATGAGGACATCATAGCTCATTAGATGATTTCTCATCTCATCATTCTTATTGAGTGTGTTAAGCTCAATACTCTCATCAAAATGTTCATAGAGATTGGTCCCTTCATTATCTTACACTCTCATTTTTTTTAGTACGTATTGGTAACATTTACTTAGGCTCATTTGAGATTGCTCTCATCATCTAAATTAGCCTCATATCATGTTGTCACCACATTTTTCATCTTTATCACCTTTCTTTTCATAGTTACTCACCTCGTCTTACGTAAATGTTCATTTCATCATTTCATAGTTCATCTCATCATATTCCAATGCACTTGGATACTTAGTGTATCTTACACTCATACTTAACCCTCCTAGGGTTCATCATTTCATTACATACATCTTAGGTTCACTTATTTTTGAACGTATGTTAGACTTATGTGTCTATACATACAAGTCATGGGGTTGCATTCATAGTTCGTTAAGTGTTCTTATTTTCCTAAGATTATGTAGTACAAGACTTATGTATCTTGTATATATATATGCCAAGATTTTGATTTTTTTGATCTAAGTAGATGGCATTATTCTTGGATATTTTACTCACGTATGACTTATGTATCAATACGGAAATTCGGGCAAGAAAACCCCAAATCTTGAATCACTTGGATATCATTTGTATTTTTCATAAATTTTATTTTCTAATATTCATAACGTTAGACTTTAAATTAAATCTCGCGCTTATTTTGAAAGATAAATTTTTTTTCTATTTTAATTTCCCTCTTAATTAATCAAAGTGTTGAGGGTTCAAGCCCCCACACCTCTTTAATTTTTTTAAGTAATAAGAGTTCACTTCAAAGGGGGAGGTTGTGGGTTCGAACCCCCACAACCCCCTTTATTTTACTTGAATTTAGCTGGAGGGGGAGCTGGTCGCGTGTTCGATCCCCCCCAGCCCCCTCTTAAATTTGTTTTTTCTTTCCTCTCCTCGCGCGCACTGGGAGGTCGTGGGTTTGAATCCCACGCCTCCCTTTAATTTTCTGTCCCTTTTTCGCGAAACTCAGGGACCCAAGGGTCACGAGTTCGATCCCCCGCTCCCTCCCTTATTTCTTTCATTTGTTTTTTTTGCGAACTCCAGTGACCCAGAGGTCACGAGTTCGATTCCCTGCCCCTCCCTTATTTCCTTCCATTTTTTTCTTGAACTCCAGTGACCAGATGGTCACTGGTTCGATTCCTTCCAGCCTCTTTTTTTTTTAATTTTCTTTTGACGTCCAAAATTTCCAGATTCTTTCTAAAGCCTATTTCCAGGTTCTAAAAATTTACTCTATGATTTTTCTACACCTTTTTCATCAAATTACACATTAGTTCTTGGGGAAATTTCATAGTTCATTTATAACGTTTTAGGTGCACTTTCATAGAGTCGTTTAGTCAAGAATTCCTCTCTCAATCCAGCCACATAACTTTTCATATGAACACCACATTATACATAACGTTAACACATGAAATACAAGAAGAAAAACATGCTTTAAACGTCTCCAAACAGTGGCAAAAGTCCACTGCCGAAGCCCACCCACATGCACACTTTCTTTGACTATTTCATGATTTCACGCACGTAACCTTATTCACATTCAATATAAACACGTCAATCATGCCTAAACCTAGCAGCACAACATACCCATCCTACGAATTCGTTTGGGAGCTAAGGACAAGGACATACAAAGGGGAACAACCTTAGTTTTAAGAGTTTAAGAAACGTTCGCAAGAAAGTACTCTTGGAGAAAGAATTCCATGAGAGAAACCCATACCTTTTGACGTTGTTCAAGCTTGAAGCTGCTGCCCGGAAACTCCAAACCACGCCAAATTTACTTCAACGCACACCCTACTCGATGAACCTCTCTTAGCCTTGTCGTTTTGATTCCTTTGTCTTTACTTAAAAAAATTCTTGTGAGTTCTTCAAGTGTGAAGAACTCTTGATGTATTTTTTTCTGCTTTTCTAGTTGTTCTTGGCAGAACTAACGTGAGAAAGAGGTTGAGAACGTGAGAGAGTTGAGAAACGTGAGGAAGAGAGTTGTCTTAGGATTAGGAGACTAAATTTAAGACTTAGTCAAAAGTTAGGATTTTAATTAACTAAAAATAAAGAAAGAAAATCTGATTTTCCTTTTTATTAATCAAATTAATAATTATCAATTAATTAAGTTAATTTATCAACCTTAGATCTTGACACCCTAAGTCTTGATCCTATTCATTTTATTTTATTTTGGATTGTTACACTATCAAGGTAGATTGTGTGTTCCTGTTGTGGGTGAGTTGAGACACCATATTCTTGATGAATACCATAACTCTAGATATTCTATTCATCCACCCTCCACTAAGATGTACCACGATATGCAAAAATAGCATGAAGAGGAATTATAGCAAATTTTGTCAGTAAGTGACCCAATTGACATCAAGTGAAGGTAGAACATCATAAATCAAGGGGTATGACTCAAGAGATAGACATTCCTACATGGAAGTGGGAAGTGGTGATTAATATTGATTTCATTACAGGGTTACCTCGTACTTGCATACATCATGACTCCATTTGGTTGATAGGTCATAGAATGACTAAGTCATCTTGCTTTTTGGTAGTCAAGACTAAAGATTCGGCGAAGGACTACACTAAGCTTTACATTAATGATATAGTCAGGTTACATCGGGTTTCTTTGTCAATAATCTCATATAGAGGTCCTTAGTTTACCTCTCATTTATGGAAGTCATTTCAAAAGGGTTTTGGTACTCAGGAATGGATGGGCTGGTAGAGCGTACAATTCTGAACTTAGAGGACATGTTGAGAGCTTGTGTGATGTACTTCAAGGGTAGTTGTTATGTTCATCTTCCTCTTATAAAACTCATCTATAATATTAGCTACCATTCCAGCATTTAAAGGGCCCCTTATGAGGCATTGTATGGGCGTCTGTGCAAATCTCTTGTTGGTTATTTGGAAGTAGATGAAGTTGCCTTGATATGACCTTATTCAGTCCATTATGCTATGGAGAAAGTGCAACTCATTAGATATTGACTTAAGACAGCCCAGAGTAAAGTCTTTTGCAAATGTAAGGAGAAGGAAACTAAAGTTCTAAGTTGATGATTGGGTTTTGTTGAAAGTGTAACCCATGAAGGGGGTGATGATATTTGGAATGAAAGGGAAGCTTAATCATATATATGTAGGCCCTTCGAAGATCTTGCGAAGGGTTGGAAAAGTGTCATATGAGTTAGAGTTGCCAGCACAACTAGCAGCACTGTATCCGGTCTTCCGCATCTCACTTGTGAAGAAGAGTGTGGGTGATCCAACATTTGTAGTGTCATTAGAGAGTGTGAATGTGAAAGATAGTCTTTTTTATGAGTATGTACCAGTTGATATTCTTGATTGTCAGGTTAGAAGGTTGACAAAAAAATTTGCTTCAGTCAAGGTTTTGTGGAGGAGTTTGTCCATAGAGGGAGCTACTTGGGAAGAAGAAGCGGACATAAAAGCCAAGTATCCTCACCTCTTTCCTTCATATTCCACTCCATCTTGATGTATAGTTCCTCGTCAGCTTTTCAGCCTTCTATGCGTAAGATCAATCTTAGTATCTTGTTCCATAAGATTGTACTTGAATTTTCAGCTTATTTGCATGTTATTAGAACTAATATCAATCGAAAATTCACTTTCCAGTGTTTGGTGGTGAGACTTGCAGCCCTTTCCCTCCATTTCAGCTAGTCCAGTCTTCATTCGAGAATGAATGTTCCAAAGGGGGAGATAATGTAAAACATCGTATCTAAAAACAGACAAGATTTCATCTTTTCAAAAATTGCAGGTGCAACCTACGGTCACCATTAATGGACTATAGACTAACCTACAGTACGTACTGTAGGTCTGTAGTTTACCACTGCAACCCCTCCCCAAACCTACCTGTAATTACCAGGTAGCACCCCCAGAAGTTACCGGCGTCGTCGACCTCTCGGAGGTCTTGGACAAGCCTCTTAGATATATTCATTACATAGGTATGAAAAGTAGTGCGGAATTAAAACTTTTCACAATAATATTAATAAGAAACATCTTTTATAAAAACTAAGGAACAAGTCTCATCATCACAAGACATGTTAAACACACATCTTAATATCTTAGGGTCATGGTCCTTAAATTGAAAGAAAACATACTAAGTCTTATACAAAGTCTTAAAAGAAGAAACTAAAAGAAACATAGTCTATGTCTTAGAATATATGAGGACATACCAATCTATAGAGAATCAACTTCCCAAGCTTTGCCTCCTAAGAACCTTCACTTGCCTTCCACCTATACTTTGGAATGTAGAAGAGTATGGGGTTAGTACAAACATTGTACTAATTATGGCATTATGCAAAAACATGCAAAACAGGACATTTTATTTGAAACAAACCTTTCATGCTATTTTAATAAAAACTTCATGAATAAAGTCACAAAGCATCATATAAATCATCATTTAACATATAAGGTAAAAGTTCCATAGACTTCAACATGAAGTCACTTTTAACAGTAAACCCATATCATATAGACTTTTCATATCCAAAGTTATCCTATGACTCACTAATGTAAGACATGAAGAAACCGCTCATACAATCTCTTCAATACACACCTAAGTGACCCTTAAGACTGTCAAAGATAAGCATGCCTCATTTCATTTAACAAGTCAACATTCAATACTAAAGACACTAGAGGAACATACATTCATTTAGAAACTTCACATAAGGACGATCCTCCAAGAAACCCCCAAGTTACACTTAGTCCAATGTGAAAGTAGCATCCCATACTACTACACACCTTAGTGCTTCTTGAGAATTTCCTTAGACTAGGCACATCACATTCATCATACACATAACTTTAATCATATAAGACATAATATCAACATGCTTCTTTAACATTATACATAAAGTCACATTACTTCATTAAAATCATATAATGACCTATTCATATATTTTCATACAAGGAAGCACCAAGACTCCGTCCAAATGTCTACTTGTGCAATGGATAGATAGCGTCCCATTACATAATCTACCCTAAGTAGAACACCCTTAAGATGACTTAGTTCATAACATTCATTTGTGGGGGATAGCTTTAACCGACATGGACCATGAAAGCTAGACATGGAATCCAGGTATTAACGCCTACAGGATGAGGGATCCCCACTTGCCTAAAGTAGGGTCATACTTTTATCCTTTACATTGATTGTCCAATGGCTACACCTATGTGGCCGCATCGTAAAGGGACAAGGAGATTACTTCTAAGTAACTCATCTCTACTCACGAAGAGAACTAATCTCAAGAGGTACATTGTATACAACATCTCTACTTAAAAAGAGTATCCACCCCTTCTTTAAATCCTCTCGGTGCTAAGTATAACTCCTCCACAGAGTCTTAAACATTCATTAACTTTCGGTTAAGGGATAACTATTTAGTACCATATCTCATCTATTGAAGAGTGCTTATACCTAGAGGTTACTTTCAAATACCACATCTCAACTCTCTTGGAAAGCTCTTGGAAATAGTGAGGTTGCTACTAAACATTTCATCTCAACTCACTAAGAGTGTCACCCCAAAATCCCCATTTATATTACTAGAAATATTTAGGAATAGTAGGGAATGGTCTTAGACACTTTATCTCTACTCACAAAGAGTGTCTACCCTACAATCCCCCATTTTCATTCATGAACTTCATTCTTTCATTCATAGTGTGTGTGAGTACATGTGAGCACACCTTTTACATAATCACCTTATTCATAACTTTGACTTCTAAACATGCTCATACTACATTTATAATAATTCACACACTTTCATGCTTCATATATATATGTATTTCATATAGACATGATATCTTCAAGACACACATTAACAACTTTATAAAACGCCACATTCACATCCATAAAATCATCACTTTACTTCACATGTCGTGCCTTCAAGGCCATAACCACAATACACCTATATATATATATATATATATATATTCATATACTTAGTAAACACTGCCACCAAAGGTTGACCATACAACTCAAAATCACTTCAATAAGAACATAAACCAACTTACCCTTTCATTCAAACTTTAGCCACCTTTTCTCAATACTTCACACAATCCTCATAATAAATCTTAATAAGGAAGTAGGGAATCCAAATACAACATAAGAAACATAACTCAAACATTATCTATTCAAATACAATAAACCCACTTCATAAGTCAAAAATTGAATATAAGCATGAGCATGGGTTCATTGGGGTTTTGACCTTAAATTCATCAGCTAACATTGAAAATAACATATTTCATTTATTAAAATGTTTTCATGTAAAGACCCATACTTTAAATAAAAAAGAGAATAATTTGGAATTTGAAACCCTTTTTGAAAAGTCTTTGGAATGGCTCCTTGAATGAAAGAAGATTCAAGGATGAACTATCATACCTTAATATGAAGAAACCCCCGAGATTTGGTAAAGAAACATGAAGAATTTGGTCTTATTCCTTGGAGCTTGAATCTTTTTCAATGGAGGATTTTGGAGAAAGGGTTTTGGAGAGTTTTTTGTTTTGAAGTTGAGGGTTTTGATTTGATGGGGGAATTGGGGTTTAAAGTGACCTAAAAACCGTCCCCAAAAAATCCCAAAGTTTCTAAAAGACTCCTACACTAATTGGAACCTTTTCCAAAGTCTAATTTGACTTAAAAACAACGCGATCAAATCTGGGACAACACCTAAAAACATGCAAAACAAACAAGGACATACTAGCACACATAAGGCGGTCGTTCTTTGACGTTGGACTTCCAAACTTACCCCAAACACTAAAATTCACTATTTTAACACATTATTAACTCATTAAATACATGGAAAGCTCTAGTTCAACCTAGTTTATTATGAGGGTCGCTACACTAGCTCACAAAATCGGTTAAGTCTCGAACCATAGAAAAGACCTACGTTGCATATACCAGAACACATTCAGTGGTCTGTGTCCTCAATTCGAGGGTCTCTTTACCCATCCTTTGATGCTAACTACGAAAGACGACTATGGTCTGTAGGGGGACCTATGGGCCTTAGGTCTGACCATAGGTAATGGTTAATGGTCAGTTAGTGGAAATTTTTGATTGGGAACTCCAAGTGGGCATATCTCTTAGCACAAAGTAATTGAATTTCACATGATCCATGATATGATCGATTAATGAATCCTCTTTACAACGCATCCAAGTTTGCTAAAATTCGACCTCCGAGTAAAAAGCTTTGCTCTTTTAGTGATACCTTGTAAGGCAGACTTGAACTAAGACCCTATTCTATGGACTCTAGATTAAGTCACATATCGTACGTATTGTTGGTCAGTCACTCCGAATTCAATTATGTTAGGAGTCTTTCGGTCTTTTCCTATTTTGTTGGACCTCTAAGCTACATCGCTTAGACCCTAAATTATGAGATTTTTGTCAGTTTAAGGCTAGAAACATAACTAGAACTTACCTATGTCAAATCATTAATCAAAACATCGAAAATTAAAATCAAAAGAGGAGAAAAAGGTCAAGAACCCTAGTTCAAGAACAAAAAAAGTTACTATCAATTCCAGACCTGAAATCAAAAGATTTCTCCATGGAATTCATCACTAGGTATGTGGTATTTGACTAGTGGATTCCTTTCTCCCATTAGGTCCCTATTTTTCATTGAGATTCTTGATTCCCTCAATATTATCTAGACCTAGGGTTTATTCAATGTTAGAATTATTAGGTTTTAGCTGTTAAAATGATCCAAATCAGATTAGTATGATAATATTCCGTTTATTACATGAATTTTAAACCCTAGTTATGTATTTCTTTAGTTCTTGAATTACACATGCTAGGTCAGATTTATCAGTCATTCAGTTATACATGTCTCTATCATAAATACATTATTATTAGATTAATTTTTGTATTCTCTGTTTGCATATTTAGTTTTGAGTTATCCGGTATTACAGAAACTCCATCATGGTATGTTAACCACTTAATTCATTGGGAGTAGCATAATACCGAGCTGAATTAGGGTTCAACGTATCCAAATAGTCATAGAACTACTAGTTAGGCAGGTTGTAAGTCCCCTATGTGGGCATCATTTTAGTGATCACGCCAACATGCCTCTATGTCTTTTGCAGGGTATGTTGGGTCCTCTCGATGGGTCGTATACATGGCACTCCACATTTATCTCATGTGGTTTTATTGTAGGTTATTAGTAGCTCCCACAAATCAGTCACACTCTATTGCATTGATTAGATCAATATTTAATAGTTATATCATGTTCAAATTATATCATTGCTTATTTGCATTGTTCAGTTATATATTATTTCAATTGTATTTTATCCTGCATGCTCAATACCTTTCAAGTACTGATGCATACTCTATGCTACATCTTCTCGTGATGTAGGTTTAGGTTCACATCATCCCGATCACGCTTAGATCGGTTCCCAATCTCCACTTCAGCAGAATCAGTAGTGAGTCCTCATTCTCCAAGGACAATAGTTATGAGTTTCTTTTTAGTATTTTTAGTCCTTTAGTTTCAGTTCTTCTAGACTTGGATGGGGCATGTACCATCATTTCTAGTTAGTTAGAGGCTATTTTCAAACATAGATAGATTCAGCTCAGTATTGAGTTAATATCTTCCTTGTATTAAACTCATCAGTTCTCACATATCTCCGTTATAGTATATCGATATTCCCCATCTTTTTTTATTGATTATAGATTCTTCACATGTTCTATCATTCAGTTTATATTTAGTATGCTCATGATCATGCCAACAGGATTAGCTTAGGATCACTTGTGGTCCTAAGTCCCATGTCCACGTCCAGGGGGTAGCTTCGGAGCGTGACATTCCCAGTACTCAACAAAGAAAGAGCTAGTGTTGTATGAGTATACAACCACAGTGTACAGGCAGGATCCCGCGACTATCCCAAAGTTAAACATAGATTAGTCGTTACAACACAATAAGCATGCTTACATTGAACATATAAAATATCAATCATCACTTAAGAACAACAAACAACTTCACACTCTCAAAGATATACATATATGTTAGGTCACTGATCCTCTCACGGAACTCATACCTAAATTGTCACTATACTAGTACATGGTATCCGATCCAAGTTAGTGTACCGGATGTGAAACTCAATCCCATATGTGCATTGGAACGTGACACCTGATCCAAGTTAGTTGTCAGAACATAAAACCTGATCAATTCAATAAGCTACAATCACAATCACAATGTACACTCTCATAATTATATAATCAACCCATGATTCATGGCATACAATTATTCATTCACCCTCATTTCTTATTAGTGTGATCATTAATGCAAAATTTTGCATACAACATGCATTATAATGAATTAAATACTAACATACATCACAAAAACATGAAATCACAACCATCACCTACCTCGAACAAAGCTTGAACCCCTTAAGAAACTTGATTCTTCCCTTTCCGAGTTCTTCTCTTGTTTTTGGTCTACAACAAATCAATATAAAAAGAGAGTCAATAAACAAGACTTAATTATCTAGACTATACTAAATAATATCAACGGTAGGTCTGAACATTGATCCCCACACCCATATTAGGGCTTTTTTCACTGAAATGCTAGATCAAAACCCTCCTCCATCGATAATTACCCAAGAAACTATGTTCTATGGATCGAAAAATGGTTTTGGGGAGTAAAAACCTTATCTTTGGTGCTAGAAGAGGTGGAAAACATACAAGATATACCTCTGGGTTGTTCCTTATCTCTCAAGGTTTACAATTGTAGAATAAAATATTTTTAGAGCTTATTTTCAATTTAAGTCGCTATTTCCCGCAACAACGGTCCTCACCCCGGTACAGCAGCCCCGCATTGGTTGCTTGCACAGAAACAATGAGCTAATTCAAGGATTTCAAACCCACATATCACAACACACCTCCACCCCATGACATTGAGAAAATACCCTTTAATGCTAAGATCAGTTTTGGGAGTTCTACTAGCCTTAGTTCAATTCTGTAAAGTCGTACGGGTTCCTTAATGTCTTAGCTATCTACTCATGTGATCAAATTCATAATTTGATTTACCATTTGTTACCATATATTCCTAGACCTTGTTGACTCAAATTTCATCTAAATATGGACAAGTTTGGGAAAATTTCAAGATACTACCAAAAAATATTTTGGTCTAAAATTTCCCCCATTGACTTTCTATAAGAATGATAACCGGTCGTTAAAATGCGCTATGTGAGTATACATCATCTAACCCACTATGTTAGAGTTGTACTATATGGTGCCGGGGTATATACCTCCTTAATTAAGTGGATCCCCTGCTCTATTAGAAAATGCAATAAAGTAATTATCTAAAACGGATGATCCTTTCTACCCATGTTGGCTACATAGTGTATGGGGTTTCTGAATTGTTAGAGTTCTCCCCATATAGGTTCTCAATACTAATCCAAAAATACAACTTAGCTCATGATGTTTTAAAGAAAACATTTCTTCTTCCTCCACTTTGAGAGTATTACTCAAAAGGTTTCTCTAAAAATCTATATTACTGAAAACAGTTCATGAACTCGTTCATCTGTGTTTCCTGTCCTCTTAGATGTAAAAACATTTGCTTCTGGGAATAATGAGTTCCCATATATCATTTTAAAGAAAATTAGATCAGATCTACTCTTCCTCAACTCATTGTTTAAGTTATTTAAAACAAGTTTTAAAATAATTTGTATAAGACTTCTTAAAATGACTTGAAGAACTCTCAAGACATGACTCTTACATCTACCTTGAATTTAAATTATAAATTAAAGGTTATCGTTCATGTTATAAATTATTTCTATATTCTTAGAAGTAGTTTAGTGTAGTCAGAATCAAAGGGGAGTAAAGGTACCCTTTGAAAGAACTAAGACGGGCTAAACTATAGAGAAAGGGTGGGGGCAACCAACCGTGGCGCACTGAGTGTTGTGGGGCACCAGCCCCTAAACAACATAGCACTATTATTGGTGCACTGTTGGTGTGATGTGACTTCCACCCCTGGCGCATCGGTGGTGCGTCACCCTGGGCACTACCTTGGAAACTCGATGAATTTTCCCCATAATTTTGTGATCCTAATTGACCTAAAATCGAATGGTTTCTTCCTAAATCACTTAAAATAGAATACTCTACAAAAGTAGACAAAAATATAATCAAAATAAAATCTTAAACTCCATACGATTATGTCAAGAATCTATCAAACCCATCTTAATTCAAGAACGAACAAAATACTTCAAGAACACTAATTAAGAACTAAAATACATCAACTTCCAGAACGAAAGCGCGCTGAAAATAACATTATTGGCATGTGGGTTAATGAACCCAACACTATGAGAACTCGCATACCTCTTAAAGATCAACCCCTTGACGAAATCCACAATAAAACTCAATAATCTAGACGAACGTCTTGAACTTCTCTCCTTTTCTTCTCTTTTTGAACTCCTCTCAAAAATCTAACTGTAAATTGGGTTTGTGAAAACATAACCAAATCAGTTTTGGCCCTTAGATATTACAAAATATCGTTTTAATCCAATTGGTTAAGGAAAAGAACAAAATACCCCTCATATTCTTGGGTCACTTCCCTTAAATGGAGAACCTAACTTCAAGCTAGCATATATTCCTGGTACGAGCTCCAAACCCTGTAAAGAGATTCCAATACCATTCATTTGAATTATAAGGGTCACCTAACTTATCCTGTACAAAAAGTTATGGTCGTTTGAAGTTTACCTACAATTCATAACTTATGCCTAACTTAAAAAAATTTAGATTTTGCTATTTCAAATTTAGTTCTCTTTGAAATTTCAGTCAATATGTTAAGTGAAGGATCGCCAATATAAAATATTATTCATGGTAGGTGATGTTTTTCATGTATTCATATTAAATTATACTACTGAAATATATATATATATATATATATATATATATATATATATATATATAAAATAAAGAACTGGTTAAGCTAACTACTATGCATACACTCATACTTTTAAATATTGATATCAATTAGGGTACTTAGCACTTCTTGAAATTAGGGATTTTATTCTTGAATTTCACATATCTTTAAATTTCCGTCTTTAATCTTTACAATTTTATTTCCGCATTATTTTCTTGTTTATTCTGGTAACCTGATTATTATTTAGCTAGGGGTCACTCGTAATTCTAGGTCCTATGCTACGTGAAGGAGTTCAAGGTCATCCACTTGAATTTAATTAATTATTATCTTGTATGGACGTGATGTTCCACTTTACTTGGGAGTGTTGTTGTTCGACATTTTTTGGTTTCCCTTTTAACGTCTGATTTTGTTCATTATAACTTCTTGGAATTTAAAATATTCTCATTACATCTGACCAACTATTTTCATGGAGATTTTCTTAGACTTATTTTTTATACTTAAAATCTATCTATGACTAATAAATTTTGTATAACAAAAATGAAAATTTAAAAAAATATATCATTTTATCATTTCAGAGGAACACTTTGTTTTAAGATCAAATGTTTTTGACAATATAATGTATTTATCAGTACGAATATTACTGAATAATCATATGTAAGCTTAATAAAATAGTTCAATCTCGTGCGAAGCTTAATAATTTATATAGTTTATTTTATAATCTTAAACTCCTTTTGACTTACGTTAAAATAATTTGTGAATCCATGAAATTGAGGCGCGTGGGAGATGTCGTAATGGCACATTGGCAAAACAAGAGTACAAAAATTACAAAAATGGATTCAGGGTGTAATAGGATCTCAGTGTAGTTAAGATGTGACTCTCAAATTCTAGTTATAGTCTAAGGGGGTACTTGTGCCTTATCGAGAAAAAAAGTTACAAAATTTATTTAAAATATTTGGAGTTGTCTTGCAAATGTTCTTTTATTCATTGATGAATGAAGATTTTATAGCGTTCTGAGATTTTTTTTCATAGCAGAAAATTCTACAAATCGAGGTTCTTGCAGGAAATTGTATAATTCTACAATATATGATCTAATAATTTTATATATAGGAGTAAAAGATTATTCAACATAAACTTGAGAGGACATAAAAATATGATTACATAAAATTTACATAGAAATAGTAAGGAGATTCAATGTTTACCTCGTGACTTTTTTCTATGCGATGGTTGAAGGTTTGACATATTCTTGATGTCTTTATAAAAAATACTTAATGAGCAGAATTTTATATAAATTGATTATCTGATTTAATCTATAAATGAAGAGAACCAAATAGTTTTACAATGTTTACAAGGCCATAAATTATTGATAAATGAAGGAAAACAAAGAGGTGTTAACATTTAATTTGTGACGTTTGTATTCTAAGGATGATAAAAAATTATTAGTTAATGTATATTAGATATTTTAGCATATTTTGATTTATTAAAGGAACAAAATTGTATTCAAATTTTTCATTACATATATATATATATATATATATATATATATATATATATATATATATATATATATATATACACTATTTTTTTAACTCTAAAATATTTTTTCGAAAATGAAACACCAACTTTTCTTTACTAGTTTGTATTGGCCGTTCCCTTTTTTTGTTTATAGAATTAATTTTATATATGTATTTTGAAAAAATATATAAGGTATTTTAGTCATTTAGCATTGCACCAACTTCTATGTTTTTGGCATAATATGTCACCTGCTTATTACCAGTTTAATCACATCTATCCAAACATTTAATTTCCACTTATGCTTAAATGTTGTTCACTTGTAGTCAATTTCAACAAGATTTTAAGAGAATTTTAAAGTCGAATGGTGTACACGTGTTGGTCTGCACTTCATTCTGCTTGGTTATGATAATAAAAAAATTGTGATAGTAAATTATTTTTACAATGACAAAATAGTGTAACACTTTAAATGTAATAGATGAATTGAAAATACTAATTGCTATCTTGGGTACTAAATAAATTCTTATAGTTTGCATTGTTGAAAATTTTTATGTCTACAAATTTTTTTTATAAAAAGAAAAGTTTATTAATAAAGAGAGCTAACATGTAGACTAGCTATATTATTGAAAAAGTATGATCTAGTCTAGATCAATATTTAAAGATTAATATATACTACTTTACTTTTTCTATCATTAAGTCTAATTAGGAATAATTATTTATCCCGCAATATGTTTTTCCATAGAGTTGCACAAGGGGCTTGCACTAAAAATCAACACAAAAAATATTTGTTCAGACTTTATCAAGTTCAAAAAAGTAGAAACATAATGAATGGAAAACAAAAAAATTGAAAAAGGCCAAGATAAAATGGCCCAATCCAAAAAAAGAGGCCTTCTGCTATATCAACTACTATATTACTAGGGTTTCCCATAGAGGGTTCATAATTTTATTTCTCAACTTCCTCTGTCTACTGATAAGTCAACACTGATGAGATTCCACAGTATCAATTTGGTTCATGTTCTTTTTTGGATGATCAAACTCACAGTCCTCTTTGGTGTACGTCGTTGTTTCTCATCTTGTAAAAGTAAGATTTGTATTCTTCTCTTCTTAACTTATTTTGTATTTGTACCCTGGGATTAAAAGGTGCATTTGTTCATATTTGGTGCCTATTGGTTAGCTCTGTGTTGGTGTTTCTCTTCATTCACTTTTTATATGAGCCTAGTTTCTTTTTAAGAGATGGATGTGTGTTTTTCAACTTGATTCAAGTCTATTTTCTTTTTAATTGATGGATCTGTATTTTTCAGCCTATATTAAGTATAGTTTCTTTTTTATTGATGGATTTTTGTTTTTAGCTTGATTTGAGTCTTGTTTCTTTTTGATTGATGGATTTGGAATTTGTTATAACTTGATTTGAGTCTTGTGTCTTTTTTATTGATGGATTTTTATTCTTTCAACTTAATTTGAGTTAGTTTCTTATTGAGTAATGGATATGTGTTTCTCAGCTTGGTTTGAGTCTAATTTCATTTTAGTTGATTGATATATGTTATTCACCTTGATTTGTGTCTAGTTTCCTTTTACTTGATGGTTCTGTGTTTTTAAGCTTGAATTGATTTTAGTTTCTTTTAAATTGATGGATCTATGTTTTTCAAATTGATTTGATACTAAGTATTTTAAATCAATGGAATTGTACTTTTCAGCTTGATTTGAACCTAGTTTCTTTTTAATTGCTGGATATGTATTTTTTCAGCTTGATTTGAGTCTAGATTCTTTTTAATGGATGGATTTATGTTTTTCAACCTAATTTGAGTCTAGTTCTTTTTAATAGACGGGTCTGTATCTCTCAGCTTGATTTGACTCTAATTTTATTTTAGTTCACGGATATGTAGTTTTCAACTTAATTTGAGTGTAGTTTCTTTTTAATTATTGGATCTCTATTTTTCAACTTGATCAGAGTCTAGTTTGTTTTTAATTGATTGATGTGTGTTTTTGTAACATGATTTGGACTATTTTGTTTATAATTAATGGATCTGTGTGTTTCATATAGTCTACTTTCTTTTTAATTGAAGAATTTGTGTTTTTCAGCTTGATTTGAGTCTAATTTATTTTTAATTCAGGATGTGTATTTTTTCAACTCAGGGGGTATAGTGAAACTACATGTTGTTGACCTCCTTCCAATAAGAAAAATACTATTTAAATACATTTTAGTATTACCAATTATTTAAATTTTATAAATCAAATTTATGTAAATGACATGAATTTAATGACTTTGTTTATGTGCAAGGAACTTTCCCTTTTATCATTATAGTTGTATACTCTATTACACTTTCAAACTACAACATGAAAATTAGAGATTCATTCACTTATTTGTCCATATATTTATTAACAACAAACTCTTTCTTTTGATGTGTAATTTTCTCCAATAAATTTCATGGTAGAAGGATAGAATGAATTTTATTTGCCGTAAACTACATGTCAATCAAATTGTGAAGATTTTGAATTACACTAGAAGTGTGGAATTATTTATAGATTTTAGTATCTATGTTAATATTAATTATTATCATGACACGTGCTTCGCACGTGTTTTCTATTAGTACAAACTATTTCTTGAATATTAAAATATAATATATATATTTTTTTAAAACACGAAATCCAAAACTTATTGGAATGGTGAGCTATTTCATTAAACTTGAATAATAAGTTATCATCTGACTTACAATAATGCAGAACTACTCATTAGTTAGATCAGTACAATTATGTTTATGATGAGAATTTATTTTGAAAAGAATATTCAAGTGTACCTCTTCAGGTGAATATTTTGTAGATTGTTCTTAAATTTTAATTTTTATTATAGAAATTCAAAATACTATGTTATATACTTTAATTTATTTATTTTCAAAATTGAAATTTGTGTTAGAAGTAATAATTCCTCTAGTCCATAATATTCTTTTGATTTTTTCTAAATGAAGTTAAACATTTTAAAAATAAAAAATAGTTTCTAATAATAAAAAATAAAATAAATGACATAAAATATTTCTTTACACAAAGTACAAACAATTTCTAAAACTACAATCAAAACATTTGCATGCCGTTACGGTTTTGCAATTATTCTTGTCCCTTGTTCTTGATTTTCTAGTAACTCTACATATTTTCATTTAAAAAATGAAATCATGGCGTACAACATAAATAGATAGATCCGATGAATCGAATGATAACATGACTGAACAACATGGTTGTGAGATTCACAAGTTTTCGAAGGATGACTTTAAAACAGTTTCATATCGGTAGGAATTGGATGAAGAATCTTAATTACCTATATTACCTGCAAACTACATTATAAGAGAGGAAACAAAGATTAAATATGTTGACAATCGATATGTGGTTACTTCCTCCGCTCCAAATCATTAATAATGTTCTGAGTAGTGTCCAAAGGATGATATCATAAAATAGTTAGTCCATTATTATCATACTAGAAAAACACTTCATTTCATAAACTACATGGACACTTTTATCAAACAACGATGTGTATTTTCAATCTAATCATTATTCTTTTTTGTCTCTAGACTGTTCTGAAAATAGAGTCTCTAGTCCTTCGCTATGGTTCTTGCTTGTAAGAATTAAGTGAATGACCGACAACTCCATTCGCAAAAAAGTCCAAATATAAACAAATTATGATTAAATTGGAAATCATCATCCAGTATAATTTTTTATGTCATACAATATCACTAAAAATGATAGAACTATGTCTTACATCGATAGGAATTTTTATCAATAGTCATAGAAATCAAGTCGATGTTATCCCTATTATCACACTAGACAGTACCAAACTCATGATTTCCAGTGGCGAAAGGTCCAAAATTTTCCTTGTTTTTTATTTCACCTACATAACCAATAGAGCAAACCCAACAAGTGAATTTTATCTCTTCTTCGTGGGTTCCCTTTTTCTTGGTAATCATAATTATAGTCTGTTCAACAACTACAAACTTTTTCTACTTCTTGTGGAGAAACCTGATACTCTAAGTGATGATTTCCATGAAATGAGGTACATAATGAATAGTGTTTCTTTAATGTTTCCCTGTGAGGGGGTTACACTCTCTTTTGATGTAACTAAATTGCATTTCATGTTTTTTTGGATAGAGGCGGTATGGGGGCTGATCATCTCAAACATGGTGCAAACTTTTGCATATGTCCTCTCTTAGTTCTGTAAAGCACTCTCAAGCTTCATTCATCACTATTTTGAGTTACATATCTTCCCTCTAGGAGGTATGTACAAATTTGCACTTTTATTTCCAATGTTATTCTTGTTTCCCTATTAACCTTGACACCAATTATCTCAGTTCTACAACTCGGTCAATTGGTTATGTTAACCTTGCGGTTGTGGTATCTATTGACTCAGATATTGTTACCTTTGAAGCTGTAGCATTGATATTTGTTCTTAGCATCGTTCACATATTTAATTTTATCAGATTGAATCGGAGGAGCCTCTAAGCTTTTCATCATGTGCTAGATTAATTTAGTCGTGATAACTTGCACATATTTGATTGTTTTATCTAATTTTAGGTCTTTTTTCGTAAGGTGTGGCAGCAGTTGAGTATCGTGTCAAACTGGAAAAAAAAATCTAGAAGAGGAAAAACCCAGAAAACATAATTACAAAAAAACAATACAAAAGACATGAGTTGAACTCAGGTGGATATGTTTTAATAGATGACCATACAAAAAAAGTTTGATTAAAAGAGAAAGCGTAAGAATTTTGAAACTTGTGGTATAAACTAATCTATTGAAACTTTATGACTATAAAGTAAAATAAGAAATTTGAAGTTAAATTTTTACTAAATATGGAAAGATGTCCTTTTCTTGGGGAAAGACTGTCACGACCCAAAACGAGTCGTGAGTGAACCCACACTTAACTTCCTAGGCGGGTGAACAAACGAAACCTTAACTAATATTTATTGTTTAACTTGTAGAATTAAAATAACAATGCGGAAGTTTAAATCTTATTTATGTATGAAACACAAATCTACTAAAGTCTATTAACTATCATTTCCTAAAACAAAAAATTCATTTCATCAAGGATATCTAATCTCCAAATACTAAGTATAATAGTATCAAAAACACTGAAATAAATGAAATAAAGTAATCTGTGTTCGAAAACTAAGGATATCGAGTCATGACCGAGAGAATAAACACAAGCTCGAATGAATGGCTCACCATTGAACATGAGATGCTGAGACTAGCTAGAGCTGAGAGCGAGTCAAAGTCACTTGTACACTCATTGTACTCCATAAAAGGAGACAATTACACTATGTCGGAACGTACAGTCCGATCCAATAATACCATGTTGGAACCTGACACTCGATCAATGAATACCGTGTCGAAACGTCACACTCCTATCCAATAATACCATTAATTTTTCATTTATCATCACCACTTTTCAATTCATTAACAATATTCATCAAGCCTTATTTATTTATGACATGACTTCGATAGAAAGGATTCAAGATTATAAATTTCCCGGTCTCAGGATTTCAGACCAATCACATACCACACAACCAAACTACACAATCAAACAATTAAGTACACAGAGGACTTCATAATATCATTCAATGCATATCAATAACTATTAAGAGTCTATCTATCAAATCGAATAAATCATATCCTACCTACACCGAAGAATCAAACTTAATCAAGCTACTTCTTCAATATGTTTTCTTACCTCAATTCCTGCATACCTTTCCAATCTATAAAGTATATATGCATTATCTGTAAGTTAACGAGTCTATAGACACTCAAATTATTCTATGTCTCACCTAAACCCAAAAATTCACCTAATTCTATAATCAATTTCCTCAAGTTTAAACCTAGGGTTAAGTTCTAATTTATCCAAATACTCTCATACATAGGTTCAAGTATAAATAAATAACTTTAGTCCATCAAAACAATTTTTAAACTCATTCAATATTATAAGGAAAAATAGAATTGTCGAACAGTGACTTTGAAGGTTAAAAATATATAAAATAAGCACGACCCAAAATTTCTCCAATTCCTTGCCTATGATATTGATGACTTTAACGAAAAGATAATATGATGTTCAATTAAAATAAGACAGAAAATTACTGACATAATGAGAAACTTCAACTACATATTGAACTTTAAAGTTTACATTAAGCATACCACCTTAATGATTTCGTAATCATTATATAAGATTATTGGATAATCATTGATTTTGGACCCGTTAATAAATCACTATTAATTGCTAAATAATGAGATTATATATCTATCACGTAGCTGGAGCACTCGTCGACCCTCTCTGGTAATCGGCCGCCCAGGTAATTTCTCCATTCTTTTTTTCTTTCTTTTTAATTGTTTAATACCTTAATAAATATTGATGACTAATTATAAAAAAATAATGATAATAGTCACCCACTAATAACTCTAATATTATCTTCTTTAACCACCAATTAAATAAATTATTAAAACTATCCCATTAATTTTATAACTATAGTTACGAATAGTTCAAAATACCTATTTAGATCTATGAAAAAGTATTTTATGACATAAAAAGCTCTAGTACTCCAAAACGATGAAATGGGTCTTTACAATGACTAAAAAGGAAAGAGTATCACATGAATCGGGACATAGGTAAAATCGTACTAGCAACTGTTTCCTATTTAAAATCTTCAAATAGAAGAATGGAAAAGTCATAGATGTTGTTATATCTTTGGTATCCGTTTTCTCTTGCTTTGAGTTTTCACGGCCATTTCTTTTTAAGTTTTTATCAAGCAACAGTACTCCTCTAACAAGATTGATCAAGAGCGTCACAGAGAGAAAATTGACAGAGCTATACTAAAGAATGTACGAGATATAATTGTCAAAATTGGAGTGCGCTCAATGGATTATTATGATAACAATTTTGAAGTTACAATGGTCGAGGAAACTGCGTTTTATTACTTTTGAAAAGCATCTAATTGGATCCTTGAAGATTCATGTGCAATTAGAATCTTTGCAAGAAAAATAAGCCTAAGTGTCCTCGAGTATTGCATCTTCAAAATCGTTCTCATAATAATCCATTGATCCCATTCCAATTTCAGCAAATATATTTAGTACATTCTTTAGTAGAGCTCTGTCAATTTGCTCTCATCCACACTCTCGATCAATCTAGTTAGAGGAATATTGTTTCTCAATAAAAATCTAAAAAGAAATGCTAGTGAGAACTCAAAGCAAGACAAAAGGGATACCACAGATATAACAACATCGCTGACTTTTCCATTTTACTATTGGTACACCTGAAATAAACAATAGTTGATAGTAAGATTTTACCTCTATCCCAATTTATGTGATAGTCTTTTCTTTTGAGTCATTCCCATACAAAAGGGACATTTTTCCATACTTAGTAACAATTTAACTTCAAATTTCATGTTTTACTTTATAGCTACAAAGTTTTTATAGCTTACTTTATAGGGATAATGCACAAGTACCCCCTCAACCTATGCCCGAAATCTCAGAGACACACTTATGCTATAGTAGGTCCTATTACCCCCTAAACTTATTTATAAATAATTTTCTACCCCTTTTTATCCTACGTGGCACTATCTTGTGGGCCCAGCGTGTGTTGACATTTATTTTGGTTTTGGGGCCAATTTTTTTGTGGAAATGACCTCGTATTGAAATTCCAACAATGACATTGAAAGGGGTAGAATATGTGGTTTATTTTCATCAGGTCTCGAACGAATTCTAAGGGTCTATTCAGAGACTTTTAAAAAAATACAGAAAAATCATGTGTTGGTGCTGATCTTTAGCAACGAGAATTTAGTCTTTTGGTTACTAGATTTAGCATTTAGTGACCAAAACTACTGTTATTTCTATAGTGAAAAATCAGATTCTGCCTTATTTTGAAATGTTGATATCTGGAGTTCTAGAGCTCTGTTTTATTCAAATTTTGATGAGTCCGGGTTTGAGTTTGTTGTATGTGTGGCATCTCGAGCATGTCATAAAGTCTATATTTGTGGTGTATCAGAGTTGTAAGTGGCTTCCCTAAGTCTATTTTGTTTAAAGTCATGCATTATGGTTTGTTGTTGCATGGAGTTTTTCCAAGCCTTGAAAGGTTCTCCATTTTGGAGCACAAGCTTGGTGCAGGAGAAGTTCCCTAGCTTATTTCAGCCTTCAGGTACATCTTGACTCTTTCTTTTACGGACGAAAGTCCTTTTAGTAGTGGATGGTGTAATGACCCTTCAAGACATTTCTATTTTTATGCCTTTTTATGGCATTTAGAGTGTTCATGTAGCGACTATATTCCATTTATGACTTAATGGCACTAACTGTTCTGTCTCGTTGTCATTTGTTTGGGTTTTATGCCCTTTCTCATTATTTTGGAGATTTTTAAACGTGTAAAATTTATTTTCGTCATAACCTCCGATAAACGACCTAAAATGGGAATTCTAATGGTTGCATGATCTTCGTTGTGGCCAAATAAGGCTAGTAGCATTGTTGGCATGACTCCCGAGGCTTTCCGTGTTCCTTTGGGGCAATTTGTAGGTTTAATCTTTGAATTTTGGCTTAAGTTTTACATGGGTCCACATTCTTCATAAATACGCTCATATGAGAATTCTTTCAGCACAGTTCTTTCTGGAATGTTGAGTTTGGTCTAGAACGACCCTTCGTGTGCTTCCCCAGGGCTTCATGTCATATTTTCAGGCCCATTTTAGAAATTGGGTAAAATGCATTAAGGTGTGAGGCCCACTCTCTGTCGAAATGACCTTGTATTGAAATTCTAACTAAGCCATTGAGTCTGCAATGTAAAAGTTAGTTAGGTAGCATATCTGGTCTATTTTCATTGAGTCCGAACGAATTCCAAGGGTCCGTTCGGAGACTCTTTTAAAAATTATAGCAAAAGATGGTGTTGTTGGTAAAGACCTTTAGCGACTAGAATTTAGTCTTTTGGCAACAAATTTTAGCTTTTAGCGACATGAACTGCTACTATTTATATAGGGAATAATCAAATTCAGCTTCATTTTGAAACTTCAGTATCTCGAGTTATAGAACTCTATTGTTGGTGATTCGAAGTCCTGTGTGTTCAAGTTTCCGTTGGATGTGTGGGTGAATCTCTGGAGTGTGTCGGAAATTCTTTGATTATGGTGTAGCTGCATTATAAGTGGCATTCCAAAGTCTCTTTTTGTCAAAAGTTTTGCATTTTTGTTTGTTGTTGCATGTAACTATTTCGAGCTCCGAGAGGTGCTCTGTTTGGGAATACAAGTTCGATGGAGTGCTTAGGACCTCTTTAAGGAGTCAATTCTTGGGTAGGTATGACATTTCCCGATTTTAACTAGGAAATGGTTCTCGCTTTGATTTTTATGATTTTAGTGTTTAAAAAAATGTGCTAATCATGTTATTCTATTTTTCATAGCGTGGCAACAATCAAAGGTTGTTCATGAAGGAAATACTTTAGAAGAGAGATTTGGAGCGGGTGTAGTTGTCCTTCAAGCAGGCGATGACTTCCCATCCTTTAGATTGAGGTTGATTGTATTATTTTGTGAATCTTGGTGTGCTGCTAGTATGTCATCTTTTTTTCAGAGAAACCATTTTGCAGGGTTGATGTTTCATGCCATTTCGGGGTTAGTACGATGCTTTCGAAGGGGAGTTTATCTGTCGGTAGTTGTGAATTACATGTTTCGCTGTTTATCTATCGTTCCATGATTACTATCTAGTTGGTTGTTATTTATTTTGGAATTTATCTTTTTCCTTAGTCTAGGATAAACTAGTGTTGCCTTAGACCCATGCACCTTGTTGACTTTTGTATGTACTTGACGCCAATGTGGGTCTATATCCTTGTACATCAGCATTGAAGACTTGGGTCTTATAGTTGAGCTTAGCTTTGGGATTTTTATTGCTTGTGATCATTATGGCTTCTCTCCTTATTTCTATGATACAAATATGTTATTGGAGGCATGTATTTTCCTGGTTGGGGTGTTACGCGATCGATACTGGTGTGACGTACTTTGTAGTGGATGTCGATTGACATTGGCTTCGAGCTGATTCACCCATTTGTGGAATTTGAGATCCTCTACGGAGTTGATTGTACCCGCACACTCTAGCTTGCATTTGGTAGAGCCCTTAGGAGTTATAGATGACTTACCTAGCTTGGATTGGGAAGGGCAACTAGGTGATTAATTTTTTGTGTAGTAGGATATAACTTACTTTAGGTCCTCTTTTGAGTTAAGAAGCCTTCATACTCTTTCTTGTTGGGGAAGGGCTCCAGGGAGTGTTAGACAGTATACTTTGTTGGCTTGGGTAGGGCCCTCGGAGTGTTAGCCTATTGGTCTGTTCGAATAGGGATTCCTAAGGGTATGTATACACATTATTGAGGGGACTTACATACAACCATTAAGAAGTCACATCTTAATGTTTACTCGCCTGGCTAGGTAATGCCCTAGAGTTTCTGGCGGGCTGGGTGGCCCGATATGAAAGTTAAAATTATTGACTGGGTTTGAGTTGTTGGTTTTGTTGGTTCATAGTTTTGTGTTCTTTGGGTTCCATAATTATGGCTTCTCTGTGTACCTATTGCGCTTATGGGAGTCTGTTCGTGTTCTTGTTTGTTTATGCTTGAGTGTACCTAGCAGGTCTTATGTGTGTTTGGGGGGGGGGGGGGGCGCAGCTAGCTAGGTTTAGATTTAATATCCTTAGACTAGCTCTCCTGTTGCTCTACTCTTATTTCTGATGACTTTTGTTCGTGTTTGATTCTACCTTTTTCGTCTGTTTTTACTTTTCTTGCTCAATCGGTCTATAATGCATCTTGGGTACTTGTTTCTTTGGTAATCATGCTACACTATGTAATTATTTTTGTGATGCATGTCCGAGCACTAGCTATCATTATTGAGTTCAAGCCTGCAATAGTGTGTTCTAGGGACAAGGGTGAGCACATGTCTTTCTAAGATATCTTGTCTTAATTCTGTATTTACATTTTGACTTGACTTTTGCTTTTTTAGACAGTCTTCTTTTTGAGGTCCACTTTTTGGATTTTTATCATTTCAATAGTTCTGTACATGTGACTTCCAGATTCTGGGAGGTATCTTTTGTATATATAGTTTTGGGTTATCTTCCGCCTTCCTCTTATGTCTTATGTTTATTTATGCTTCGCTTAACTGCGGATTCTTCCCTTACGTACCATTACTCACAAGGTTCAGGACATGGTTTGACTTGCCTACTCGCGGGTTGATAGGCGCCATTATGGCTCGATATATTGGGTCATCACACATGATTAACCTGTGTCATATCTAAAACAATCAAACATGTGATGGTAGTTTTTAAGACAATATTCTCTGGAAAAGACACAAACATTTTATATGCATAAGATACACCTTCACATGATATAATGCGATAATATACAAATATAATAATCAAAATAAGGTTTGGACCGAATCACGCTAGGTAAAACAATAAAATAGACTACTACTTGGACAAATACCAAATTTTAGGGTCAATTTTTAATCCATAAAGATTGAAGAGATTTTTAATTACTAAATCTCAAATAGCAGTAGTTAGATAAATAGTACAAAAATGGGTTGTGTCGTTTGTTAAAACCATGAAGAATAATCCACCATCAAATAAATTGACTACTATAACAAAAACTAAGATAGAAAGAAAAGTACGAAAGACACAGAAAAAGTTAAAAACCTTATACATAGAATATGAACTATTACAACTTACTAAAACAGATACTAGCAAAATAAACTTTTTGATAAATATAATTTCTAAAACAGAATATAAATATGTTTGTTATCTGAAAAAACAATATGAACAAAGAAATATATAAGCAACAACTGATAGAGAAAATAATTGAAAAAAGACAAGAGTTAAAATATAGAAAAGAAAGACTAGAAGAAAATATGTTAGCAGGAGTATGTAATAAATCAATATTAGCACAAAGAAAGATTATATTAATACTAGAAATACAAATAAATTGCCTAGAATATAAATTACAACATGATATAAGTTACAACAAGAATTATAATGAATAAAGAAGAATTTGCAGTAGACGAAAAAACATATGAAAATCAAGATGGATTAATAATAAAAATAATATTTTCAAATTTAGGAAGACGATATAAAAAAAATAGGAAATAATTTGTATTTAATGTTAGAAAAAGAAACAGCAAAATTAGAAGATAGTTTAACAGCTATGATAAGAATAACAAAGGAAAACGAAGAAATAGATAAATCAAAAGAGATTGAAAAAATAAAAATACAAGCAAAGCAAGAAGTACAACATCTAGAAGAATTAAAAAATACAAAAATAAGTGAATTAGAAAAAGAATTAGTTAAGCTAAAATTATTATATGAAACCAAACAAAAAGAGAAACAGATAGAAAAAGAGAAAGAACTTGAATTGACCAATGAAATAAATAAAATGAAACAAAAATTAAATGAAAATCTTGAAATAGACGAAATAGACGAAATGAATGAATCAGATACAATGAATGATCAAAAATCAGAAATAAGTGATATAAGCGAAACATACACAGAAATTCTAGAACAAGTAAATAAGCCTAAAAAATTAGAAATAAATAGAGGAGATATAAATCAACCTAGCACATCAAAAGTTAAAACACCGGATAATAGTCCTAGAAGCAATCCCAGACGGACAGCACCAACTTATTATACAGATAATTATGAAAGATCAGATAGAACAAATGCAATATGGAATAGTAGATTAAATAAAAGATGGACACCTAGACCAATAACTGAACAATATAACTTTTTAGATCTAGATTGCGTTATAGATATAAATAAAGTAATCTTACTATGGGTAGGAAATATATCTAAACAATTAATTGATAACAAAATAACAACAAAAGAAATGCCAGGATATATAGAAAGAACATTTGTTAGAACAACAAAATTATGGATAGAAGATTTACCCCCAGAAAGTTTAGAAACACTTAGAAGTGATAAGAAAATAGATGGATCTCCATCAACAACAAATATAGACATACTAGATAAATATGAATTAGCAATAAGAAATGAAGTTGGTGGCATGACTACAGAAACAAAAGAACAAAATAGAGAAAAAATAATAAATAGGCAACTTATGACAAAATTAACTATATGTAAAATGTGTTATATAGAAGAATACACATGTGCATTTAAAGAATATTATTACAAAGCAAGATATGATATAAATGAAGCAAAATAAATAAGACAACAATATTTTACAAAACTACCAGAACCATTTAGTACAAAAATAATTAAAGATTGGAATAATGAAGGATTAACAGATACTTTAGGAGCTAGAATAAAATTTCTACACCAATGGTTTGTACAATTATGTGAAAACCAAAAAGAAAAAATAAAAATGGAGAAAGTACTAATTAAAAATTTAGCATGTTGTAAAGATAAAACAGCACCACAGTTTGGTTGTACAGATAAATATTATAAAAGACCTAAACAACACAAAAATTATAGAAAAACCAAAACTAGATATAAATACAAAAAAACAAGACAAAGATATTATGTAAAAAATTATAAAATAAAAAGACCGTATAGACCAAAGAGAAAACTATCAGAATGTACTTGTTATAACTGCGGAAAGATAGGACATTTAGCTAGAAATTGTAAGTTACCTAAAAATCCAAAAGGAAAACGAATTGCAAAAGTAATTATAGATAATGAAGAATACATGCAGATAGATTACATAGACTATGAATTAAGTGAAAATGATAGTATATATGAAGTATCGGATATAGAAACTGAATTAGAAAATGAAGAAATAGATATTGTTCCAGATAATGAAGTAATGAACGAAGTCTAATGTCTGAAGATGATATAAAAATAATATCCAAAGAAGAATATCAAAATGAAGAATTAGCATAACAAAAAATTATATTTGATAATACAATCTTTGAACAAATAAAAGGAAAAGAATTAGATTTAAGTGTTGAAAAAGTACTTGAAATACCTATTATAAGAAACTGGTTTAAAAGACAAAAAGATGAATATTATGTAGTTAGCCAAAAAGAACACATTATAGATTGTAAATATACAAAAGGAAAAGCACAAATACCTATATTAAATAAGAGGATAATAAATAAAGAAATACAAGATATAAAAGCTAAAACACCCATAAAGTACGTACACTTAAGAGGAACAGAAATATTGATAAAAGCCTGTTTTAGAGAAGGAATAGATACATCTATTGAAATATATTTAGCAGATGATAGGATTATATACCCTATAGAAAAAAGCGTAATTAGTGCAGTAAAAGGGAACTTAATATACCAAAAATTTAAATTTATAATAAGTGCCAATTACTCAGTGGCATTAACAGATAGAAACATAGATAAATCATTAGTTCTATATTGGAAAATGTCTGGAATAGAACTAGCACCAGGCAGTAAAATATTTACAGCAAGATGTAAAAAACTATACATACTAACAACAAAACATAAAGTAACGGCAAGAAATAAAATTGATAAAATAAAAATAGAAAATCCTTTTGAAAAAATAATTACTATAATAGACAACAATGATTATAGCTACAAAGAAATTGACATAGAAGAAGATTTAGAAATTGTAAAAGAAAGATTGAGTACTTCAAGTGTACCAAATACATTAACTAGAACTACCTCATCAAGAACGAGCACATCTAAAAGGAACTATGAAAACTCACAAAATTTATTAAATACAGAAGAGATAACACCATACCACTATTTTATAACAGGAATAATAGACCAGAGAAAATATAAAATTTTAATAAACACAGGACAAGAAGAGAATTATATAACGAGAGAATTAGTATTAGAAACAGAAATTATAAAAATAGGACACTTATGCCCTGGATTACCTAGTGAGATAGTAAACACAAATGAAGAAGTAACAGAAAAAGAAATAATTATAGGAGGAATACCAATAGTAATACCATTTAAAATCTATCAAGGAAGCCAGAATATTACCCTAGGAATAAAATGGTTAGAAAAAGTTAAACCATATAATATAGAGAATGAACAATTAATAATAACTTACCAAAATAAGAAAATAATTATTAAAAGAACAAAATGAATAATGAAAATATATATACTTGCAAAAATTATTGTAGAAGGATACCACAACATATATTATACTCCCATGATAGATACAGGAGCAGAAGCAAATATATGTAAATATAATTATTTACCAGAAGATAAATGGGAAAAATTTAAAACACCTATGGTAGTGACAGGATTTAACAATGAAGGTAGTATGATTACATATAAAGCAAAAAATATAAAAATACAAATATGGGATAAAATACTAACAATAGAAGAAATGTATAATTTTGAATTTACAACAAAAGATATGTTATTAGGAATGCCGTTTTTAGAAAGATTTTACCCACAATTTATAACAAAAACACATTGGTGGTTTACTACACCATGCGGAAATAAAATAAGAGCAAAAAGAGTAAATAACAAACAAAGAAAACCCATAGAATGGATAAAAGGAAGTGAAAAAATAAACCAGGAAATGGAAAATATAAGTAAAAATCAAATAACACAATTAGAAATTATCATATTTACAATAGATAAGGTTAAAATAATTAACGAACAACTAGAATTATTATATAGTGAAAATCCATTACAAGGATGGGAAAAGCATAAGATAAAAGTAAAGATTGAATTAATAGATAAAAATAGTATAATAACACAAAAACCATTAAAATATAATTTAGATGATTTAAAAGAATTTAAAATGCATATAAATGAACTATTGAAGAATAATCATATACAAGAAAGTAATAGTAAACATGCAAGTCCAGCATTTATAGTTAATAAACATAGTGAACAAAAACGAGGTAAAAGTAGAATGGTCATATATTATCGTAACTTAAATGCTAAAACTAAAACATATAATTACCCAATACCAAATAAGATACTAAAAATAAGACAGATACAAGGATATAATTATTTCAGTAAATTCGATTGTAAATCAGGATTTTATCACTTGAAACTAGAAGAAGAATCTAAACAACTAACAACATTTACCGTACCACAAGGATTTTATGAATGGAATGTTTTACCATTTGGATATAAAAATGCACCAGGAAGATATCAACATTTTATGGATAACTATTTTAATCAATTAGAAAATTGCATTGTCTATATAGATGATATATTATTATATTCAAAAACACAAGATGAATATATCAGGTTATTAGAAAAATTTATACACATAATTAAACATTCTGGTATAAGCCTAAGTAAAAAGAAAGCAGAAATTATGAAACCTCAGATAGAATTTCTAGGAATACAAATAGATAAAAATGGGATAAAGATGCAAACCCACATAGTACAAAAAATAATCACTATTGATGAAAATATAGATACAAAAAAGAAATTACAATCCTTTCTAGGCTTAGTAAACCAAGTAAGAGAATATATACCAAAATTATCAGAATATTTAAAACCATTACACAAAAAACTTAAGAAAGATGTCGAATATCATTTTGACAATAAAGATAAATAACATATAAGACATATTAAAAACTTATGCAAAAAACTATCAAAACTATATTTTCCCAATGAAAATAAATCATTTACTTATATTGTTGAAACAGATTCAAGCAATCACAGTTACGGAGGAGTCCTAAAATATAGATATGACAAAGAAAAAATAGAACACCATTGCAGATACCACTCAGGATCCTATACAGAAGCACAACTAAAATGGGAAATAAATAGAAAAGAATTGTTTGCATTATCTAAATGTTTATTAGCATTTGAACCATATATTGTTTACAATAAATTTATTGTGAGAACGGACAATACACAGGTAAAGTGGTGGATAACCAAAAAGGTACATGATTCAGTTACAACAAAGGAAATAAGGAGATTAGTATTGAATATATTAAATTTTACATTTACAATTGAAGTAATCAAGACTAACAAAAATCTCATTGCAGATTATCTCTCCAGAGAAAGATACAATGGAGAAAATACTAGCTACAATGACAATACTTTGTCAGAAAATGGAAAAAATAGAAAGCGAAGTACAAATACTAAAAAAGACAGTTAACAGTCAGCAGCATGACTCAAAACATGCGGAGCTAAGTCAGCAGCATGACTCAAAACATGCGGAGCTAGAAGGTGACGTTCGGAAACACCTTAAAACCCATAACAAAATGATATATGCAGGTAGCACATCTACAAGAGGATCAATTACAAAAAAGGAAGATGGTAAGACAAAATACACAAATACCAATATGAACAAGCTATTTTCAAAACCATACCTTCCAGAAAATACCCAAAAAGACATATTTGTACCTCCACAAGTAAATACCTACAAAACCAGTTTGGACTCACATAAACAAATATATAACTATATCACCACGACGTATATAGAAAATATACACAAAATCCAAACCTTTTTGAATCTAAACCCCAGAGCAAAGAATACCCAAAATCCAAATGAAAATTATATAACCCAACACTTACAGGGATATAATAAACTTATAGCACAACCAGGTACCAATTCAAATCTAGTAGCAACTTGCTACAATTATGGACTTTTGAGTACAGTATACACGACAACAGGAGAAGAAATAACTAAGATACCAGAACTACATAAAGCATTTCTACATTATAAAAGAATAACTAAAGGAATTTTACTTTATATAAAGATTTACTCAACAACTGCAGAGATATTATACGACGAAATTAAACCTATAATACAAGTTATCAAAATAGGTTTAACCAAAGAAATGATAATCCCAAAAAAAATAGAAGTACAAGAAGAAATACAAAGAGTAAATATCCCAGAATTCTATGCAAATAAAAGGACAATTGGGATAGCTACTATTTTGAATGAATTATCAAACAATTATTTAAATGAAAATGCAATTTGGAGCTACTATAATTGAGATCAGACGATGATATACTCCAATTGCAGAGAGCTAAAGCCAGCAGATATGGAAGAACTACACCAATGGATATTAAGCTTGCTGAAGCCAAAACAGCTACCTACCACAAGAGCTATCAGAAAAAAATTTATTTCGCCAAACCTGATGACTAGATATTGTAAACTAGTAGGCCAAAAATACCCAGATCACCTATGCACAAAATGTGACGGAGAAGAAAACTATATCCCAGAAGTACAGCTAGAATAAAAAGTAAAGTCCATTATGTAAAGATATAAAGTTATGAATAGTAGTATGTCGGCCTTATGTAAAAAGTAAAGGCCATTATGTAAAGATATAAAGTTATGAATAGTAGTATGTCGGCCATATGTAAAAAGTAAAGGCCATTATGTAATAGTTTTTAAAGTTATGAATAGTAGTATGTCGGCCATATGAAAAAAGAAAAGGCCATTATGTAATAGTCTTTGGTTTTTTGTGTCGGCCGAATTAAAAAAGGCCATGTGTAAAGTAGTATTGGCTACTTGGCCAAAGATTTTTTGTATAAATAGAGGGTTTTCCCTCATAATAAAATAAGCCTTTCCAAGTAACTCACTCTTCTTCTTAATTCCTTCTTCTTAATTCCGCTTCCACTAAAAATTGGTATCAGAGCAGTCAGGTATAAAAGAAGTTAACAACAAAGAAAAATCTATGGAAAACAAAGAAGAATTGACAAACCTACAGAAACAGGTATACTTATTTTCATTTATGAGTAGCTAAACTGATTTGTTCCTAATAATCTCTTATTGATTATAAATGTTTATTATGTTTTAATAATGTTATAATAACCATCTTTAGAAAGTTTGCTACGGAAATATTTCTGAGAGTAAGTATGCCTAGACTATGCCATCCTAAAGTTGAAACCATTAGGAAAGAAGGCCAATTAGGGGAGTAAACAGAGTTGAGGCGCTGTTAGGGTAACTAATCAAAGAAGAAAACCGTAGTAGTGACTAGACGAGATGATTATTAAATTATTATTATTACATAATAAATAAGTATAATATATTAAGAGGTTAGAAGGAATAAAATTTTAGCAAAAACATGTTAAAATGAATTCTTATTTATTAGAAGATGATGTTAACTATAAAATATTAATTCTTTATATATTAAAAGATCTTAATATCGATATAAAAAGAACAATTTATGAAAAATTATTGACATACGAGATAATTGAAGAAACAATTCAAGGTTGGGCAGAATTAATTATACCAGATGATTTTGACACAGATTTATAAGATGATCTAGAATTATTCATAGATCAATGATAGATTATTTATATTTACAATTCTGGAGAAAAACTAAAGAAGAGATAGATCTACTTGAAAAATTACTAATTGAAAATTTATATAAATATTTAAGAACTAGAGAAAATGAATATTTAGAATATATAGAAAACAACGCTAATGAAATACAAAGATTAAATCTAATTAAAAAAGAATATTATGAAAAAATATTTTATTGGCCATTATGTAATAGTTTTTTGTTTTTTGTGTTGGCCGAACTAAAAAAGGCCATGTGTAAAGTAGTATTGGCTACTTGGCCAAAGATTTTTTGTATAAATAGAGGGTTTCCCCTCATAATAAAATAAGCCTTTCCCTTTTACTGCACTAATTACGCTTTTTTCTATGGGGTATATAATCCTATCATCTGCTAAATATATTTCAATAGGTGTATCTATTCCTTCTCTAAAATAGGCTTTTATCAATATTTCTGTTCCTCCTAAGTGTACGTACTTTATGGGTGTTTTAGCTTTTATATCTTGTATTTCTTTATTTATTATCCTCTTATTTAAGATCTTTTAATATATAAAGAATTAATATTTTATAGTTAACATCATCTTCTAATAAATAAGAATTCATTTTAACATGTTTTTGCTAAAATTTTATTCCTTCTAACCTCTTAATATATTATACTTATTTATTATGTAATAATAATAATTTAATAATCATCTCGTCTAGTCACTACTACGATTTTCTTCTTTGATTAGTTACCCTAACAGCGCCTCAACTCTGTTTACTCCCCTAATTGGCCTTCTTGCCTAATGGTTTCAACTTTAGGATGACATAGTCTGGGCATACTTACTCTCAGAATATTTCCGTAGCAAACTTTCTAAAGATGGTTATTATAATATTATTAAAACATAATAAACATTTATAATCAGTAAGAGATTATTAAGAATAAATCAGTTTAGCTACTCTTGATATGCATTCATTCCATGCACCATCACCTAATATTTCCCAAAAGTTGAACGATTATGTCATCATGATGTTTCCACAACTATATGAGTTATTTAAAAAAGATAAACTGATTATGTCAAGTAATTATATTATCACTAATTAGAATATATAAAACGAGGGAGAGCGGTTTAAGTTCATTACAAAACTTCCTCTACCAAGCCCTTATCAACATTTCCAAAAAAAAAACTAAAAAAAACTAAGATATTAGGGTGTAGGTTAATTTTTGAACCAGTAGCAAATTAATTATGAAAGAGAAGAAATTTACACATTACAACACTAAAATCATGTAACGCGCGAAAATGTACCTTATTAAATTTACAACTGCATGAAACTTCATAACCTCAGTATAAAATTAAGATACTCATATGAAAGTGGAATAGCGAGAAAAATATTTTTTAAGTGATTCACAAACTTTTTTTTGAATACAATTAACAACTTGATAGTATATGGGTTCCAAAAGAGAGTCCTTATAGGATTCTCTCCTTTGCTACATCTTGTACTTATTCACTAGCCCTAAATGGCCTACTGGCCTAAACCTGTCTCTATAATCTTTGGATGAACCTCGTTCTCTTTAAAGTTTTCTCACTCACACATTACGCCATAAAACAAAAATCAATGTTAGTGATGGCAACGGATAGGTGGTGTGGAGTGTGGAACTCATAAACAAGGTGGTTTAAGAGAGATTTTTATGTACGATAGGGAATAAAATAATTTTTTGACTTCAAAACCAAGACAAGGTGAAAGGTGACTGAAATGTAAAATAAAATAAATTAAACTTGATTCAACTATGATTTTATATTTATACGGTGGAAGAACTTGAGTGGGAATGATTCTCACATTTATTTTTCATCATCCAAACAATTTCATTAGACAAATACTAGCATAAGCCTCTCAACAAGAGAACTTTAGTCCTATCCTACAAAAATTCTATATTAATAAGTTATGTCTCTTTTAAGGTATAACGTTATGGGTTCTAAAATTGAAATTCTAATTGTATCAACATAAGTTTTGCAATTCAAAGCATGTGAAATATTATTTCTCTGAAGACATAGTATTTTGAAACTGAACTTATGATTCTATAGACATATGTACGTTAAAACTAAGTAATGTAATTCAAAGCTTGTGGGCTAGAATTTCTGAAGACATTTCACGACCCGAGCCTACACCCTAGACGTGACCAACACTTAAGAACCATTGCTCGTTGATAACGTTCAAATATATGTTTTGAAAAGAAATATAAACGATCGTATGTAATATATTTACCCTACTATGAGTCGGGGTCGATTCCATAGAGAATATGGAAGAATATTATCAATAGCAAATATTTAAATCGATAGTCGTTATATAAAAATACGGGATTTAAATTGAAATAAAAAGGAAAACAATAAATCTAGCTTTGAATGAATATTTATTTATATCCAAATTAATAAAAATAACTAGGAATGTGTTCCCCATAAGCTCATAACGCAGTAATCCTAGTAATAACAATTCTTTCCTAGTGTATTTCATGCAAAGTGATAAGTTAGGTATCTCTAATTCCTTGGTCCGGTAATTAGAGAATTTCACCCCGCACCTTGGTCCGGCTACATGTGTATAATTTACTAAGACCAGAGGCGGACCCACATGGTGTCCGCCGGGTGCTCGATCACTCATTATCTTCGTTACGAAATATATATATTTATGTAGAAATTGATAGGTATTTGTATAAAATTAACATAGAACACCCAATGAATAAATGATATAGTTGGCCCAATGGTTCTTGAATGGGTACTTAAGGCTCTTTGAGTGTTGTTACCAAGGTTCAAATCTCATTGTTAACACATAGTTTTTACGTTTTCACTTCAGAGCACCCACAACCTTAAAATCTTAGATCCACCACTGACTAAGACTTACCATTACCTTATATTAGACATCATAATCGATGTATGAGTTAGTTATTAGTTCGCACCAATTGTCACTAGCCTATTAGATAGTATCACACTAAATCTATGTTGATAATTCTTTTCTTATTTACTACCTCCTTGGTCCGGCAAGTAGCAACAAGGCGATCTCTAATGCATGCACTCGTTAAAAATACTTCAAAACGAAAGAATTATCAATGCCTGCAACAACCCTATTCAAGAATTGCTTAGTTACTATTCATACTTTGTTAATCGCTTATGGTTTCCACAACCCTAGTTATGAAATTTAGCTACTCATTATCTCAAAAACACAATCAAAATTTATTAAAATAAATATGCTTGTGTTAATGATAAAGAGTTAAGAACAATAGCTAAACTATCTTTTATGAATCACGAATACAACTAAATAATAAAGGAGAAGAAATAATAAACCACAATTCTCCGGACTTCATGCTGCTCTTTCGAAGTTCAAAAGCTAGAATTTTTTTTATATTATGTCTTGTTTCTTGATTCTTGGCCTCCTCCCAAAATAATTATTTTTATGGACTATTTATAGATAAAGAAAACTCTAAATAAAATAATTGAGTCTAAATTAAATTATGAATTCAAAACCTGGAAGGAATTGATTACGTAAAGTATTTGCTCGGAATTTGTGTTGCCGTCACCTTCAATTAAGAGTTGATCTTTTAGTGGCTTCCACGTGGAAGCAATTTGATTTTGAGAGTTTTGGCCCTTTCCATATATAGAAATATATTATTATATTAACTTTAATCTATTAATCTTCCTGCTTAGTGTCCTTCTTCAACCTTCCATTTTTAATTTGTTTTAGCTCCAAATTACTTTATTTTTCCGCCAATTTAATCCTACAAAAGAAATACATAATTTAGCACAATCCATAATTTATGCTCAAAAAGGACAAAAATAAATAATAAATGTGAGGAAAATAATGATTAAAAATATATATTTTTTGACCTCACATCAATACCCCACACTTAAACTTTTGTTCGTCCTCGAGCAAACATTAAAGCTCATCCCAAAGAAATCATACTAGCACTGTCATTACTTTGGTTAGTACAAACAATTAGGTCATATACCAATTTCAAAACATCAAGTAGACTTCTCAATCATTATGTGAGACATTCAAATAAACAACAAACATCTAACCTCCTAACCTCAAGGAAGGACTTCAAACTCATCAAATTTAAGCTTGCTCCCCTACTCTCATTAAAAAAAGTTAATAATATCACCTATCTATTATGAAACAAGTGCCCTCACAAAAAGAAATAATCAACACACTCAATTTATAGGATAGAATATAAATTAAGGACTTCATATCAAGAACAACTCTCATATTCACAAATAAAAATCACATGTATGCACAAAGAACCATATGCTTGCCCATTATGTACATCTCCACTAATTAAGCATGCTTGAGTAGAATCAAATAAGACTTTAACAGGTTGTAATGTAGGCTGCGGGAAAGATAGGAAAACAATATACTAGCGACTTACACTTCCTTAAGCACTTTGAAATTTTAGATTTCATCACCCATTAATTTCTTCTCTATATTTTTCAGCCCTTTCTCCGACAACTCTTTCACAAGTAATTCTAATCATATCAAGAATGTTTCAATCATTAATTTTTTCCCTTTTTTTTTTAAGTTTTCCCTCGTGATAGAAACCCTCAACCTACCTATTTGACATGCGTTAAGGTGCACAATGTCCTCGGAAGGACCAGGGCCATCATCAAAGTAACTCTTTTTTGTCTCATCTCACATTTTTCAGTTTTGTTTGCATGTCGCATTCTTTCAAAGAGGGCTTTTAAGTACTTTGTAGCTATCATTGATTATCTTTTCACTCATTCATACATTTTTCTCATAATTGATAATTATAATAAGTCTATGCTATGATGTTCAAGGAAGCAAGGTGCAAAAATTAGGGATTCAACAAAATAGTCAAGGAAAAAATATGGCTACCAACAAAAGGCTACAAGATCAAAAGGGCTAATAGTGATAAAATATTTGCAAAGGCTATAATTTATAAGAAAAAATCAAATAAAGCCTATTATTATCTCCTAAACAAGGAAACAATTTTTTATTTCGCTTCAATAACATGCAGGGCAAGTTCAATACTAAGATGCAAAACATAGAATAAACAAAATCTCAGCAAACATGGCACAAGTATCAACATGATGGATCAATTCAACTTCTAAGAGAGACAGGATCATAACAAAATATAAAATAAATAAGCTATATACAAAATTACAACCATGAACCTAGATGTAAAAATGTTTGCAATTTCACTAGCAATCAATCATTCACAAGAAAGTACTATTAGGACATACTATTAACCATGCGTTTTGAATAGTATTATTATTAAACAATTATTTATTCCTTTATTCAATTCAATAAAGTTTTACATTAAATTGATCAATTGTCATATATGTATCCTTAAATTATTCAATAGATTATTTGGTGTATAGAGTTTAATCTCATACACAGAAGATCAAATCACCGGTTCCTATAAGTTAAAAGTTATAGTTCACAATCATAGATGGAAATCTGGAGAAAAACCACCAGAAAGATTGTAGCACGAGATTAAATGTAATTTATTTTGATTATGAGAATGATATAGTTCTAACTTCTCATGCTAGTGCATTTGGTATGTATTGAACGGGACCGAATAGAGATAGATGTTTTAGACTGAATGATAAAAAATATATTCTCTAAACTGTTAAATGTACTTATATTCTTAATCATGATATAACGATTATGATCTGCATATATTAATTATCGTTTTGATATATTAAAATTTGAGATTGTAAGATGGGTAATTATGCCTGGTAGATTGGATGATAATAATATATATTGGTGAAATAATTAGTTAGTTGATGGAATCCATGTCTCAGTATATAGATTGATGATACACCTTTTATTAAAAGCATATAAGTTTTCATGTGTAAACACAACAAGTAGATTTATTTATCTGGCACATGAAATAATTTAAGTATTGTTCTAAATGAAGTTAATCATTGATTTAAATTCGTCAGTAATTTAATTTATTGATTATTATCAGTATTCTTAACATGGAGAATTTACATAGGTGTTTAATGGTGAATTTTGAAATAAATAGTGCAATTATGAATTTTTCGTGGAATGATTTATAGTTTATTATGGTAAGAATAATTAAAATTAATTAACTAAAATTATTTCCATAATAGGAAGCCTCAGTAAAAAATTATGTGGTCCCTGCAGTGCTCAATTTAACTAGAACCCAGAATCCTATTTTCTAGTAGAATATGGAAAGTAGCATGTATATTTTATTCCAAGAAGAAATGTATGTTTGGTTTTTTCTTGAAGAAAAAGGATTTAAACTTTCTTCTCCTCTTAGGACTAGGAATACATCTCTATAAATAGGAATACTTCTAACCTAGAAATATATTCGGTATTCTATATATAATACTTGCCCACCCAAGTATTGAGAGAGTTCAATTGTTAATTAGGATCATTGTAGAAGACTGTAGAGGGAGTTGAATTTACTTCAAGATATTTGCACACACTTAAAGAAGTAGTCCTGAGTTAATTTTCAGCATACTTTCTATGTGATGGGTATTTGTGATTATTGTTTATATTCATGCAAGATGTATGATTCTTGAATGCTACCGCTATGTATGCTATGTTCTAACAAGTATTACTTAAAATTAAACCCAAATAGTAAGTATCACATAACTCAAAAGGGTTTTTTCTTTTCTCTAAAAAAATTATAATTAAAAAAATAAAATTTATTCCTAAAATAAATAAATAAAAGACACTCGGTTCAAATGGACTATCCTTAGGAAAAGAACCGAAAACAAAAGCCAAGAAACTTAACCTAAAAAAAGACTAACTAAATAGGAATTCATTCTTCCACTGCACACTTAAAAAGATGATATGTACCCAAAGCATTAAATAAAATATAAAACAAGGGTTAGGAAAACTCCCTGAGGCCTTTAGGCCTAGCTAGTTGCATGTTCTCTAAATTTATATCAAGGGTTGTCACCACACTTAAGCTCAAACATGCTCCTTTGATTCTTATTTTTTTTTGGGTACTCAGTCTTCCCCTAATCTGCAAAAATAAGAAAAAAAAAGTGATACTAATAAAAAAAAAGAAAAAAAAAGAAGTTACATTACTAATTGGGTTGCCTCCCTATAAGCGCTTCATTTAACGTCGCAGCACGACACTATCAATTTTAGTATTTGTCCTTCCACTTTGAAGATATGAATTGCACCCCTAATTTCATATCAATTTTTCTATTACGCTCTAGGGGTGGTGGTATACAAATAAAGATCCCAATCAATAGATATGACATTATGCACTTCTTGAATCCTAACTGAGGAATGCAATTCTATGATGTTGGAACAATAAATTCAAGAATATCAAAATAATTTTCCTCCTCCGTACACTCTTCTATAGGCTCAGATGAATCGATTAATTTCTCATCATCTAAACATAATGTGGAAAAATATTTGGAATGCGTCCAATGCGTCCTAACACATGAATTATTTTATTATTTACACCCTCATATTTACACATACTAGAGTTTTTAAAAATATTATTATTTACATCATTACATTACTCTAGTGCACTCTTCTCAACAAGGAAAACATCAATAAAAGTATGATCAAGCAATTGGCCCTCAACATTAAACTCATCCAGTTGATTTATAAGAATTTTTTCTTCCTCACACATATTATTACCAAATTGTTGGGTGTCATATGATTTAATCTTTGTACTCAACTCAATATCTATATAATAGAGATCAAATTCAAAGGTATATTCACTAAGGCTCCTACATATTGATTTATAACAAAGTATTAACAACTCTTTCATGTCCCCATATAACTTATCTAGTTAAGAAAAAAAAATTAACCTATAAGAACAAATTAAATTAGTTGGGCAAAAATTGCAAGGACACTTATAGCTACATACTTTTTGAGATGACATCTCAAAAAGAGTAGATGAAATATGATAATAATAATAATAATACTAAAAAATAATTGAAAACTAATCCTAAGAAATAAAAAAAACTAAAAGTTAAAATAAATACTAAAGACAATTTCTAAGCCATATTCCTCGGCAGGTGCCCCATTCTTGATAACGTTCAAATATAATTCTTGAAAAGAAATATAAACAATCGTATGCAATATATTTACCCAACTATGAGTGGAATTGATTCCACTGAAAATATGGAAGAATATTATCAATAACAAATATTTAACTCGATAGTCATTATACAAAAATAGGGGGATTAATATTGAAATAAAAATAAAAGCAATAAAAATAGCTTTGAACTAAGTTATTATTTATATCTAAATTTATAAAAATAACTAGGAATTTGTTTTCCATAAGCTCATAACACGTTAATCCTAATAATAGTAGTTCTTTCCTAGTGTATTACATTCAAAGTGATAAGTTATGTATCTCTAATTCCTTGGTCGGGCAACTAGAGAATTTCACCCCGCATCTTGATCCAGCTACGTGTGTATAATTTACTAACACTTACACTTACCTCATATTAGACATCATAATTGATGTAAGGGTTAGTTATTACTTCGCACCAATTGGCACTAGCCTATAAGATAATATCACAATAAATCTATGGTGATAATTCTATTTCTTCTTAACTACCTCCTTGGTCCGACAAGTAGAAACAAGACGAGTTCTAACCCATGCACTCGCTAAAAAGACTTATAAACGAAAGAATTATCAATGCCTGCAACAACACTATTCAAGAATTTCTTAGTTACTATTCATACTTTGTTAATCGGTTATGGTTTCTACAATCATAGTTATGTAATTTAGCTATTCATTATCTCAAAAACACAATGAAAATTAACTAAAATAAATAAGCTTGTGTTAATGATAAAAAGATAAGAACAACAGTTAAACTATCTTTTATTAATCACGAATAAAAGTAAATAATAAAGGATAAGAAAGAATAAATCGCAATTCTCCGGCCTTCACGACGGCTTTTTCAAAGTTCCGAAGTTAGAAGAAAATTTATATTGTGTCTTGTTTCTTGTTTCTTGACCTCCTTCCAAAATAAATATTTCTATGAACTATTTATAAATAAAGAAAACACAAAATAAAATAATTGAGTCCAATTAAAATTAGGAATTCAAAACCTGAAAGGTATTGATTTCGTAAATTATTTGTTGGGAATTTGTGTTGCGGTCGCCTTTGATTAAGAGTTGATCTCTTAGTGGCTGCCACGTGGCCGCAATTTGATTTTGAGAATTTTGTCTCTTTCCATATATAGAAATATATTATTATATTAATTTTAATCCATTAAGCTGTCTGCTTAATTTTCTTCTTCAACCTTCCATTTTTAATTTGTTTGAGCTCCGTATTTCTTTATTTTCCCACCAATTTAATCCTACAAAATAAATACACAATTTAGCACAATCAATAAAAATTTTGCACAAAAGGACAAATATAAATAATAAATGTGAGGCAAATAATGAATAAAATATATATTTTGACCCCACATCACTCGTCCCCCAAGCAAACTCTTATCTTAGATGACTACAAGTGGAATGCTAACTCGAGCATACATAAACGTCAAACTGAAAGAAATGCTAAGTCAAAATTTAACTATATCTCAAAGCTATCTGAATATACTAAGTACTAAACTTATGTTTTAAAGAAAACCTCTGAAAATAAAGACTCTCAAATACAATCTATCTATGAAGTATCTACTATACATGAGTGTCGGAACAATACCCACGTCTCCTCAAGAAAATTGGTACTAACAACTCATAAAATTAGACTCCTGCAGAAGCAAGGTAGTCTTACTCAAAAGATGGCGAGCGAATTTAGTGATCTCGACAGACTCTTGTTAAGGATCCTAAGAATCCATATCCGAATACTTAATTGATGTAGGAAGAATGACATTTGTACATTAAATGTACGAGTAAGTAATATAGATGCATAACAAATAAATGAAAAAAGAACTTATAACAATATACTGCAAACTTAATGTAAAAAAAATAAAGGAATTAAATCATTTAAAAGTTTATAAAATATTTTTTCAACGCTGAACTCAACATAATAAGTGATATAAAAATACACGTTAACTCTAATGGGAAATTCTCTAATCGAAAACCATCACTATGAGCTACATCATGATACATCATCTAGCCCAACATGGATACACCTCAACTAAGTGGATTCACTAAGCAATAAGGATTTCTTCTAAAAAGTATTATAATATACCCATGTTGGCATATATATATATATATATATATATATATATATATATATATATATATATATTATGAGAAATATGAGTTGTCAAGATCATCCCACATCAGTGCTCAATGCTACTCTCAATAATATATTCACATGCTCAATGTTTAAAAACATACTCTTCCTCTAGTTTGAGATAATTGCTCAAACTATCTTAAAGAGGTATCTGCTCTGAAATAAATCTTAACTCATCAACTCAATTAGAAATGAAAAAATTTCTTTCGTCTATGTAAAAAAGATACATATGGGAATACTTATTCCCTTATACTCTTATTAAATTCATACTTGAAAATTATTCCTCAAAATATATCAAAATCATATTGTCATATGACCATTGATGACTCGGGAAGTCATACAACATAAACACTGATGGTATATATAGATACCATACTACTAAACATGCATGGTACACTCGACTGTAATACTAATCATGTTTTATAAACTCTTTTTCATAACTCATCTTTACTTCCTCAATAACATAGTTTAAAACTCAAGTGTTGACTTTAGAAAGCTTCTCAAGATTTATAATACAAAAAAGGTTCATGTTGTAGGATGTGAGGACGAACTAATCCAATACTATGATAGCCTTGCATGCCTGACAAAATAAGGTTCTTGATGAATGTTGTATAAGAACATGATTAGAAGCCTAGAAACTTTAGCCTGAAGTAGAAAAATCAAGAAAACCCTTTCTTGCGATCCTTGAATTTTTTTTTTGGAAATCTCTATGGACAAAACTTATTATTTTCATTATTGCTTCATAACATTATGGATTAATTTATGTTGTATATAATGAAATTCTTGGAGAAGGACTTAGCTTGAAGAAGAATCTTGCAAAAGATATAAAGAATCTTTAATGGAAGTCTTGTACTGAAATTTTTTCTTGGTATTTTGTCTTAGGGTTTGAGAGAGAAGAGAATGTTGGATTAAAAGAAGAAAATATGATTGGTTTGGGACTTTAATTAATTATGAATTTTGTTTAGTTTTTTCTTAGAGTTAAAATTACAAAAACGACCTTTTTAAATTTTCTTATAGGCTAATTTGTCACTGCACTGTATGAGGTTACTACGAAAAAAAATCTACATGAGTTTCCCTCATTACTTTAAATTGGAAGAGTCTTGATAGCTTAGGTGTAAGGCTGATTTGTTCTTTTAAAAGTGTAACCAACATTATGATTACTTGGTGGTTAGGTTTATGTATTCTTTTTTGTTTATATAATTAATATATGAGTCTGGAAGGGGTGAATGTTTGATATTTGATTTGGTATTTTCAAATTTGTTTTTCGTAATCGGTAATTGGGAGTAGATACATAATACATAACCCTCAAACATTGGTTCAATAAATAAAAATCTAGTATAATAAATAAAATTTTGATACAGTAATTCAGTATTATGTATTGAAAAAATATTATTTTGGAAAGGTATATAATTTTTCCAACATTTGAAATACTAGATTTTAGAGAAATCATGTATAGATGTTAGATCAATACAATCGAGCCTAGTTTGATTCGTTAATTATGGAATAATTGTATTATATTTCTAAGGGTATAATACGATAAAATAGTAACAAACTAGTGTTCAGGCTTATGTTTTTTTTGGAGAACTAACATTATGAATATTTTTTTATTGTGGTTATGAGACACTATATACAAGTTATAACTTTAATGAAGAAAATTTACTCTTAATCACTACGAGTTCATCAATAAGGGTTATAGTGAGATGAATATGATCTCTTCACCTCTAATTACTAAAATATTTTTATCTTGAACCTTAAAATATCATGTGAATGGGATGTTTCTCCTTAATTGGATCTTACATAGCAAGAGATTAAATTAATTGACCACTGTATGGCCCGGATTAGTGATACGTCAAAAATTACACTTCAATTAATAAGTATAAACGGTCAAAGTCAAGTTATAAAACTCAGCGTGAGTTGAGGTTGATCCGACGGAGTATTTCTTTACAGAAATAGTTTCACTATCACCTTTGCCAAAATGTTGTTAATATTTTATAGAGAAAGCAATGACACAATGTAAAATTGGTTTGGTTGTGAGATCAAGTAACCAATATTGCTAAAATCTTCAGATTAACACAATCAATAGAATGTTAACTTCAAGGTTGTCATGATTAATGAATGAAATCAGGGTTGTGTTTCCCATGACGTTACATCTGGTGTTTATTCATGAATGTGTTTTAGGTAATAATTCCTATGCAAATTACATGCGAATTAGGTGTATCAATGACTTCTTAGTCTAGTTAGATAACATTCCACTCAAGTCTTCTCGGTCTTAGAGTAGTATTCGATTTTACCCTCGCATAGTTTAGGGTCAAAGTTCTCTTCTTCTCTATAAGTTTCACTCCAATTCAACTGTTCAACTCAACTTTTCCCTAACTATCGATTTCTCTCGAACAACTGACAGATACAGGAACGGTCTGATGCGTGCACTCATTATAATAAATAAATAACAAAAGTTGAGTTTTATATTGAAAATATGAATTACATTCTACTCGTATTATGAATATACACCTAGATTTCAGTCATAGTTCCCACAATCCTAGTTGTGGTGTTTAGCTATTCATTCTATCAATCAAATAAGCAATGATAAGTAATGACTACATTAAGAGAAATCATTTACGATAATATGTAGATTCAAAAGAGCACTTGATATTCAAAAACAAAAGAAAACCTTAATTCTCGATTTAATATTAATCAGTCAAAACCAAAGTAGATAATATTTAGAAAGTATTTTTTTGTTCAAGATATGACGAGTTAATTAAAAATTACAGCCTAACTAATTAAAATAGTAACTCTAAAAATAATCCTACTCGAAGTAGGACTTAAATGTCGGGCAACTTCAGGATGACATGATGATCCATCACGTGCTTCACGGTCCGTGAAGCATGCCATGGCCGGTACTTAGTAAAATAGAATGTGATATTTCAATGCCTAGATACCGGAAACTCTTCACGATTGTGATCACGAACCGTTGCGCGGACCACAATTGGTTTCAGTTTCCGTGGTCCTTACTTAGTCATGCAAAACTTTACTTCTCAATGCATGTCTACTTGAAATCCTTCACGAAGGTCCATGACCCATTTGGGCTTATGTGGTCTTTACTTAGCCAAACCAAAACATAGTCCATCAAGGCATTTCCACTAGTTCGACTTAATGAGTTACACCACGAGTTGTCATGATCACCAAGGCCCGTCTGGGCTTCCATGATCTTTCCTTGGCTAAAATCAACCTTCACTCTGCAAAGCCTGATTATGTGACCTTCTTTATGAGCTTCAGGATGGACCATAAAAGAGACAACAACCCGTCTTGATCTCTCTGTTCCTTTTTCTAGAATAAATTATCTTCTTTTCTTTTATATCTTCCACGTCAACATGTTTTACCTGTTCGACATCACCAAGCACATTATACCACCTAAATACACTCGATTCTAGCAATAATGTTTAGTTTAGGGCATCAAATATGCCAACATTTCATGGCACATGAACAACCTCAATTTAGAACCATTACTTGTCCTCAAGTGATTACAAAAACAAAACTTTTGAGGCTTAAACCCCATAGATACCATACAATCAGAAAGCAGCCATCCCAACCACAATTTGTATCCAAAACCATCTAACTTAGATGCAAGGATCAATTTATGCCATCCCATTACCCACCGTTAATCATGCTTATGCTCATGTATGTTATCGACTGATACTCTCAAATTAAACTTCCCTAAAGAAGTATAAGCGGTCGTATAAAGTAAAGAATCCAATTGTTAGGTTGGGGTCGATCCCACAAGGAAAATGGTTTTGACTTAACTTTAATCTACGATTACTTCTATTTAGTCAAGTCCTTTCCGAAACTAGTTTAACTAAAAGGGGGGTTTTATGTAAAAAAAATGTTCAATTATTACTAAGTAAACAAGTAGCAAGATTAAAACTTTAGTGTTTATCAAGTGATGAGAGAAACTAGGGTTTAAGTGTTCCCAATAGGTTCATAACATGGTAATCCTAGCTATAATAACTCTTTCCTAGTATCTTGCATGCAAAGTGACAAGTTATGTATCCCCAATTCCTTTGTCCGGCAACTAGGGAATTTCACTCGCACCTTGATCCGGCTACGTGTGTTTACTTTACTAATCCTTATCTTTACCTCATATTAAGCATCATATTCAATGTATGGCTAAGTTACTACTTCGCACCAATTGAAACTAGCCTATTAGATAGTGCATACTAAATCAACATTGATAATTCTTTTCTTATTACCTACCTCCTTGATTCGGCAAGTAGCAACAAGGCGAGTTCTAATGTTGGCCACCTTTAAAAAGACTTTTAAACTAAAGAATTATCAATACATGCAAGAAACTATTCTAGAATTGTTATTTAGCTAGTTTTACTTTGTTAATTACCCATGGTTCCCACAACCCTAGTTGTGGATTTAGTTACCCATGCTAAGAATTACACAATTCACAATAGTTTAAACAATAAATCATGTACTTACTTTAACAAGTTTGAAGAAAAACCCAGAAATATCACTTGAATTAACTAAAATATTGAAAGAAACGATTCCAGAAAAATTGAAGTATTTCCCAAAAACCAAAGTTTTTCTTCCAATAACACAAATCTGAAAAATAGTAAAGAGTCTAACCTCAAAAATAAGGTTTTGAGTCCTATTTATAATAATAAAGTCCTAATATAAAAAGGATTTTTAAATAAGGAAAAATCTGTCCAAAATGCATCTTCAGTCGATGACCCAACTGACGGTCCGTCGATGGAACGACGGACCGTCGACATCTTCCGTCATCCCATACTTCAAATCTTTTTCACCCTTCACTTTTCAACACTTTCTGTTACCATCGACGGACCAACAACATCCGTCAGTAGACCAACGGTCCGTCGATGGCCTCCGTTCCTCCATCCTTAGTGGTTTCTTCAAATCGGGTACTGGGACTACTTTCTGTTACCATTAACGACTTGCCAGTGAAGCTTCGTCGATCAGTCGATGAACCGTCGATCCTTCCGTATCCCCACACTTGGTCAGAATTCCCCAATTTGATTTCAGCAGCCTGGACCTCCCTTCGACGATCATCACCTACGGACCATCAACAGGTCGATGGACCATCGATGGATCCGTAGGTTATCAATTCTACACTAATTTCAGCACAGTCTTCAATGTTTTCGTTCTGGACAGTTTTCCTGCAAACACAGATAAGAAGACATCAAAATTACTACAAAAAGACCTTAGACACACACTAAACTTAAGGAAAAAGTATTGATAGTACCGTGAAACCACGGTACATCAACACCCTCAACTTAAATTCGTTGTTTGTCTCAAGCGACAAACTATGACACACCACAACACCTTTGTACAAAGGTATCTTCATTTAAGCTTTCAAAATCATCTGGCTATCAATCCCGATTATTTTCATTGCTTTTATGCATGATATCACTCTTAGGCTTATTCATGTGGATCAGACGATGACACACACTCACCCCGCACCGACAGCTCTCCTCTTTTATCTCTCACCAAGGTACCAACTTTCCAATATTGCAACTAGTGTCCTCACTTTAAAAACAACATCCTCCTTTTTCACATAGTGATTTCAATTTGAGTATAAAGATTATTTTTCGACACTCGCTCTCATAACCACTTCACACCTAATTGATACTTGTCGCTATAGGCTTGCCCTTATTTTCACTGCTTTAAGTTCACCATATTAGACTCTCAGGATCACAATAGGACTTTCTTGGCTTGTAACGTAATCTCAGGGTCAGGTAGGGTACATTTGGAAGCATTTTAGTGACTTATTGCCCTCCTTGACATAACTGCTAAGCGTCCTACCTTTTCATCGTTTATTATGCCCTACTCTTCAGTTTCTCATATTTCTTGCCTTTCTTTTCTCCTTTCTTTTTCCTTTTGTGCAAATGACCCTTCTTTTATTTTTATTTTCAATTTTTCAATTTTTTCACTTGATTTCAACTTTTATTGAGTCACTTTACTTTTCTTCTTCCATTAATTCTTTCAACCCCGCTTTTCGGAACATTCTTCATAATAGCCACCCTCAACTCATGGCTTCGCCATGAGTCAAGGTACACAATACCCAAAGTTGGGTCAGGGCCAGGACGAGCTTTGTTTCTGCATTAGCCACCCTCAACTAATGCTTTTGGCATAAGCTAAGGTGCACCTGTCCAAGGATCGACCAGGGCCAATATATTATACCCCGAAAAGATGAGTTGGGGTAGAAAAGAACGGTTCATTGTAAGATCAAATAATTTGGATAAAAAAGGATTAATTTCATTTGGTATTCTTTCATTTAGGCTAAAGATTGACTATGTTGAACAAGGACCTATGATCCTTTCCTGATTGTCTAACATAGGTTACTTTTTGCAGGACTAACCGGGCAAGTTCTAGCTAGGCACCAACGGTGGACTATTCAACTTTCCTCACACTCACTTAACACCTCATTACCCTACCAGATTATCGGACACCTAGTTCGAGCGTTAGATCGAGGATCATGCAATGGTGTATCTCTATGTCATGCTTAGAGCCAACACATTCAGTATTTAATTATGCCTAATCATGCAAGCATTCATTTTAGGACGGGATATTATTGTATTTTAGCCATCATGCTTCAGATTTCACACATACTTTGTACAAGGTAATAACATGCCGGTTCAACAATAAAATAATCAGTATCTTGGGGGAAAAAACACAGGCAAGAAAACCCCAAGAGAGGATCATGAGTTGGGCTACTCAAACTTCACCCTAGCACTCACATTCCATTTACCCCACCCCCAACAAGAAAGCATGCAACTGTCCCCAATGCATAAGAAATATAAAACAGGGTGGTAGGTGAAGCAAACCTGAGGCGCATAGCGCCGATGATCAACAAGATGGCGGGTACAGTTTTCGGAACCCGCTCCCTCAGTAGTAGGGACACCATCAGTAGTGTCCGCAACAATGACAACACCCTTAGTAGTGATCCTCTCAACATCAACAATCCTACAGCTAAACGCCCCAGCAGCCAACTCAAGAGCCCTCATCTGTCGGGCCTCCTTATCTATCAGTGCGGCTCTCCTCGCAGCCTCCAACTCAATACGCTCTCTCTTCCTAGCACGAGCCTCATCACCCTCTCTGGTCCGTTTCCTCTTGGCATGCTCATGGCGGAGGCGGTGGCGCAGCGGTGGTCTAGAACAGTACAACTAGTACCGTATCCTCAGCAGGATCTGCAGGTGTGGCCTCAGACTCAGGTACCCGCGCATCCAGAATGGCATCCATATCAGCCCTCAGACTCGCTACAGCAGCCTGGAGAGTCGTCAAGTCAATAGTAGGGGCTGGCCGGGCAAGAACTCTCAACTCGAAGGCGTCAAGGCGCTGGTGGACTATCATAATCTGCCTCTCAGTCTACTGGGCAATCCTCATCTCGATCCGCTCCTCCGCCTCAGCAATGGACTTCTGCATCCATGGCTGGATATGATGCAGCAGTGTGGCCATCTGGGCCTCTAACTTCTGTACCATAGCCATCGGGACCAGTGCTACAGATGGAGTGGAGCGGGAGGAACTCAGAGCTGTGCTAGTACCCGGGATAGACTCAACCGGGGTGGTGCCGGTAGGCTCTAATGTAGCTTGATCATCCCCTTGGGCTTGCTCTACCGTGTCCGCCAAATTCTCTCCTAGCGGATGCACATCCACTATGGGCCCTCTTTTAGTGCCGCCTCATTGGCCTCATCCCAGATGTGACCGATATCAAATGTCCCCGTAGGAGTCCTGAGAACATCAATATGCCATATGGGCACTCCAGCAGACCTGTACAACTAGAAAATCATGCACGGAAAAGGGTACGTGGTGGTGGCCTTAAAGGCCCTGTCATGAATGACTGCCAGCAACAGTCTCGGAATATCCACCTCAAACCCTGCAACCATGGCAGCTACCAATATTGCTCTATCCCATGTAAGAATGTTGTCGGCAGCAGTGGGGATATGGAGTGACGGACCAACAACCAGATGAAATCGGCCGTGAATGTGAGGTTAGCCTTCTTGATAACACCTCGGGGCTCCAGCACCCAATCTGCACCCTCACCATCCACGGACAGATGCTGGGCTATCCACCTCTTGATGGTCTCTCTCACCACCATATTTCTCTGGAAATGACCCTTCTTAATCAGCTTCCACCGATAGTCAAACTCGGGGGTAGGGGGCTCCCTGGTAGCATCTGCATCAGCACCGTATAAGAAACGACAAATAGTGGGTACAGAGATGTCCACCCTGCGGCCACGGACTCAAACATGATCAAGTGGTGCCTGTTTGGCTGGATTAGACCGCCTATCCAATGAAGACCGGAGAGTCGCTTCATAAGAAGCGTAGAACTCTCGCACCACCTCCTCACTGTAGAGTCCAACTTTCCTAGCCATCCACTCTAGTCGATGGCGGGTGAAAAGAGCATGTATATCAGGGACAGAGTGGAGACTCCCTGTAAGAACTCTTCGCTCGACTTTCAGAGTCCAAGTCATGACCCTCTTGTCATTAAGCAACTTCACATCCCTGTACACTTGGTATTGTCGTTGTAAACACCACCAGTTGGGTTGATCAGGAACAGGTGTAGGGACATCGGTCGGGGGTGCTGGAGTAGAGTCAGCACTATCGGCCTCATCATCCGAGGCAGAGTGGGCAGGTGCAGCAGGAACAGTGGAACCATGCGAAGCTGAGGCTTCCTCAGACCCGGAAGCCTCCTCAGAGCCAGATGCTCCCTCAGACCCGTAAGCCTCCTCGGAGCCAGACGCTCTCTCAGAAACCGCGGTAGACCTAGACGGTGTGCCGGTCAGTGTGCGCTCCTCATCAGACTGGGAGGCAGTGACTACGCCGGACACCACCCTCTTGGGCGTGCTCCGAGAGGTCCTAGAAGTACGTGATGGTGTCTGGGTGCCTGGTGGCACGTATTCGGGGTCGCGTTCTTCGTCGGATGAGCCAATCACTAGCTGGCGTGAAGGGGGAACAAACTTGGAACGTCCTCTAGAGTAGACTAAGTCTTGCTTGGGGGCCATTGGTACCTGCAAAAGAGAGTTATTAGTTTCATTGTAAACATTTGACACACCCAACATAAGCAAGATCAAATTTGAAACACAAAACACAGTCAAGTTCAGAACTGCAGAACTGACTGACGGGCACTACAGACGGTCCGTCGATGGAACGACGGTCCGTCGGTGAACACTTAGCAAATATTTTGAAGGCTTTAGGAACAAAGGTTCTGTTAAGGACGACGGACTTGCAGGATGGTCCGTTGATCAACCGACGGACCGTAGACCTAGTACGTCGTTGGACACTTAGAATAAAAAATTAGAATGATTGACATGCTAAGGTTTTGTTAAGGATGACGGACTTGCAGGACGGTCCGTCGATCAACCGATGGACCGTAGACCTAGTCCGTCGTTGGACACTTAGAAAAAAAATTAGAATGATTGACATGCTAAGGTTCTGTTAAAGACGACGGACGTGCAGGATGGTCCACCGATGAAACGACGGACAGTAGATCACTTCCATCGGTAGGCACTTAGACAAAAAATTTTAGACCCTCAGCAAACAGGGTTCTGTTAGAGTCGACGGACGTGCAGGACGGTCCGTCGATCAATCGACGTCGATCAATCGACAGACCGTAGGCCTAGTCCGTTGTTCCAGAGTTGATTAAAATAGGGGGTAGCTATCGACGGACCCCATCGATGGTCCGTCGATTGATCGACGGTCCGTAGATGGGGTCTCGTACTGTCGGTCAGAGACAAATTTTGGTAATCCATATTTGGCACCCACAATTGACAATGTCAAGCATAATTGTAACATTCTGGAAAATTACATGTCTAGTGAAGAGCCCAGTAGGTCTTTAGGAATGCGTATTGGGGATACGTAGGCATCCCAATGCCCAATATTGAGAAATATTGGGCATAGTATAGAAAATTGGCTAAGGGGTATTAGCCAATTTCTGTATATTACCCAAATAAGCAAAATATTGGGCATATTAGAAATATTGGCTTAAAGGGGTGTTAGCCAATTTTCTAACATTAATGAGCTTGTTTAAGAATTGTACCTGCAATGAAGACCCTAAGCTAAAAAAAATTCGTTCAGAATAGTTTCACACAAAGTACTAGGCATCCAAGTGTCAGGCCTAGTACCATCCCACATGACCATTTAAAATGATAATGTAAATTAAGCAGTGCCCAAGGACATAGTGAGGGTCCTTGGGACAATAAGTAAGCATTCCCAAATGAACCATAAATAATAGTTATTTAGGAAAGTACAACCAACCCATGTGCAATAACATGTGCAAGACATGTGAACAAGGTCCAAAGGAGGGGACCACCCTAACCGAATTCGGTTAGGGTAGTTAGGGGAAAAACGTGCACAAAGGACCACGCCATGTGGGGACTAACTTCCTAACCAATTCTAGACTCTAACCTACTACCCTAACTATCTAACTAACCTAGGACTAAACGAAATAAACTAATTAGTGCACCCGACAACCTAGGACCAAAACCGGGTTGACACTAACGTAGTACTAGTTAAAGAGACAACCTAGTACCTAACCTAGGATGGTCCAAAAGGTTAGTTATGGTCCTAATAACTTAGGGGTACTTTAGTAATTCCCCTAGGTTACATAATTAATTAATTTAGCAAATTAATTAATTAATTTAAAAGGGCTAAAATCGAAACTAAAAAGGAAATTTTTAGATTCCGGTTAAGACAAGAAAGGGACATCCTAGTACCTAACCTAGGATGTTCAAAAGAGTTAGTTAAGATCCTAACGACTTAAGGGTACTTTAGTAATTACCATAGGCTACTTAATTAATTAATTTATCAACTTAATTAATTAATTTAAAGAGGAAAAAACGAAATCACAAAACAATTTCCAGATTTCGGTTAAGCCAAGAAAAAAGACAACCTAGTACCTAACCTAGGATTATCCAAAGGATTAGTTATGGTTATAACTACTTAAGGGTACCTTAGTAATTACCCTAGGTCACTTAATTAATTAAATTAGACATTTAATTAATTAAATTAAAGGGTTCAAACTGAAATTCTTATGCTAACCTAGTACAATTCAAGAAACATCCTAGTACTTAACCTAGGATGGTCCTAAAGGGTTGATCATGGTTCCAATGACTTAGCGAGACTTTAGTACTTATCATAGGTCCCTAAATTAATTAAATTAAGGATTTAATTAATTAATATAAAGTCAAAATGTTGACCAAAACCATAGTCAACACCAAAATTCCAGATTTTGAGTCAAGTCAACATTCTCCTATGTTTAGTCAACTTAGGAGGGGCGTTTTTGTAATTGGTTGATTAGTTTATTAAATTAACTTATTAAACCTAAGTTGTATAATTGAAGATAAGTTCTTAAACCTAAAAATCACGTTCAAACTCATAGAAAAAAAAGGACGCAAAAACAGTAAGCGACGAACGCAAGAAAAATGCAGAAAATTTATCGATTTCTTTAGGGTGATTTCAAGGTTTCTTCAAGGTGGTATTCATAGATTAAGTACTACATAAGGTATGGGTTTCTCTCCTGGACTTCTTTCTCCAAGAGAACTTTTTTTCGAATGATTCAAAGATCTTGAAAACTAGGGTTGTTTCCCGTCATTCTTGTCGAACTCCTTTCCCTAGTATCCTTGTTAAGGTTTCAATGTTGAATAGGTTAGAAATCATGTTGTTGGTATGTGGTGCTGGATGATCTTAATGTGTATGGTTTTTGATTAAATAATGATTGAATAAACCTATTAATTGGACTCGTTTGATGCTAAGTGTTATTATGTGAATTAAAAGAATGATACTATGTTAAAGATATGTCCGAAAATGTTATGTATGAAGATGTTACGGTCTGTTGTGCATACTTGCTGTTAATATGACGTTATAAAGATGATATATTCATCAAATGCTGATATGATGCTGTCCAAGATGTTTAAAAATGTTATGCCTAAAGTTATGTTATAAGGTTGGCTAAACAAATCTCCATGAAATCATAAGTTGAATGAATGTTTGGTTTATGCCAATAAAATGGCTAACAATGTCTTGCCCAAAAGTTGAATGGAATTGGCTTACATTATTGCTTTTAAATGATGGAAAAATTGGCTAATGAGAATCTCATGAAACTATATTTGAATGAATGTTTGGCTTGTGCCAATAAATTGGCTATGAAGTCATTTCCAAATTTTCTAGGCCAATACTAAATTTACACCAATCTTATGTGCCCAATATAATGTAATGTCAAATTAAGCATGGCCAACAAAACAAAATGAATCCATAACTAAGGGTATCTCAATCAATGGGACAAGTCCCAACATACCCTATACTATCTTATATGACTAAAATGTTGGAATGCCAAATGAATAAGCACATCTAAAGTAATTCAATGAATCCATAACCAAGGGCATGACATTCATTGGGACAGCTCCCAACATGCTCTAAAATAATGAACTATGAACTTATGAAACTCATTAAATGAAGTGCACATCATCCATAAACGATGATATGAATCTACTACACTAAAGTAAGTACGTAACGTGAGTCATAACTTAATTAAAGGGGTCTAAATTAAGTAAGTGACCAGAATGGGGTGTTAAAGGAAGTGAGACAAGTCTCACTTACACCTAAGCTACTATGTTAAAAGAATACTCACGTATGAAGGTGTCAGAATGTGTGAGACCAGTTTCATTAACACCAAAGGATGATATGTAAGGAAAATTCACATTTCATCAATGTAAAGTAAGGATGACCAGTCATCAATAGAGTAAGTAAATCTCAATCTAGAATCAAGCTTCCATAATGATTGAGTCAACACTAAAAGATAAAGAAGAAATGAACATTCATGTAATTAGGTAAGTAATTATGTTAAACTATGATGTTAATGAAAATTGTGACAACATGATAAGAGGCTAAGATGAATGGTGAGACAAGTCTCAACCAAGCCTAAGTAAAGGTCACTAAAAGTACTCACCTAAGAGAGTGTTGAGTATCAAGAGACAAGTCTCAATCATACTCTATATGTAAGTGTAAGGACAATTCACACTTAATACTAATGATGAGATGAGAAATCATCTAATGAGCAATGATGCCCTCATGCTAGAATCCAGCTTCTATGATGTGTAAGATGAATGTAATGGAACTTTATACTGAGCACCGATAGGCTAGCTATGAGTCGCGATTCCTTCTTTCGGGAAGGTAGAGGTTCGTGTAAATCTCATAAGATGAGACTGTCCGTTTAGGCGGGTATGGGTATCCTTATATCTTCTAGTAGCAGGGTTCAATTCCCTATATACGCTAGCATGTTTTGGTTTCACCTTGTCCAGGGACTCCACCTCCTTTCGGTGTGGGGAAGACACTGGATTTCATGATGCTCACATGATCTATGTCGGTTAAGGTTGGAGTTCCTCAAAGTATGAAAGATAATGAAATGAACGATACCGAAGGTGTTTGTGCAAGACAATCAGGAGGTGAAATCAGATTCAAGTAATGACATTAGGTCATTCTTGGTCATTGCACTTCATGATCCCGATGAGAGTCTTAAACTTCATCCTAGGTATAGCTGGTGCTTACATCAGCATACGAATGAATGAAATGAATAATGTGAAGTACGAATGAACGAATGAAGCAGACTCTGTGTTTGCTAAGGAAGGCCCTCGGGTTGAGGTCCCATATGTTGGGCCCTCACTTGAGATGTCTTAATGCTATATCAACGATTCCAAGGTCTCGTGTATATAAAAAGTATAATATATAAAACATGAAAGTAATGAAATAAATGGAATAATCAATAGAGAATGACTTATGAAATGTAATGAATACTTGATGTAATGAATAACTTGTTGTAAGGTTAGTCAAATCGTGTCAAATAAAGTTTACAATAAGTAAAGAGCATAGCTAATAATGAATCCTCATGTTATGAAAATGATAAAGCCAAATAAATTGGCTTATTATGACTTTATATAATTGGCAAAATATATTAGCCAAATAAGATTGGCTTATAATGACTTCTTACATTAGGCCAATAACACAATAATAGGAATAGTCACTAAAGATTGGTTTATAAAGAATTCATGCCCAAAGTAAGCAAGATCATAAGCTTTAATGATATGCCCCAAGAACTATGAACATTATGCAATCAAATAAAGAATGAGTATAGTCAATAAGTATTGACTTATAAATATATTCATGCCCCAAATTTTAGTTAAGTCATTTCCTTAATCTCTTGAATTACTTACTTGATTCATTGTGGGTATGGGACTACAATGAATCATTGAACTTGTAAGTAAAATATAGGACCAAAGGATGTATTGAACTACACAACAACAAGAAGAAAAAGACTGAAAAATAATCTAAGTGTACAAAGAGGAGCTCTCGGCCTAAGAGGATCAAAATCTCAAATCTTCGCTCGAGTTGTTCTAAAATTATGTTGATGATACTAATGCCTTGTAATCATATAGAAAATGATTTGTGGGCTTTGAATGCATTAAAATACATCATATTTTCATATCACAATTCACAACTAACGAATTAGGAAAGTCTAATGACTAGACTTTTCAGAAATGACATGTTGCTTAGGAAGAACTTTCATTGATCATGCATAGCTTTATGTGTATGTGTGCATATACCCGTACTTAGTACAAGTGGTGTACTAAACCCCTACTAGTTACTATTTTTATAGGTGCAGGTTAGAGGACAGATTGACGACACTTGCAGCTGTTTGGACTTTAGCGTTTCTCCAAACCATTTGGTAGGTCCTCCTAATTTTGAGGATGCTACAAATTTAGTCTAGTCTTAGTTTTAGACTTAGCTAGTGGATGTTGTCCCTAGCGTTTCTTTCGTACTTTCATTTTGAAGCTTTGTAATAAGGCCGTGTTTGACAAACTATTTATGATATATTCATCTTTAGTTTTGAATTGATTCTTTATGATAGATGGTTGTTCTCTTATGTTGAGCTTAGTATATGATGTAAATATGCAATGACTATATGAAGTCTAAGTAAACTTCATACATGTAAATAGTTTTAAATTTTCCGCAAATTTAACTAGATGAATGTGATGAATGCAAGATGAGGCTTGTCTGCGACCTCTGAGAGGTCAACGACGCCGGTGGCAATTCGGATTCAAGAATCTGGGTCGTTACAATAATAAGACACATTATGTTCATATATCAATTAACACACCATTTCTTCATTCCTAGGTCATCGATTAGTGCAATTTCAATCCTAGAATCTAAAGTCCTAAAAAGCCCTAAGTCGAAAAAACTACAAAACTCAGAACACAGTTCATTTAGACATTAACACCCCCAACCCATTCACTTTCCATCATTCTAAGGGACTAGAGACCCAAGTTCAATAGTTTAATCATGCAATTTCGTCCCCAAGTCAAGACCCACTGACAGATTTCATCAATTTGACATGCTAACATTTAGGTTTCCAAACAAAGAACATGGAATCAGTAGCAGATGAGACGAACATACCTGTGAACTATAGTGGAGTGAATGGGGAGATGACTTTGTGCACGACACAACTCCGAGCCCGCCTTTGAACACCGATCGGAAGGAGTACAAAAGAAGTTGGGAAGTGGGGGGAGAGAAGTTTTGGGAGTGAGGGAAAATTTTGGGGAAGATAGGAAAACAGAAATTGATTAGTGGGGAGTAAATGTGTGAGTGAGTGTGTGGGGGGGGGGGGGGGAGTTGAAGGAAATGGGGAGGGAAACGGTTGTAAAAAGGGATTTGAAAAGATGGTTGTGGTGGTGGTGGTGGTGGGGTAACTGAATAGTTTAAAATCAATATATAGCCGGTCGGGTCGGGTAGGGTTATTGGGTCTGGGGAACTAACGATTCTTCATCGACGGACCGTAAGTCCATCGATGGTCCGTCGACTGCTCCGTTGACTGTACCCTAACTTAGACAAAATTGCAAATCATACCTGGGATCCACGGATGCCATTGACGGTACGTCGATGGAACTACTGTCCGTCGGTTGGTCCGTAGATCAGTACACCAGACCAATTTCTGCAGATTCCTGGTGGTTTGGTCCCTGCACATTAAACACCCAATAAGCTAATCTTTTTGTGTTTTCTGGACACTTTTAGACACGGACCCTAGTCTACTCTTTAGCCAACACTTCTAAAAGAAAGTTAAAGAAAATGCGTACATGACATTAAGTAAAAACCAAAATAATGCACTACTCCTAGAAAATCAAGAAAAACCTATTGTTGGCTATAGGAAACATATTGGATTTCCTCCCAATCAGTGCTTGATTTAACGTCGCGGCACGATGCAGGACTCTCGATTACTCAAACTTCATCAAGATGGTATGCCTCAACCACTTCATTCGCATTTTCTGCATGCCCTAGGTAGATTTTGATTCTTTGTCCGTTCACCTTGAACCTTAGACCCTCCTTGTTCTCCAACTCAATGGCACCATGAGGAAATACTTGAGTGATCAAGAATGGACCATTCCATTTGGACTTGAGTTTGCCCGGAAACAAGCGCAACCTAGAGTTGAACAAAAGCACCAAATCCCCAACCACAAAGTCGCGCTTCTCAATCTTTTGGTCATGGTACTTCTTCATCTTTTCTTTGTAGAGGGCTGAACTTTCATATGCCTTCAAGCGAAACTCATCAACCTCATTTAACCCATTCAACCTCTGCTCCTCTGCTTCATTCTAATCCATCTTTAGTTTCTTCATTGCCCACATGGCCTTATGCTCTAACTCAACTAGCAAGTGGCACGCCTTCCCATACACGAGTTGGTATGGATATATACCTATGGGAGTTTTGTATGATGTCCGGTAGGCCCAAAGAGCATCATCAAGCCTCCTTGACCAATCCGTTCTACTTTCATTCACCGTTTTTGCCAGAATCTGCTTGATTTCTCTGTTTGACACCTCAACTCGCCCACTAGTCTGAGGATGGTAAGGAGTGGACACATTGTGGCGAACCCCATATTTCTCCAATAACCCTTTGAACAACTTGTTGCAAAAATGGGATCCCCCATCACTAATAATGGCCCTTGGGGTGCCAAATCTAGAAAATATATTCTTTTTCAAGAACGCAGTGACACTCTTCCTTTCATTATTTGGAAGTGCTATGTCTTCTACCCATTTTGACACATAATCAACCGCCACAAGAATATACTTCATCCCATGAGAACTCACAAAAGGGCCCATAAAGTCAATGCCCTACACATCAAACAACTCAATTACAAGAATGGGATTTAAAGGGAGCTCTTGCCTTCTAGAAACACCTCCATCTCTTTGGCACCTATCACATGCCTTGGCGAACTCATGAGCATCTTGATGGATGGTTGGCCAATGGTAGCCACATTGCAAGATTTTATGGGCAGTCCGAATACCACTAGGATGCCCACCCACAAGCGAGGAGTGACATGCCTCCAAAACACTCAACATCTCTACTTCCGGCACACAACGCCGAATAAGCCCATCGGCACAACTCTTATATAGATATGGCTCATCCCAAAAGAACTTTTTCATATCATGCATGAACTTTTTCCTTTGATGAAAGGACAAGTCCGATGGGACGATATCACTAGCCAAGTAATTTGCAAAATCTGCGAACCATGGAATCAAGTCATGAGAAGCGGCCAATACATTCTCATCAGGGAAAGTATCATCAATTTCTGCCTTTTCACCCAACTCTCGCATAGCTTCATCTCTAATCTGGACAAGTGATCGGCAACTTGATTTTCGGTCCTTTTTCTATCTTTCACTTCAAAGTTAAACTCTTGCAACAGTAATACCCATCTAATTAACCTCGGTTTCGCATCCTTCTTTGACATCAAATATCTCAAGGCATAATGATCAGTATGCACTATAACTTTCGTGCCAAGCAAATAAGAGCAAAAATTTTCGAAGGCAAATACCACCGCAAGTAGCTCTTGTTCAGTCACAGTATAATTCTTCTAAGCTTCATTAAGGGGCTTACTGGCATAATAAATGGGGTGAAGGATTTTATCCCTTCTTTGTCCCAATACTACACCAAGAGAAACCCCACTAGTATCACACATAACCTCAAATAGTTTGCTCCAATCCGGAGAAATAATAATAGGCGCAGACACCAACTTCTCCTTCAACTCTTCAAATGCCTTCAGATAGGATTCATCAAAATAAAATTTACACTCTTTCTCAAGTAACTGGCACAGAGGATGTGAAATTTTTGAAAAATCCTTGATGAAGCTCCCGTAGAAACGCGCATGCCCAAGGAAACTCCTCACACCTTTTACAGAGATGGGTGGAGGAAGTCTCTCTATCACCTCGACTTTAGCTCAATCAGCCTCTATACGCTTCTATGAGATGCGATGGCCCAATACAATACCCTCTTTCACCATAAAGTGACATTTTTCCCAGTTTAGCACAAGGTTGCAATCTTCACATCTTTTGAGAACTTCGGCCAAGTGACTCAAACAATGATCAGATGAGTCACCAACAACAGAAAAATCATCCATAAATACCTCAATGGTTTCCTCCACCATATCGGAGAATATGAACATCATACATCTTTGAAAAGTGGTCGGTGCATTAAACAACCCGAAGGGCATCCTCTTGATTGCGAACGTTCCGTAAGGACAAGTAAAAGTAGTTTTATCTTGATCTTCCGGTGCAATAGAGATTTAGTTGTAACCCAAGTAACCATCAAGAAAATAATACCACCTCTTTCCTGCAAGCCTATCTAACATCTGATCCATGAAGTGCATAGGAAAATGGTCCTTCTCAGTCCATGCATTCAATTTTCGGTAATCCATACACACTCTCCATCCGGTCACCGGCCTCATTGGAACAAGATCATTTTTCTTATTAGGGACGACAGTCAATTCCCCTTTCTTAGGCACACACTAAACAGGGCATATCAACTACTATCAGCAATCGGATATATGACTCCGGCATCCAACCACTTAATAATTTCCTTCTTCACTACCTCTTGCATATGTGGATTTAAACGTCTCTGGTGCTCAATACTTGGCATATGATCGGGCATGAGTTGGATCTTATGTGAACAAATATCAGGAGGGATCCCAATAATATCCGCAATAGTCCACCCAATAGCTCTCTTGAACCTCTTCAACACTTCAACCAAACACTCTACTTGTTGCACCTTCAAATTTGACGAAATAATTACCATCAAGTGTCATCTTTCCCCAAGAATACATACATCAGATGAGTTGGTAGAGCCTTAAGCTCTAATTTTGGAGCCTCTTTAATAGATGGTTTCGCGGGTGGAGACTCGCGATGTTTCATGTCTAACTTTAATTTCTTTGGTTTGAATCGAAAATCACCTCTATCAAGTGCCGCAACCAATGTCTCATACTCTTCAATACCATTACTCTCAAAATTCATAATCACTGCCACTAGTGACTCAACACCAAGGCGCTCTTCGATTTGACCCTTAGACGTACTCTCAACCCTGTAGGATATAGCAGATATCGTTTGGAGCTCACCACTCTGCCTCATGGACCTACAAATATTGAAATTCGCTTCTTCATTGTTCAACCAAAACTTCATCTGCCCTTTCTCCATGTCAACCAAGGCGCGACCGGTAGCAAGGAATGGCCTCCCAAGAATAATAGGCACCTCAAAATCTACCTCACAGTCAAGAATCACAAAATCGGTCGGAAATATGAACGACTCCACCTTTACTAACACATCGTGGAGTATCCCAATAGGCCTCTTCACTGTTCGATTGACCATCAGCAGTCGCATCGCAGCGGTCTTTGGATCACACAAACCCAACTTCTTGTAGATGGATAGAAGCATGAGATTTATGCTTGCCCCAAGATCACATAATGCTTTAGCGAAGTGTAACAACCCGATTGTACATGGAATAGTGAAAGCACCCGGATCTTCTTTCTTTTGCACAAGAGACCTTGTAGCAATAGCACTACAATGTTGCATCCGATTATCTTCCTCAAAACTCACCGACCTTTTCTACTGACCATATCTTTCATAAAATTGGCATAACTGGGCATTTTTTCAAGAGCTTCCATCAAAGGTACATTGATGGAAAGCTGTTTCAACATAGTTATAAAACGCTGGTATTTGCCATCCTCGGTCTTCTTCACCAATCTTTGTGGAAATGGCGGTGGTGGTCTAGGAACGGGGCTCACCTTTTGAGGCATCTCTAATACTTTTACCGCTTCATTTACTAACTCACCACTAGTTTCTACTACCACATCATCTCTTCTCACCTCATCTCCAACACCAGACGGCATAGGTGGATCAATGGTTTGCTTACCCACTCGAATAGTGACTGCCATAAAATGTCCATCATTTTCCAGATTTTGGATGGTATTGCTAGAAAGAGTACCTGGTTGACGAGGGTTCACAGTAGACGACAATTGGGCCATTTGCATCTCAAGATGCTTGATTGAGACTGCATGTGCATCCATTTTTTGCCCAATGTTAGCCAAATTACCTCTCAACTCCTTGGCGTGCTCATCACTTGCGTCAAACCTCCTCATCATCTTTTGCAACATGTCTTCAACTCGCGCCATACTACCTCCACCATCCCTAGGATCAACTTCCCAATTTTGAGGTGGAACATAGGGCCCACTTAGATCGTTTTTGCTTCCATAATTACCCCAGTTGAAATTGTTGTTTCGGTAGTAGTTTCCTTCACGAACATAGTGACCCTCTTGGTTGTAATTCCCATAGTTCTGACCTTGATTTCCTTGACCTTGGCGCCAATTCTCATGATTGGAGCCTTGGGCGTTCGGTCGAAAACCCCCCATCTGCTCATTAACTGCATAAGAATCTTCTTCATAGTAAAATTCATCTACCGGCGGTGGTGGCTTAGTCAAATAATTCACCGCATTCAGTTTCTCTGCACCCTAGTGACATGTTTCAACACTAACCCACGCTGAGTTCTCATTTGAGCCATCTCTTCACGAATCTCATTTGCGGCTGGGTTGTGTGTAGATTGCACCGCAAAAGTGTTTCTCCCATTATCCGACTTCCTAGTGCTCCAAGCTTTATTATTTCGGGAGCTTTTCTCTAACTTCTCAGCAATCTCTGCATAAGTACACTCCCCATAGGAACCACCTGCAATAGTATCAAGCACCGCTTTGTTGTTATCATCTTGCCCCCGATAGAAGTACTCTTTCAGCGACTCATCACCAATGCGGTGGTTTGGGACACTTCTCAAGAATAAGGTGAACCTATCCCAATAACTGCTTACTGACTCCCCTGGTAATGCCACAAAGTTGTTCACCCTGTCTTTGTGGTTGAACTTTTTAGAAACCGGGTAATACCTTGCTAGGAACACATCCTTCAACTGCTCCCAAGTATATATTGAATTGTAGGGCAACTCAGTAAACCAAATTGCGGCCTCCCCCGTCAGTGAGAGAGGGAACACCCTTAATCCAATTACATCCATGTCTAAGTATGGCCTCCCTATACAACTCTTACACACCGACCTTAGTTTGGCGATGTGAGCATGTGGATCCTCAGATGGTAGCCCCAAAAACAAACCTCTAGCGGTGAGCATTTGCATCAAGATTCTGTTACCACAAAAGTATGACCTAGTGGTAGAGGAGGTAGAACAAGTGGCCCATTAGAATCAGTGATGTTAACATTTCCCCTATAGTGCTATTGAGGGCGTGGGGCGGGAGGTTGCCTCCTCACATCACCTTCACCAAGATTGTCAACCAACGCTTGATTATGAGCTTCAACTGGCGGTGGAAGTTGCCGGTTGAACTCATCCTCAAGATAAGCTGGGTTGCGTGGATTGTTCATTCTGCGAAGTGTATGGTTTAGTTCTGGATCAGGTGAGAGTATGGGTTCTCCTCGACTCCGTGTACTTGGCATACACTACAGTTAGACCTGTGAGAGAAAAAAACAAAAACAAAAAGTAAAATTAGGAAATTTTTGACTAAAATTCGGTAATGTGTTTAAAGTTAATCTAAAAGCCACTTTCCCCGACAGCGGCGCCAAAATTAGATACGCTCAAACTATACTTCCAAAATTAGATACGCTCAAACTATACTTCCCTAAAAAAGTATAAGCGGTCGTATCAAGTAAAGAACCCAATTGTTAGGTTGGGGTCGATCTCACAAGTAAAATGGTTTAGACTTAACTTTAATCTACGATTACTTCTATTTAGTCAAGTCCTTTCCGAAAACAGTTTAACTAAAAGGGGTTTTTATGTAACAAAAATGTTCAATTATTACTAAGTAAACAAGTAACAAGTTTAAAACTTTAGTGTTTATCAAGTGATGAGAGAAACTAGGATGTAAGTGTTTCCCATAGGTTCATAACATGGTAATCTTAGTTATAATAACTCTTTCCTAGTATCTTGCATGCAAAGTGACAAGTTATGTATCCCTAATTCCTTGGTCCGGCAACTACGGAATTTCACTCCGCACCTTGATCCGGCTACGTGTGTTTACTTTACAATCCTTATCTTTACCTCATATTAAGCGTCATATTCAATGTATGGCTAAGTTACTACTTCACACCAATTGAAACTAGCCTATTAGATAGTGCATACTAAATCTACGTTGATAATTCTTTTCTTATTAGCTACCTCCTTGATCCGGCAAGTAGCAACAAGGCGAGTTCTAACGTTGGCCACCGTTAAAAAGAATTCTAAACTAAAGAATTATCAATACATGCAATAAACTATTCTAGAATTGTTATTTAGCTAGTTTTACTTTGTTAATTACCCATGGTTCCCACAACCCTAGTAGTGGATTTAGTTACCCATGCTAAGAATTACACAATTCATAATAGTTTAAACAATAAATCATGTACTTACTTTAATAAGTTTGAAAAAAAACCCAGAAATATCAATTGAATTAACTAAAATATTGAAAGAAACGTCTCTGGAAAAGTTGAAGTATCTTCCAAAAACCAAAGTGTTTCTTTCAATAAGACAAATCTGAAAAATAGTAAAGAGTCTAACCTCAAAAACGAGGTTTTAAGTCCTATTTATAATAATAAAGTCCTAAAATAAAAAGGAGTTCTAAATAAGGAAAAATCTGTGCAAAAGACATCTTCAGTCGACAACCCAATTGACAGTCCGTCGATGGAACGACGGACCGTCGACGGCTCCCGTCGGTTCATACTTTAAATCTTTTTCAGCCTCCACTTTTCAACACTTTCTGTTACCATCGACGGACCAACAACACGGTCAGTCAGTAGACCTACGGTCCGTCGATGGCCTCCGTTCCTCCATCCTTAGTGGTTTCTTCAAATTGGGTACTAGGACTACTTTCTTTTACCATCAACAACTTGCCAGTGACTGTCCATCGATCAATCGACAGACCGTAGATCCTTCCGTAGCCCCACGCTTGTTCAGAATTCCCTGATTTGATTTCAGCAGCCTGGACCTACAGTCGATGATCATTACCTACGGACTACAACAGGTCGACGGACCGTCGATGGCTTTATAGGTCATCACTTCTGCACTGATCTCAGCACAGTCTTCAGTATTTCCGTTCTGGACAGTTTTTCTGCAAACATAGATAAAAAGACATTAAAATCACTACAAAAAGGCCTTATACACACACTAAACTTAAGGAAAAATCATTGAAAGTACCGTGAAACCACGGTACATCATCGACCAACATAATTTAACTATAAAATGTAGACATAATATCCTCACACATGATAATTGGGTCTAAAGACAATTCTCTGACTCACAAAGAACTTCTAACACAAAGAAAAAGACCATAGGTTATCCTTATTTTCTATGCTCTATCATTCAAACAACTAGAATAGGATTATTGATGAACTTTATAGTCTTGTCACATAGGCTTGGGCTAGGGAATGGAATATATGGATTTATGATTGACTATTTTACCCTGGTTCTCCAATATATAATTAGCAAACACCTTTATCCGCTCGATTCTATCTTCTTTCATTTCAATATATCCCAACAACCATACAACTTTTCTTTTCTTCATTTTCTCTTTTTATATACTGCCAGATTCTTTGAACATGCACTAATCTGATCAATTTGCTGTTTTGACTTTGTACTTTTAGCACTTACTGAGTGAGCCTTCTTTTAATATTTTCCTTTATACTTGTGGTGCGATCAACCTCAACATAGGATTTTGGCATGAGTTGTGGCATCATATCTTTTGAAACCAAAAGGATATGATATCAGCGGGTAAGAGTAAAATTACTTGCAGCGCTCAAAAATGGTTCAAGGGTCATGCTTTCCTTTGGTAGTTTATTTTTCTTTTTGAGTGGGTTTAGCAAAATGATCATCTTCTATCCAGTTATTTTGAGATTTTCTCAAGATTACTTGGGCAAGTTCTAACTTCTGTATCTAATGACAGACTTCATGCAAACCTCACACGCATATGATGTATGTCTACATTTTCAATTTCTTAGTTAACATACATATGTTCCAAGATAGCAATGTTCAAGATGTCAGTATCTTACATGTCATAGGTGGAGCCTGACAGTAAAATTTCAGATTAATGCAATACACGTTATTATTTCAAGCAGAACAAAAAGTCTTACAACTTAGTTGTTCATAGCTTAACACAAAAGGATGCACAGTTTCATCAAAACATGAAACACCAACATTTCATAATTTATCAAATAGAAAAACAGAGCCAACCTCCATACATTCTATCAGTTTGATGGAAGGTTGCTCACAACAACCTCCCCAAATAAAAGGAAATTTCCTTCAAAGTAGACAAAGTAAAACAATACAGGTAATGAGGAGTGGTCTTACATAAGGCGCACTAGGCGTAGGTAGCCTGAGTAGTGTGGGTACCCTTATCAACTGGTGCACTTTTGAAAACCTGCACTGGGTTCGGTTGACTACCACTAACCAGGGCAGGTACCACGCTACCCGAAGCGCCATCTAACACTGCATCTTTGTCACGACTGGGGAGCACCCCATAGAAAGAACCGACATCTTCGTCCTCGAAGAGGATTTAGACTAGCACTTACAATTCGTCATAACATATCATAGGTCCAAAAATTCGGAAAAATTTAAAATTTTTTACATATTGAGGTATAAATAGACCTCTCACATATTATATATGGAGTTTACTTAGATTCCTTGCATATGAAGCTTACATAGGCTTCTCGTTTAGTAAACATAACCAATACGTAAGGATTTAGTGTCACTACCGAAATCTAGACCCCAGATGAGACCAGCATCGTTGACCTGTCAGAGGTCGCAGACAAGCCTACATACGTCGTCATTACTTAATCTAGGTTAATTTTAGCGGAAAATTTGAACTTTTGTTTACTTAAACTTTATATTGGAAAACATTGATATCGCATAATACTATCTACGTAAACTCATAAGCGTTCACAAGAACCATCTAAATCAAGATAATCAAATGAAAGATATAGTCATAAATATAGAGTTGCCAAAATGGCACCAATACAACGTCTGAAAGTAAATACAAAAGAAACACTAGTGGAAGATACTCCACTAGCTCATGCCTACGTCTATGCTAGAATAAACCAGGAAGCATCCTCGAAAGCATGAGGGCCTACCAAATCCGGATGAAAAGCTCTGATGTCCGAACAGCTGCAATGAATGTCTTCAACACCCTCCTGAACCTGCACCTAAAATAGTATAATGTATGGGATAGTAAACACTTGTACTAAGTACGGGTGTACGCAAGTACACACCAAGGACATGCATGATTAAGAAGAGTTCTCTCCTAACGATATGAATTATGGAAAGCCAGGTCAGTTGGACTTGCCAAATCAGATTAGGAAAGTCATGCTATGAGAGTAACATGCATCATCATTCTTTTCATATTGCACACAGCACGTAAAATATTTCATATAGCACATACATATATCATATATCATTCGTTCATATGCCGTGAGACCTTGGAATCACGGACTTAACATTAGGACTTCCCAAAATGAGGGCTCATCAAAAGGGACCTCAACTAGGGAGCCTTCTTTAGCAAACACAAAGTCTGCTTCATTCATTCATACGTACTTCATTTTCATTCATTCGTAGGCTGGTGTGAACACCAGCTATACCTAGGATATTTTTTTTAAGACTCTCATCGGGTTCACTGTGCAATGACCAAGAATGACCTAGTGTCATTACTTGAGTCTAGTTCACCTCTTAATTATCCTATCCAAACACCTTTGGTATCATTCATTTCATTATCTTTCATACTTCGAGGAACTTCAACTTTAACCGACATAGATTATGTGAGCATCATGAAATCCGGTGTCTTTCCCACATCGAAAAGAGGTGGAGTCACTATCCAAGGTGAAACCGAAACATTCCTAGCTCGCTTAGGTGGAAAACCACTGGCTAGTTCCCTATGTTGGCAGCATAGTTCAAAGACTAGGAGATTTAAAGAGACCCATAAACACCTTGGTGGACGGTCTCATCTCATGAGAATTACGTGAACCTCCGCCCTTCCCGAAAGAAGGCATCACCACTCATAGCTAGCCTATCAGTGCTCCGTTTAAAGTTCCTATTTACATTCAAATCATACATCGTCGAAGCTTGCTTCAAGCATGAGGTAGTCATATCTCACTAGATGATTTATCATCTCTTCTTTACGTATTAAGTGTGAATTGTCCTTACACTTACATATAGAGTGTGATTGAGACTTGTCTCTTAATATTCAACACTCTCTTAGGTGAGTACTTTGGTAACCTTATATTGGCGTAGGTACAACTTGTCTCACTTGCACTAGCCTCATATTGTGATGCCACCATGTTCTTTCTTAACATCTTTTCATTTCATCTTTACTCACCTTTCATTATTTGTTCATCGTATAACATACATATGCTCTCTTGGAATTTACATTGAGGGACATTGATTCTAGGCATAGATACAACTTGTCTCACTTGTACTAGTCTATCCTCATGTAGCCGCTCTTTCTTGATTTATTTATCGTTTAGCATAAATATACTCTCTTAGAAATTTCATTTAGTGACATTGATTTTAGGCGTAGATGCAGCTTGTATCACTTGCACTAACCTATAGTCATGTAGTCACTCTTTCTTTGTTTATTCATCGTTTAGCATAAATATACTCTCTTAGAAATTTCATTTAGTGACATTGATTTTTAGGCGTAGATGCAGCTTGTCTCACTTGCACTAGCCTCTTATCATGTTGTCAGTATTTTCATTAGCATCATAGTATAACATAATTACTCACCTTATTACGTGAATGTTCATTTTGTCATATGACAATGCACTTGGCCTTTTAGTGTGTTTTATATTCTTACTTAACCCTCTGGGGTCACATCATTTCATCACATACATCTTAGGTTCACTTATTTTTAAACGTACGCTGGACTTATGAACCCATACGTACAAGCCATGAGGCTTCATTCATAATTCGTCTAAGTGACTTATGCTTACCCAAGATTATATGGTACAAGACTTATGCATCTTGTAAGTATGCCAAGATCTCAATTTCGATTCCTATAGGCAACATTCATTAAATATTTAATCACGTAAGACTTATGTGCCAATACGGAATTGGGCAAGGGAACCCGATTTGAAATCCCTTGAGAAACACTTAGCCTTATATTAAATTTTGATTTAAAATTTCAGCTTCGGGACCCTAGTTCGAATCCCAATGCCTACACTTCTTTTCTTAGTTTTCTCTCCTTGACTTTTCTGTTTTAGACCGAGAGGATGTGGGATCGATCCCCCACAACCTCATTTTATTTTCCTTTAGTTTTTCTCCTAATTTCTTCACCTATCCGAGAGGTTGTGGGTTCGATCCTTACACACCTCATTTTATTTTTCTTTCATTTTTCTCCTCTCTCCCTCACCTATCCGAGAGGTTGTGGGTTCTATCCTCACACCACTCATTTTATTTTTCTTTTATTTTTCTCCTAATTCTTCACTTGAGCCTTACCCCATTTTGAATCCCCCTTACCTCATTTTTATTATTGAATTTTTTTAATAGCTTGCATATGGTGAGGTCTTGGGTTCAATCCCTGATGACCTCACACCTTAAAAAAAAATTATAAATCAGCATCCTTAGCCGATTTCTAGAAATTTGGTCACGTTTTTGGTCCATTTTTCTCAACATTTGTACGTTAGATTCTTAAGCAATTCACTGGATATTTCGTACATTATTATGTGTATTTTTCGTGGTTACATTTTGCCAAGAGTTTTCACTCAATTTATCAACAACACACCTCATATGAACATCACGATTTCTACAAATAATTACATACAAAACGCAAGAATTTAACATGCTATTTTCACATAGTTTCGGAAAACATAATTAATAACCACATAAATCCGAACGTACATACAGAAGATAATCATCACGAAAACACATTATATGCCTAAATTCTACCAGCAAACATACCCAACCTACAACAATCGATGGGAGCTAGTGACAGGGACATACAAAGGGGAACATTCCAAGTTTTCGGATTAGAATTCGACTGAAACATAGGGGTCTCTTGGGAAAGGGACCAAGAGGAAGAAAATCCATACCTTTTCTCGTCGTTTAACACCTTTCAAATCTGATCTCAAGTGCTGCCAACTCCCACGAAAAACAAATGCTTCTCCAACAAAACGCACGCGCAAACCGTTTGAAAGATGCTTTCGCTTTTCGTTTTTTGTTTAGTTTTTCTTTTGAGTTTTTGTGTGCAAGTTATTCAAGTGATGAACTTTGATTTTTTTGTTCTCTTTGCTGATAAATAACGTGAGAAGAGAGTTGATAAAGTCGTGAGAATGAGAGTGGAGAGAGATGAGAGTAAGTGTAGGAGTTTTAGTTGAAGACTTAGTCAAACTAGGACTCCTTGTTATTTATTAATTAAAAATTTGATTTTTTTAAGGTTTAGGTGAAATGACTCATCATGCCCTTACTTAAATTAGATAATTAATTTTAATTAAATCAATTTAACATTGCTTCCACCAAGGATCGAACCCGGGCTGAGCTCAATTCGCGAAAAGGGTCAAATTTGGGTCAATCCAACCCGAATTGTCCATTCTTCACATTAATTAATTAATTAATTAAATATGTAAGGTAATTACAATATTACCCTTAGCCTGGAAAAGACCATTTTACCCCTAGACCCTCCAAACCTAAGATTATCCCTTTCAAGTCCGGTTAAGGCTCATCCGGGTGAATCTTAATATTCGGGTGCCCTACATGGCTGGTCCCAACATTGCCTAGCTCAACTAACTCACCAAGTTGGTTGGCTTGGCTGGTGCATAGGTTCTGAGGTCTGGTTCCACGCGCATCAAGACGTGTGAACTCGGTCTAATCTAGGCATTCTAGGTACGTTTAGGCATTACTTAGCACAGTCATTTCCGGGTTGTTACATTATCCTCTTCTTAGGAACATTCGTTCCCGAATGACACTACTCTTTACTAACAACAAGCCAGTCATCTATAGAACTTATGCATACATAAGCAATTCAATACTTTTCATTGGTGAATATCTGATTCACATATTAGCATGATGGTGCACATCCTTGAAACCTACTAGAAGCTTCACATTAATAGACTAAGGAACTCTTCCTAAACTAGTCTCATCAAAGCATACAACATAAGTAAACACATAAGTCACATAAATCAACAACCAACATGATGACTCAAACATATTAACCTCATACTAGTGCATAAAAACCATACACAGTTAATCACATGAAAGACTAATTATGGCTACGCACCCGAGACTTCACCAGAAGTGCCTTCCCCTGCACCCCTAGACTTGAGTACGAAGAATCGTTGCCTCCTTGGAGCCTCTTCACTTGGACCATTAGGCTGAACTTTTTCCTTCCCTTGTTCTCGACTTCTCCTATACGAAAAATCTTTCATCATGTGACCCGGTTTGCCACAACTGTAACAAGCGTTAGAGCCTATCATACACTCTTCTCCATGCAGTTTGCCACACTTCCTGCATGGTGGCCTCTCCTGAGGTGTATCTACTTCATTGTTTCTCTTAACTATGGGCTCGGAATCCCTATCATAGCGACCTTTTGATGAACGTGACTCCCCTTGGTAGGAGAGTCCCTTCTTAAACCTGGGCTTATCCCTGATTTCAGTACTACTCTTCCAGGAAAAAATTTTCTCAGCTTGCCTTGATCTGTTCCGTGCCCTAGTGTGCTTCCTCTTCCTGCTTTCCTCCACTTGATGGACATGGACCATAAGCCTGGAAAGGTCCATTCTGTCATGCAGCATAGCTCGCCTACACTCGTCCTCTTCCCTGACCAGCGTTCCTCACTGTGTTCATTTTCTGAAAGATAAGAATTGATGTTAGATACGCTCATAACACCAAGTAATCAGACATTAGAGAAGGCACGATAAGATCAGAAGAAAGGAATTTTCCTAAGCATTATGCAGTCTCTAATTCATGATAGTGGTGCACTTCACTACCATAACTTAGAAACTACTTAACGTGGTTGACATGAGCCTGATGTCTTGGATATTTAACCTAATGCTCTGATACCAAGTTTCTCACGACCCGGATTCTGGAATCTAAATTGCAACCGACGTCATTGACCTCTCAGAGGTCGCAGACAAGCCTACATACGTCGTCGTTACTTCATCTAGGTTAAATTTAGCGTAAAATTTGAACTTTTGTTTACTTAAACTTTATATTGAAAAACATTGATCTCGCATAATACTATCTATGTAAACTCATAAGTATTCACAAGAACCATCTAAATCAAGATAATCAAATGAAAGATATAGTCATAAATATAGAGTTGCCAAAATGGCACCAATACAACGTCTGAAAGTTAATACGAAAGAAACGCTAGTGGAACATACTCCACTAGCTCATGCCTACGTCTACGCTAGAATAAACCAGTAAGCATCCTCGAAAACATGAGGGCCTGATGTCCGAACAACTGCAATGAATGTCTTCAACACCCTCATGAACCTGCACCTAAAATAGTATAATGTATGGGATTAGTACACACTTGTACTAAGTATGGGTGTACGCAAGTAGACCAAGGACATGCCTGATTAAGAAGATCTCTCTCCTAACGATATGAATTATGGAAAGCCAAGTCAGTTGGACTTGCCAAATCAGATTAGAAAAGTCATGCTATGAGAGTAACAGGCATCATCATTCTTTTCATATTACACACAACACATAACATAATTCATATAGCACATACATATATCATATATTATTCGTTCATATGCCGTGAGACCTTGGAATCACGGACTTAACTTTAGGACTTCCCAAAATGAGGGCTCAACAAATGGGACCTCAACTAGGGAGCCATCTTTAGCAAACACAGAGTCTGCTTCATTCATTCATACGTACTTCATTTTCATTCATTCGTAGGCTGGTGTGAACACCAGCTATACCTAGGATGTTGTCTAAGACTCTCATCGGGTTTACTGTGCAATGACCAAGAATGACCTAGTGTTATTACTTGAGTCTAGTTCACCTCTTAATTATCCTATCCAAACACCTTTGGTATCACTCATTTAATTATCTTTCATACATTGAGGAACTTCAACTTTAACCGACATAGATCACGTGAGCATCAGGAAATCTGGTGTCTTCCCCAAACCGAAAAGAGGTGGAGTCACTGGCCAAGGTGAAACCGAAACATCCCTAGCTCGCTTAAGTGGAAAACCACTGGCTAGTTCCCTATGTTGGCAGCATATTTCAAAGACTAAGAGATTTAGGGAGACCCATACACACCTTGGTGGACGGTCTCATCTCATGAGAATTACGTGAACCTCCGCCTTCTCGAAAGAAGGCATCACAACTCATAGCTAGCCTATCAGTGCTCCGTTTTAAGTTCCTATTTACATTTAACTCATACATCGTCGAAGCTTGCTTCTAGCATGAGGTAGTCATAGCTCATTAGATTATTTATCATCTCTTCTTTACGTATCAAGTGTGAATTATCCTTACACTTACATATAGAGTGTGACTGAGACTTGTCTCTTAATATTCAACACTCTCTTAGGTGAGTACTTTGGTGACCTTATATTAGCGTAGGTACATCTTGTCTCACTTGCACTAGCCTCATATTGTGATGCCACCATGTTCTTTCTTAACATCTTTTCATTTCATCTTTACTCACCTTTCATTATTTGTTCATCATATAACATACATATGCTCTCTTAGAATTTACATTGAGGGACATTGATTTTAGGCGTAGATACAGCTTGTCTCACTTGTACTAGCCTATCCTCATGTAGCCGCTCTTTCTTGATTTATTTATCATTTAGCATAAATATACTCTCTTAGAAATTTCATTTAGTGACATTGATTTTTAGGCGTAGATGCAACTTGTCTCACTTGCACTAACCTATAGTCATGTAGTCACTCTTTCTTTGCTTATTCATCGTTTAGCATAAATATACTCTCTTAGAAATTTCATTTAGTGACATTGATTTTTAGGCGTAGATGTAGCTTGTCTCACTTGCACTAGCCTCTTATCATGTTGTCACTATTTTCATTAGCATCATAGTATAACATAATTACTCACCTTATTACGTGAATGTTCATTTCGTCATATGCCAATGCACTTGGCCTTTTATTGTGTTTCATATTCTTACTTAACCCTCCGGAGGTCACATCATTACATCACATACATCTTAGGTTCACTTATTTTTAAACGTACGCTGGACTTATGAACCCATACTACAAGCCATAAGGCTTCATTCATAATTCGTCTAAGTGACTTATACTTACACAAGATTATATGGTACAAGACGTATGCATCTTGTAAGTATGCAAAGATCTCAATTTTGATTTCTATAGGCAGCATTCATTAAATATTTAATCACGTAAGACTTAGGTGACAATACGGAATTGGGCAAGGGAACCCGATTTCAAATCCCTTGAGCAATACTTAGTCTTATATTAAATTTTGATTTAAAATTCATCTTGGGGACCCAAGTTCGAATCCCAACGCCTACAGTTCTTTTCTTACTTTTCTCTCCTTGACTTTTCTGTTTTAGACCGAGAGGATGTGGGATCGATCCCCCACAACCTCATTTTATTTTCCTTTAGTTTTTCTCCTAATTTCCTCACCTATCCGAGAGGTTGTGGGTTCGATCCCCACACACCTCATTTTATTTCGATGGAAGTTTGATTTTCCCAGAATGTATCCTAATTTTTGGCCTAATTCTTCTTCTTTTCTTTCATTTTTCTCCTCTCTCCCTCACCTATCCGAGAGGTTGTGGGTTCTATCCCCACACCACTCATTTTATTTTTCTTTTATTTTTCTCCTAACTCTTCACTTGAGCCTTACCCCATTTCGAATCCCCCTTACCTCATTTTTATTATTGATTTTTTTAAATAGATTTCATATGGTGAGGTCTTGGGTCCAATCCCTAATGACCTCACACCTTAAAAAAAAAATTAAAAATCAGCATCCTTAGCCGAGACCAAATTTCCAGATTTCTGGAAATTTGGTCACGCTTTTGGTCCATTTTTCTCAACATTTGTACGTTAGATTCTTAAGCAATTCGCTGGATATTTCGTACATTATTATGTTTATTTTTCGTGGTTACATTTTGCCAAGAGTTTTCACTCAATTCATCAACAACACACCTCATATGAACATCACAATTTCTACAAATAATTGCATACAAAACGCAAGAATTTAACATGCCATTTTCACATAGTTTCGGAAAACATAAATATCTACTTCTACAATTGATTAGAATTTTATTTCACTTTGTAATAAGCGTGTTCACTTTATCACTCGCTGTGGGACCAACCCCATCTCTTAGTTTGGTTTATAGTTGATTTCGAAAACATACACTTAGAATAGGTTGAATTCTAGTTGAACGTCATAAAAAATAGCGTCGCTGTCGGGAAGTGGTGTCTAGATTTCTTTAAGTTAAGTTTAGTTGTGAACTGATTTTTGTAGTTTTATCAACTTATTTTTGTGCTTTCTTGGCTTCTCTTACAGATTTGAAGCAATAAGTGTTAACGCGAGCAATGTTATCCAACTTGGGCATAATGATGGCATTGGTAACTTGCAAGATATCAATGAAGATCAATTGGGAAGTGGAGGTGTTATTCGATTTCATCCGGTTGTGTAATGCTTCGGCAACGTTCCAACAATGTATGCTTTCAATTTTTGTAAATACGATCGAAGACTCAATTGAGATTTTTATGGATGATTTTTCTATTTTTGGTTATTCATTTGAAGCATGTCTTGAACACCTTGGGCAGTTACTACAAAGCTGCATGGAAATGAATCTTGTGCTAAATTGGGAGAAGTGTCATTTCATGGTGAAAGAGGGCATTGTGTTGGGGCATAAAATTTCAGGAGAAGGAATGCAAGTTGATCAAGCTAAAATCGAAGTCATCGCTAAACTACCTCCTCCTTTTTCGGTAAAAGGTGTTCGGAGTGTTCTAGGCCATGCGGGTTTTTACAGAAAATTTATAACAAACTTTCCGAAGTAGCTCACCCTCTTTTTGAGTTTATAGAGAAGGAATTTATATTAAACTTTGATAAAGCTTGCCTGAAAACATTTTTTCGCTTGAAAGAAAACTATTGTAAGTCGTGGTGATTATTGCACCCGATTGGAGCATTCTGTTCGAACTCATGTATGATGCTAGTAATATTTCTTAGTAAGTTGTTTTTGTTCAATGAAAAGGCAACCTATTTCACCTTGTTTATTATGCAAGTAAGATCTTTAATGTGGCTCAAAATAATTATATTGTCACGGAGCAAGAATTGCTAGCGGTGATATATGCATTTGAGAAATTTAGAGCGTATTTGTTGGGAACTAATGTTGTGGTGCACATGGATCATGCTTCTATAAGATATTTAATGGATAAGAAAGATGTAAATCCAAGATTGATTTGGTGGGTTTTGTTATTTCAAGAGTTTTATTTTGAGGTAAAAGATTGAAAGGGGTGTGAGAACCAAGTGGTGGATCACATGTCTCGGCTAGAAAACAATATTGTTGACTTGATGAAAGGGACATTGAGGAAGATTTTCTCGATGAAATAGTGATGAGAATAACCAATGACAACTCACCTTTGTATGCCGATTTCGCAAACTATTTAGTTCGCGGAATTATGCCCAAGTGCCTAAAATTTTATCAACAAAAGAAGTTCTTGTTCAATGTAAAGTAGTACTTCTGGGGCAAACTGTACATATTTAGAGAATGCGCAGATCAAATAATTAGAAGGTGCATACCGTAGGTGGAAGTAAATGCAATTCTCAAAGCTTGTCACGCTTCGCTGGTTGGTGGGAACCATAGCGTTGTCCGAACAGCCGACAAAGTACTCCAAGGCGACTACTATTGGACATCCAATACAAAGATGCTTATTCCCTGATCAAATAATGCATACAATGCCAAAAGCAAGGAGGTGTATCAAGAAAGCATGACGTAACGCTTAACCCCATCCTATAGCTTGAACTATTTGATATTTTGGGTAATCGACTTCATGTGTTCTTTTGTGAGATCTTTCAGAAACAAGTATATCTTGGTGGCAGTTGATTATGTTACAAAATGGGTAGAAGTTGTATCCTTGCCCAACGTTAAGGAAAGAGTGTTGTGCAATTCTTAGAACGGTACATATTTGCAAGGTTTGGTACCCTACGTGCTATTATCAGTTATAGAAGGGTCTCATTTTAGCAACAGGTTGCTTGCTTCATTGTTGAGAAAATATGGAGTCAATCATAAAGTTGCAACCCCCTATCATTTGCAAACAAGTGGCCAAGTTGAAGTTCCAAATCGAGAAATCAAGGGAATCCTTGGACAAATAGTTAATAACTAGTCTAAGAATTTAGATGATACTCTTTGGGCATACCACACCACTTTCAGAATGTCAATTGTCATGTCACCATAACAGTTGTAATTTTGAAAATCTTTTCACCTGCCACTTGAGCTTTAATATAAGGCACTATGGGCATTGAAGGCGTTGACCATAAGTTGAGGGATGCTTCAAAAGGAAGAGTTGATCAACTCCATGAATTGGATGAGTTTCAGCTGAGGGTATATAAAAGTTCAGTCCTTTACAAGGATAAAATGAAGAAATGGAATGATGCAAAAATCCTTCGACGAGAGTTTAAAGTTTGTGATCTTCTTTTGCTTTATAACTCTCATTTGAGAGACTTTCTGGGTAAACTCAAATAAAAATGGCAAAGACCATCAAAAATCATTGAGTGTTCACAAATGAAGCAATAAAGTTTGAAAACAAAAAGGTTCGTCTTTGAAAGACCTTTGTTGAGGTTAATGTCATGTTGATTGGAGAATACGGGCAAACCTGCGGGTAGAATCATGCATATGTTTATCTTTGAGAGTGTGAGAGTTGTCTTTGATTCCTTAATTCTTATATTTTGATGAGCTAGTCATTCTTTATGTGAGGGCATTCAAATACTTTTTTTGATCAAGAATTTGCATTTAAAGCAAGCATTAAGAGCTTATTTTTTATTTGATGATGGCTAGTCATAGTTTGAATCTTCTAGTGCACAAGTGAACATTACATGGGTAGATTGACCTTGTGTGCATTCATTTTGAGTCTTGAGTAGCACTACTTGTAGACATCTATGTTGAATTGATTGATCTTGTGTTTACTTGAGGACAAGCAAAAGTTTAAGTTGAGCGTTTTGATGAGTTAGGGATTTTGATTCTGTTAGGGCCTAATATTCATAATTTTAGTGTCCTCCCTGTTTTATGCTCTATAGTAATGTTAAAAATTCTGATTTTCAGCAATGAAGTCAAATGATCAAGGAAAACCGGACAAAAAAGAGCGAAAAAGCTGAAAGTGTACCAAAGCCACTTGGTTATTCGCTGAGTCTCTCTTCAGTCCGCTAGAAGTTCCAGCAGGCCTGCCCATGTACAAGACCAACTTGGCGATAGAAAGGGTGATTCGGCGAAGCATCGACTTTATCAGCGGTGGATACTTAGCCAGCCAAAAGTTACAAAGTAACTGGTGAAAATGAATGACAAAAAGGGGACAAGAAGGAGCACTTGGCGCATCATCGAACGGTCGGCAAGCCCGACCTCGATTTCCTAAAGTTACATCAAAGAAAGGGTAAAAAGTCAAGCTAACAAAGTGATGAACATAGCATTTGGCGAAGCACAACTTATTGTACTGAGTGGTTTTGAAGTTGAAAATATGGGAACGTATAAATGAATTTTTCAAAAGAAGAAAAAGGAGTTCTCAAGTTTTTGAGAGTTCCCACATTATCTAGTTCTAGATTTTTGATCCCTAACATTGTTCTTTAACTTTTTGAGAAGAGATATAGGGTTTGTTTGATTTTGAATTCAATTTGAGCATTTTAAAGACTTGTGGGTTGTTGCGCAAGTTGATGGAGAACATATTTGGTAAGTATTTAATGCTCTTTAGCATGTGTGGCTAAAACCCCCAATTCTTAAGATGTGATTATGTGGTTTATTGCTTCAATTATCTTATGGATGTTAGTATTTTCTGGGTTTCTTTTTGTTGATTTGAAGTGGGTTATACAAGGTGAATTTCAATTAATGAATTATAGTGACAAATGAAATTCTAGTTTAGCATTCTATGTTTGTCACGACCCGAAAGTACCCCCTAGAAGTTAGGGAAAACTTTCGAATCGTGACCGGGCGTACTTGACCCCTTTGGGGTCTCGTACAAGCCCTCTAACTAGCATTCATAACATAAAGCATGAAAAGTAGTGCGGAATTTAAAACTTTTCACGATAATAATAATAAAAGGAGTCTTTTCATAAATACTAAGAAATCTTATCGTCACAAGCCAACTTAAAGACACAATTTGGAATCTTAGGGACACGGCCCTTTACAATAAAAGTAAATACATTTATAAGTCTTAATAAGGAAACTAAGAAACATAAAGCTATGTCCTCGAATATATGAGGACATACCCAATCCTTGAGAGATAGAATTCCCAAGCTTCAACTCCGATCCTCCAAAAAGACTTCCAACCTATACTCATAAGGTGTATAAAAGTATGGGGTTAGTACAACAATGTACTAAGTATGGCATATGCAAAAACATGCAAAAAGGGACATTTTAGTAAAGATAGCTTTTATGCAATTCAAATATAACCTTCAAGAATCTAGAAGCAAACCCACATAAGAATCAACAATTAATACTTTATAGATATCTTACCAAACTTAAATTAAACAAAAGGAACATTTCAATTAACTTTACTAAACTTGCAATAAAATTGAATAAAGCATCATAGTGAACATTTTGAATTCTTACAATGAAGACCTTACAGTGAAAGGCACGGTCCAAGTCATATGAACCCTTTTTCTTTGAAGTTGCCCTAACCCAAGGTTATTCTAAGACTCCCTAAGGTGAGCCAAGAAGGGACTCTCATTACACCTCCCTTCAAAGCACACCAAAGCGACCCTTAAAACTACCTAATCTTAGGCTTACTTCGTTAGAAATCAAATCCACGCCCTTGGCTAACATATGCAAAACACTCATGGAAATATAGGTCATACCAAGTGCAATGTGAGAGTAGCATCCCATACTACCACTCCCACTTAGTACTCCTAATGGATTCCATTTACTCAAGTACTCCACAATAATCCTCCATAACACTACACCATAGTACTCATTCACACAGATTTCATGAAAGTACTCTTCTCACCTCCCATGTAGGTATAGGTCACACCAAGTGCAATGTGAGAATAACATCCCATACTACTACTACTAACGTTCCCACTCATGCTCCTACTTGGTAAGTAATGTGGATGAGCACTTCAACGACTAACATACACAATTTCACACAAGTACACAAGATAATTAGTTTCAAATCAAATCTTTTGTGGGAGTTAGCTTAACCGATAAAGACCATGAGAGCTAGACATGGAATCCCGATATTAATCCCTATCGGATGAGGGATCCTTACTTGCCTAGAGTAAGGTCATGCTTCTTAGCGTTTACATGGCTTTTCCAATAGCTACACCTATGCGGGCACATAGTTAAGGGATAAGGAGATTGCTACTAAGTAACTCACTCTCTACTAACGAGGAGTACTCATCTCAAGAGGTACTTTGTATTACAACATCTCAACTAACGAAGTGCAATCCACCTCCCCTTCATATCCTCTCGGTGCTAGGCATAACTCCACACGGATTTCTCAACATAAAAGTCTACCATAGGAAGCTCACTAGGAAATGGAGAGGTTGTTACTAGACACTACATCTCAACTCACGAAGTGTGTCCACCTCAAGATTTCCCCTTTTTGCTCAACTTGACATAATACAAATCTTAGAAGAGTGTGGGTGTACATGTGCACACCTTGCATATAAGCATCATTTCATTTTCATCAAGTTCTACTCATACTTTAACTTTGATTCATCAAGCTACACACTCTACATACTTCTCATAATCATATACTTCATTTAAACGTAAACTAGGTCAAACATGCAAATTAAGCTACATCAAACACGACACAAGACCCATTTCCGATATATCTTCATTTCACATATTAGACCTTCAAGATCACATACTCAAACCATACTAAGTAACATCAAGTTCATCAATTAGCACCGCCACCCATAAGGTGGACCATACCACTCAAATAGCAATTCATAATAAGAACTATACAATGAGAGCAACTCATCGACAAATCAAACCATCATTACCCATAAGCAATTTATCAATATTTTACCACATGAAGGCCCTTAGGGCAGTAGCTACACCAACATGACATACACAAGAAGACCCAAGTTCATACCTTACTCAAATCATGCTCACATAACCCATTTTCATGTCAAAATTGAAGTATGCATAAACAAGAGTTTCATGGAGTTTTAACATCAAAACCATCTATTCAAACCAATATAAATACCTTTAAACCATTAGAACTTAGTTACAAGAAGACCCATATTAGAAATCAAAGTTTAGAAGAAGTTGAGTTTAAAAACCCCTTTTTGAAAACCATTTTGGAAGTTGGCTTCTTGAATGGAAAGGTATTCAAGAATGGATACCATACCTTTAAGAGAAAGAAACCCACGAATTTTGATGAAGAAACACGTCCAAAGCAGCCCTCCTTTCCTTCCTTAACCTCTAGCCTTCAATGGAGTCTTGGAGAGAGTTTCTTTAGAGAGAGAGATAAATTTAGAAGTGAGGGGATTTGTCTAGGTCTAGGGTTTAAAACTATTTTAATATAACCTAAAAACACCAAAATTATACACCTAGGGTCTTATAAGACTTGGGGTGTATTTACATAAAACACCCCAAGTTGGCAGCCTTAAGTCGTGCACTGGCAGGCCTCGTCGACGAGACCTCCTCGAACTACCGTCAACGTTCCCCAACGGACCGTCCTGGAGTCCCGTCGAGGAACACTTGGTCCAACTGGAGCTGTCCCAAGATTTTCCACTCTCTGTCACACTCGCGATGCCACTGGATCAGACGGATAACCGTCCTGAGTGCGACGGACCGTCGCCATGGTCGTCGTGAGCCACTGATGGGCAGACTTTGCCCAAGTCTTTGGGCCCTTCATCTAGGGCCCCTGGTGGTCCTAGGTGGGGTCGTACCCCCAGACGTCAAACCCCTAACTAAGTCGTCTAGGTCTAAGGAACATCCGACGCATGTTTCAAGTAAAACGAACACATAAAACTCATCCAAACTCGCCAAGACATACAAGTACATTCTAAGGCATACCATCCGAACGTCATGGACGTTTTTGGTCGATTGAACTCCAAACTTTGCACACTGCCTAAGGACACCAAACTAACTCTGTTTAACTTAAAATTAACTCAAGAAACAACCATGAGGCTCTAGTTCACCTTAGTTCATTTTGGGGCGTTATATTCTCCCCCACTTGGAATAACATTCGCCCTCGAATGACACTTAAATTTTAAAAACAGCAAGGACTCACTTAGCATCATATAATACACTTAGATCATGATCAAAACATCAACAATCAAAGCATCCATTAGCAAGGAGCATCATTTCACACTTTCAACACTTATCAACACANGAACTATAAAACCATATATACTCATTTCATAACACAAAAGCAACAATAACCAAGAGTTGAGACTTACCAAAACCATCAATCCGGATTAATTATCCTTTCTAGCCCCCATCCCATAGGAAGGGTTCTTCTTGGGAGCATTAGGATCTAGGGAAGCTTGATTGACATCTCTCCCCCTTGATTTAAGGTTTGGGCAGTCCCTCATCTTGTGGCCTCTATTACCACATGCAAAACAACCATCCGTTCCGGCAAGACACTTACCCCCATGTTGCTTGCCACAAGTAGGGCACCTAGCCCTTTCATAGGAATGACCACCACCTTGAGAAGATTGATTTGGAGCCCTATCCTTGTTTCCCATAGAAGAATCTTGGGGATAAAACCTCTTCTTAGGCCTTTGGTGACTAGAATCATCCGACCTAGGTTTCTTACCCTCTTGCCTTATCTCCCTAATTTTGGACTCCTCAATTTGTTGCGCATAAACCATGAGCCTAGAGATATCCATATCATTAAGAAGCATAGCCGTACGACACTCTTTTTCCACCAAGCTAGACATGCCCATCACAAACTTGTTCATCCTAGTCCTAGGGTTGGCTACCATGTTTGGGGCATACTTAGAGAGTTGGGTGAATTTGAGAGAGTACTCTTGCACACTCATTCCCCCTTGACGGAGGTTCATGAATTCAACCATCTTCTTCTCCCTCCCTCCAAAGGAATAAGAATTATCTAGGAAAGCCTCTTGTTGAATTCCTCCCCATCAACCGTCCTCTTTCTAAGGGTCTCCTCACCCCTCCATTGATCATCCCACCATTGAGCAACATTCCTTAAGTTGGTAAGCGGCCAAATTTCCGCTTTCTCCCTAAGGGTCACACCCATAGCACCTACCACCTTGAAAACCTCATCTATGAAGCCTTGTGGATCTTCATCCACCTTAGTGCCATGAAAGGTAGGAGGGTTCATCCTCATGAAATCCCAAATCCTAGAAGCGGGAGTACTAGCATTTGGTTGGGGCCTATCTCCTAGGTTAGCTTGGCCCACAAAGTGATTGTTGACAACTTGAGCTTGAGCCGTCATGAGTTGGGTCAAGTTCATTAGGGCAGCCCTCAACTCCGCATTAGTCATATCACCTTCAACACAAGGAGCTTGAGGCATATGTGGCACTTGAGGTCCTTGAGGTCCTTGAGGTTCCGGAGGCACTTGAGTTTCTTGAAGAGGAACCTCCTTATTTTCCTCCCCTAAGCCAACAATAGGAACTTGGTCAACATGGGGAAGGACTCTCTCATTTGGTACACCTCCCTGCTCCCTTCTAGCGGTCGATCTCCTCGTATTCATGTCCTAAAAACACAAAAGAAGAGGTTGAGAATAGACACCTTATATACTCAACTCTAAGGCACGATACTAGAATAGAGAAGAAAGTGAAACTTCTAGCATCCTAGAGCCTGTCCATGGATGGTGTTGCGACTCGACTCATCAACAATGACAAGATACTACTAGATGTGGCTTGTGAGACTTTCAGACCTAAACGTATTTCCCAAACCGTAATAGAGGCTCTTATACCAATCTTTGTCAACGAACCACCCAAGCAACCCACCTAGAAGTTAGGGGAAAACTTTCGATCTGAACCGTAGCTACTTGACCCCTTTGGGTCTCGTACAAGCCCTCTAACTACATTCATAACATAAGCAAATGAAAAGTAGGCGGAATTTAAAACTGTTCACGATAATAATAATAAAAGGAGTCTTTTCATAAATACTAAGAAATCTTATCGTCACAAGCCAACTTAAAGACACAATTTGGAATCTTAGGGACACGGCCCTTTACAATAAAAGTAAATACATTTATAAGTCTTAATAAGGAAACTAAGAAACATAAAGCTATGTCCTCGAATATATGAGGACATACCCAATCCTTGAGAGATAGAATTCCCAAGCTTCAACTCCGATCCTCCAAAAATACTTCCAACCTATACTCATAAGGTGTATAAAAGTATGGGGTTAGTACAACAATGTACTAAGTATGGCATATGCAAAAACATGCAAAAAGGGACATTTTAGTAAAGATAGCTTTTATGCAATTCAAATATAACATTCAAGAATCTAGAAGCAAACCCACATAAGAATCAACAATTAACACTTTATGGATATCTTACCAAACATAAATTAAACAAAAGGAACATTTCAATTAACTTTACTAAACTTGCAATAAAATTGAATAAAGCATCATAGTGAACATTTTGAATTCTTACAATGAAGACCTTACAGTGAAAGGCACGGTCCAAGTCATATGAACCCTTTTTCTTTGAAGTTGCCCTAACCCAAGGTTATTCTAAGACTCCCTAAGGTGAGCCAAGAAGGGACTCTCATTACACCTCCCTTCAAAGCACACCAAAGCGACCCTTAAAACTACCTAATCTTAGGGCTTACTTTCGTTGAAATCAAATCCACGCCCTTGGCTAACATATGCAAACACTCATGGAAATATAGGTCATACCAAGTGCAATGTGAGAGTAGCATCCCATACTACCACTCCCACTTAGTACTCCTAATGGATTCCATTTACTCAAGTACTCCACAATAATCCTCCATAACACTACACCATAGTACTCATTCACACGGATTTCATGAAGGTACTCTTCTCCCATAGTAGGTATAGAAAGTGCAATGTGAGAATAGCATCCCATACTACTACTCCCACTCAATGCTCCTACATTGGTAACTAATGTGGATCGAGCACTTCACGACATACATACACAATTTCAACAATACACAAGATAATTAGTTTCAAAACAATTTTTTTGTGGGAGTTAGCTTAACCGACAAAGACCATGAGAGCTAGACATGGAATCCCGATATTTACCCCTATCGGATGAGGGATCCTTACTTGCCTAGAGTAAGGTCATGCTTCTTAGCGTTTACATGGCTTTTCCAATAGCTACACCTATGCGGGCACATAGTTAAGGGATAAGGAGATTGTTACTAAGTAACTCACTCTCTACTAACGAGGAGTACTCATCTCAAGAGGTACTTTGGATTACAACATCTAAACTAACGAAGTGCAATCCACCTCCCCTTTATATCCTCTCGGTGCTAGGCATAACTCCACACGGATTTCTCAACATAATAGTCTATCTTAGAAAGCTCACTAGGAAATGGAGAGGTTGTTGCTAGACACTACATCTCAACTCACGAAGTGTGTCCACCTCAAGATTTCCCCTTTTTGCTCAACTTGACATAATACAAATCTTAAAGGAGTGTGTGTGTACATGTGCACACCTTGTATATAAGCATCATTTCATTATCATCAAGTTCTACTCATACTTTAACCTTGATTCATCAAGCTGCACACTCTACATACTTCTCATAATCATATACTTCATTTAGACGTAAACTAGGTCAAACATACAATTCAAGCTACATCAAACACAACACAAGACCCATTTCAAATATATATCTTCATTTCACATATTAGACCTTCAAGATCACATACTCAACCATACAAAGTAACATCAAATTCATCAATTAGCACCGCCACCCATAAGGTGAACCATACCACTCAAATAACAATTCATAGTAAGAATTATACAATGAGAGCAACTCATCAACAAATCAAACCATCATTACCCATAAGCAATTTATCAATATTTCACCATATTAAGGCCCTTAGGGCAGTAGCTACACCAACATGACAAATACAAGAAGACCCAAGTTCATACCCTACTCAAATCATGCTCACATAACCCATTTTCAAGTCAAAATTTGAAGTATGCATAAACAAGAGTTTCATGGAGTTTTAACATCAAAACCATCTATTCAAACCAAGATAAATACATTTAAACTATTAGAACTTAGTTACAAGAAGACCCATAATAGAAATCAAAGTTTAGAAGAAGTTGAGTTTAAAACCCCTTTTTGAAAACCATTTTGGAAGTTGGCTTCTTGAATGGAAAGGTATTCAAGAATGGATACCATACCTTTATGAGAAGGAAACCCACGAATTTGATGAAGAAACAATTCCCAATCCATCCTCCTATCCTTCCTTGACTTCTAGCTTCCAAGAGAGTTGAGAGTGTTTTCTTGAGAGAAAGAGAGAGTTGGATCTTGAAGAGAAAAGGGGGCTCTTCTCTAGGTTTAGGGTGTAAGAGAGTCTTATAAGGCTTGGGGTGTATTTACATAAAACACCCTAAGCTGGCAGCCTTTAAATCGTGCACTGGCAGGCTTCGTCGACGAGACCTCCTCGACGGACCGTCACGTCCACCACGGACCGTCACGGGGTTCCGTCGAGGAACACTTGGTTTCTAAATGGAGCCTGTCCCAATTTCACTCTCTGTCACCCATGACGCCCTGGCTCGACGGACCGTCCTGAGTACGACGGACCGTCGCCATGGCCGTCGTGAGCTACAGATGGGCAGACTTGCCCAAGTCTTGGGCCCTTCATCTAGGGCCACTTGTGGGTCCTAGGTGGGGTCGTGCCCGAACGTCAAACCCCTAAACTAAGTCATCTAGGTCTAGGGAACATCCGACCCATGTTTCAATAAAATGAACACATACAACTTATCCAAACTCGCCAAGACATACAAGTACATTCTAAGGCATACCATCCGAACGTCATGGACGTTTTTGGTCGATTGAACTCCAAACTTAACCAAACTTTGCACACTGCCTAAGGACACCAAACTAACTCCGTTTAACTTAAAATTAACTCAAGAAACAACCATGAGGCTCTAGTTCACCTTAATTCATTTTTGGGGCGTTATAATGTTCTCTTGAGAAAAAAGTTTTAGAGTTAAAACTATTAATTGATGATTGTAGTGATTGCGTTATTGTGGACTTAGTTTGAGAAAGTGGGTCTAAATTCAATCCTACTAATCTAGCATGAAAAAGGTGAATTAATTGAGGTATTGGGTTATTTATATGTTTTATGCTTGTCGAGGTTCGATAGAACTCACTTAATTCACGATAATTGATTTAGAAATGGATATTAATTTCACTTAAAGCCTATACTACTCACTCAGATTCAATGATTTCTAATAAATAATATTCACCTATTTTTCGAAATTGGCATTCAATTGATCATCTCGCAAGGATCCCTCTCTACTTAATTACTGCCGTTTGTTCATAGTTTTCAATTGTTCACGCTAATTCCCCCATTAGACATTAATTGTTAACCCCTTGACATTTATTTTAATTGTTTTAAAAATATCTAGTTCTACAAACGATGAGAATACTATTTCACTTATTGATTGAATTCTTTACTTTATCACTCCCAACTCTAAGTTTTGTTTACACTTGATTATGACCGTCTACACATAGACTTGGATGAAGTGTATTTTATCTTTATAAGGAATACTAATAAGTAGTTATGGACTTCTCAATCAATTCCAATTGTGATTGAAATTTTCATGGTATTCCCTGATGATTTTTCGAGAATTCCCCAAGAAAAGGAAATTAATTTTTCTATAGACTTACTTCCTGATACACAACCTATATTAATTTCTCCGTATAGTATGTCACCTTCAAACCTTATATAATTAAAAGAAAAATTGAATGAAATGCTCGATAAACACATTATTAGGCCAAGTACAAACCATGGGGTTCTCTAGTGCTGACAACTAAATAAAGTCACTATTACAAATAAATATCCTCTTCCACACATTTATGACTAGTAAAAAGGTGCCAAAATATTTTCCAAGTTCGACTTGCAGTCTGGTTACGATGAGATGGAAGTCACGGAAGTTGATATCCCAAAAACAAACTTTAGGACGAGTTATGCCATTCTGAATTCCTTGTCATGTCTTTGGGGCTTACAAATACCCCATCTTCCTTTATTAATCTTATGAATTGGGTATTCAAACCATTCTTGTATGAATTTGTGATTGTGTTTATTGATGACATTTTGATAAATGCACGGTCAGAAGCTCAGCATGAGGACTACTTGTGAGCTGTATTGCAAACTCTCCAAGATTGCAGATTATATGACAAATTCTCTAAATCTATATTTTTTCTAACTTCAATAGATTTCCTTGCTTATGTTTTTACCAGTGATGGTATCAAGGTTGATAGACAAAATATTTAAGCAGTGATGACTTGACCGAGGCCCTTGACTCCACTAGAAGTTCATAGTTTTTATGCTTGACATGGTATTACCGAAGGGTTGTTGAGGGATTCTCTTTTCTTGACATGGTATTACCGAAGGGTTGTTGAGGGATTCTCTTTTATCTCTGCACCACTGACAGACTTGACACCTAAAGAAGCTACATTTAAGTGCACTGAGGCATCCGAATAGAACTTTAAGGAACTACATAAAAGGCTTACCACAACACCTGTACTAACTCTTACATATTGAAATGAGGGTTATGTTGTTTATTGTGATGCCTCCACAATTGTCCTAGGTTGTATTCTTATTAAGGATTATAATGTTATCACATACACCTTTAGAAAGTTGCAGATTCATGAGTACAATTACCCTACTAACGATCTTCAGTTATTCATAGTTGTATTTTCCTAGAAATTTGGCGGCATTATCTATACGAGATTCATATTGGTATTTTCACCTACCACTAGAGCCTTTAGTATTTACGTAAGAAGAGAGAGTTGGACCTAAGACAAAGGAAATGACTTGAATTGTTAAAGGACTACAAACTTAACAGTTTATATCATCCCTATAAAGAAAATGTCGTAGATTATGCACTCAGCTAAAACTCCATCGATAGTCTAAGTCACGTTGAAGCTCATAAAGATGTGATTACACAAAACCTATGCCACCCAAATAATTTGCAAATGCGCTTACGGATAACTTGGATTCTACACAGACCTTCATAGGCACCCTAGGACTCATGAACTCTATTTTATGATAGCATGTTTGTCATGCGCCAAGCCTAAACCCTAGATGTAACTGACACCCGAGAACTATTGTTAGCCCCAAGCGAACCCTTGGCCTGACTCAATACTCAAAGGAAGACTTACTTAACAATATATGAACTCAAAAGTAGAGACTTAACTCAATATCTCCAAATAGACACTCTAAATATTTTTAATAAAACATTCGGTTACCAAAAGAGGCAACTCAAGTCTTACACATTAAACAGCGGGAATGAAAAGAAACTTCAACTACTGATGTCTATTGTAAAGCCTCTAATAAATATGATGGAAGTCAGGACAAGATCAAAGACATCCTAATAAAACTGAAAGATACAAATGGAATCCTCTGGAACCAAAGAGGCTTACCAACGCTAACTCAAACTATAAGTGGTATCAACGAAGACACTATTTATGACCCTATTTACTTGTATATACGTCATGATTGATGCAGATCAAATGGCTTCAATACATGAAATGTACAAGCATGCAAGGATAACTCTAAAGCACATTTATAAGTTTGAACTTGATAAAATGGAAGAACATTCTCACCTCATCTGCCTCTACCCAACTCAATGATTCTCAATGATACTCAACTCACAAATACTCAACTCACTTCAATATAAAAGTAAAAATAAAGATGAATTATAAAAGAAGCTTTTAAAATAGTAGATAATAACTCAATGTATTTAAAAATACAATAATAATTCTTTAATTGTTATTTGAGAGATTCTCTAACAGACAACCATCACTATGAGTTATGTGATTATATATCGTCTCACCCACGCTTCCAGAACTTTGCTATACCTTATCGGAGAATAAGACATCCTCAATTAAGTGGATCCACTAATTTATGCACAAAAAGCGTTAAGGAATTATCTAAAAGTGTTACTCTTTCTACCCACATTGGTTTTTGAGGACTTTGAGTTGTCTCAACTCGTCCCAATATAAGTGCTCAATACTACTCCCAATAATATAACTCATGCTCATATGCTTTAAAGCATTTTTTGATCCTCAAACTTTGAGATTAATACTCAAAAGGTTCTCTTAGATGAGATAGTGGTCCAAAACTCTTCATGAACTCATTTAGAGATCGAGGCTTCCCCAGATTTTAAATATTAAAACATTTACTCTAGGGATTACTTAGTTCCCATGCATTTATTTTTTTAAAAGTGAAGCTCAACTCTGCTCTTTCACATACTCAAGTCTAGATACAAGATTTAAACGTTTGTAAAAGACTTCTCAAAAAGACTCGAAAGGATCTCTGAAATTTAACTCTTCGTCTTTAATTGAAATTAAATTATGAATTCAATAGTTACGGTTCAGGATATGATGGATATCGTGGTGATTATACGTAAATTAGATAGCTAGAATTAAGAAAGGAATGAATTCTCGACTCAAAGGAACAAGTACCGGACAAAAACGATGAAGAAAGTTGCTAGATACTTGTGGCGCAGGGGTGGCGCACTGCGCCATGCCTCACCTTACTGGGGCTGGTGTCTGGTGCATTGATGGCGCCCCACATCAGCCCTGCTGGCGCATTGCGGGCGTGGTGCCCATACTATTGCTGGAATATCTCGATGAATTTTTCTTCTGGATTTTTGGCACTAATTCACCTAGAATCGAACGGTTTCTTCCAACTCTCTTAGATTTGAATACCCAATATAGTACACGAAAATCTACTCAAAACAACCCTCAAAATCATAACATTCACGTCAATAACTCATCAAAAACCCATCATTTACGGTTCAAGAACGGAACTTCAAAAACCTCATCAAGAACTTCAATACATGAATTGTCATAGATGAAATTAACTAATCAAGAACTTCAATACATGGATTGTCACTATTAAAGAACCATTATATTACAGCTTGACAATAATCAACCCTAAAGCTATATTAGCCATTGTTAACATTAACATCACCGTCCAACATAATTTAGCTACAATAAATCATATATTAAACTGAAAACTTACTTTACATATTGCACATCATTGTTGGTGGAATCATCGTGAGCCAGAACAAATTGCTTAGTTAAATTCTTCAAAAAAGATGACATTATTTTTATTCAAGTGTTTTTCGTGGTCTTAAAGATCTCATGCAAAGATAACATGATCATTTTACATGTATATTTTGTGTCTATCTCTCTGGAAGGAGATTTGAGAAAATTAGAGTAACATTACCATAAAAAATGAAGAAACAATATACTAAAATTTGAGAGGATTAACCTTTCACGTTTCAACTGTTCAGCAATGCACTTTATAGTGGAAATTATCTCTAGATTAATATTCTAGGAAGAAGGGAATGCCATAAAAATGGCCTTTACATGAAGAAAAAATTGGGAGTAAGCAAAAGAAGAATATTTATGCAATTAGAAGTATTTATATCTAGTTAAAGTGTTTTTGTATCATGCTTTCACATTATATGTTGAGAAACTCTTTATTTTATTATTCATCACCAGCCAAATATTCATTTGCTATATGCCTATTTTGTTTCGTAATAACTGACATCACATATCTAACATTATTTAATCTCGTAAAGAGAGAGAGGGAGTGTGAGTGAGAGAGAGAGCACATGATGTCGTGCATATGAGTTAAATTTTGAATTTAAAACTTCATAATTCTATGACATGTTAGCCATGTTTTAAAGTTTGTTAATTAAGTCCATAAATAATTTATATCATTTTATTAGTTTTGACACTATAAATGAATTTTAAATGCAACGTAATTTTACATGTCATTATTAACACTCTACTATCAGAAAGTTCCAAACAAGCAAGAGTTCCACAAGGAGACATGTGACTACGTAAGAAAGAACTTCATTGTTTCACACCTTATTTAATTGGATAAGGATTTGATAATATGTTGATCCTCTTGATAGTGGGTAAGACTTGTATTTTATCCATTTTTTTTTATTAAAGTCAGGTCAAGGATTGAGTGGGCTTTCCTCCATGCGGTACCTAAATTCTCCAATTTTGCAAGTTAAAATCTCAAAATAAGGTTAGGGTTTTATTCAATCTCATGGGTTCTTTTCAATTATGATTCGATTGCTCTTTTTATGTATTTTTTTTGTATGAATTGAGATAATTACACGTTTTTAAGTTGAATTCATATGAACTTATGCATGATCCATGATTTCTAGACTATGATCATACGATGAAGCTTATTAATTATGAAATATGAATTTATGAAGATATGCATGGTTCTTTATGAAATTGATATAAATGATTTAAGGTTGCTTCGAGAGCAAAGCATCAATAATGTTGTTATTTTTGTGAAATTATTTCTCACATACTACTCGAAACATGATTGTGAAAGGGTTTTCTGAAAAAAAAATATTCATAAGGTTGAATGGTTTTCTCAGTTTAACAACCTGTTCCCGTCAATATAGAAAATGCAGCGACGACATTTTTTGGGTGGAAAACCTTTTTTTAGTGGTAACTTTAAATTTCCTAGCTTAGTCTAAATTTGGACGTAATCAGAGCTAGTGAGGTCTAGGGAAATATGGTAAGTAATGAGTATCTGATAATGTATTTGATCGCATGAGTGGATAGCTAATATGTTAAAAAATCATACGAATTTACAAAATTGAATTCGAGTGAGTAGAACTCATGAAATTGATCTTAGCGTGAAATGGTAGTTTTTGAGTGTCATGAGCTGAGGGTGTATTGTGAAACGAGGGTTTTAGACTTAAATCCCGACGTTCTGTCTCCGTGCATGCCTCCAGGGCTGGATTTATTCCATTAATGTAGGGCCTCTTTAGTGGGATGAGATCCGCCATAGCGGGCCAGTCGCTAATTAAGTCAAAAATAAACCTTAAAAACACAATTATTCTAAAAAAAAAATCTTCAGAGTTAGGAAATGACATAGGGTGACTTCTTGTAGTTGTTCACCTTTCTCGAGGCTAAAGGTAAGGTTTTTACTCCCCGAATCTATTTTTTAATCCGTAAAACTTAGAATCTTGATCATATATTGTTGGGGGAGGGTTTTGAACTATTTTGGATGGTGGGAAAACCGTAGTTGCACATTTTAGTATCATAATTTAGGTCATTGGGTTTGTCATAATTCGGGTAAATTAAACCTTAATTATTGATCACCGTATTGAATTGTTTGTTTGTAGGATTAGAGAAATCGGAAAGAATCTGTAAAGGGAAAATTAAGTTTCTTAGGAGGGTTTAAGCTTTGTTCGAGATAGTGTTGGTTGTGATTTCATATTTGTGTGATATATGATTATGATGAAGTATATTGTTATTTTGATTGTGGCTTGTTTAATGGAATGGGTGTCACGTTCTGACAGACTAACTAGGATCAGATGTCATGTACCGACATATATATTGGAACGAGTGTAACGATCCAATACACTAACTTGGAATGAGTGTCACGATTTGGCACACTTACAATTTTAGTATGGGTTCCATGAGAGGACCACTGACTTGAAATATATTTGAATTACTGAGAATACGGAATTGTACATTCATCCTTAAATGATGGGTAATATTGTATATGCTCGGTATATGCCTGTTTTATAATGTTGTCTGTAAATGTTTCACTTATTGGAATAGTCGTGTGATTCTACCTATACATCGGGTTCTGTACTAATACTTCACTTTCTATTTCTTTGTTGAGTACATGACATTTTTAAGAGGCTACTAACAGACCTCATCTAAGAGATTAGTGATCAATCGAATTCAAGGGTGAGCCAGTTCTTCGAGGCTGCCATTATTACTCTTTTTGCTTAGTCCATCTTATAGGGAATTAAACTAGTACTGTAATGGTTCAAGGTTTTAGCATTAGGGGTTGTACCCCTTTTTATTTAGACTAATAATTCTTTTTTATAGTTTTTGTACATTGACTTTCAGGTTCTATGGAATATTTCTATAGTGTTTTGATAGTTGTTGTTAGACTTTTGGAGTTTATGGAAACTCTACTATATTTATGCATTTAAAACTACTTTTGTATCTCTAAATGCGTTAGTTTCATTGTTAGTTGGGTTGTAGTATTGGTTCTCCCACCGAAGGGTTACTCTGGGTGCCAACAACAATGGTATGGATTGTGACAAAGTGTGTATTAGAGCCATAGGTTCGTTGATCTCGGTGTACCAAAACAATTCTAGTAGAGTCTTGCAGAATGGTACAGAGACTTCTGTACTTTTCTTGAGAGGTTACAGGAATTTAGGAAATCTCTATGTATTCTCTTGTCTCCTTTCGTGCTATAACTTGGTTCCAATTTGTATTTGGTGATCCAAATTGGTATATAATCTCCTTCATTCACTCTAATGTTTGGATATAGTGAACACTAGATTATACGGCTTCACACTCGTAGTTCCCGTCAATACGCAAGCTGAGGAATCCGCAACAAGAGATCGCGGTCAAGACAGGGGTAGAGGAAGAGAAGGAGGGAGAGGACTAGGAAGGGTAAAACCTACGAGGGATGGAGCTCCGGTTGAGAATGCTCCCAGAAATAAGAATCCTCATGTGCATCATAAAGAGATAGAGTAGAATGTTGAGGTTGAGAATGAGGAAAATGTTTGTCAAAAGGAAAAAGTGCAAGATGAGACTACAAGTATTCCTCTTTTAGACCATATTTTAGCTCAACAACTTTTGTTGTTCCTGAAAGGATTGGTTGGTCATGGAGTTCTTTCCTCAGTTAAAGAAACTCAACCTCCCGCCAATACCACTATTGTTATCATAGTCCTTAAAGTGGGTATAACTGTAGGTAATGATGCTTCCTTCCATCCTTTGTTGGGTCCTGTTATGACTAGTAATGAAAATGAGATATTGACTAAGTTCTTGAAATTAAATCGCATGTTTTCCATGGTTTCGAGAGTGAGGACGCCTATGAGTTCATTCTATATTGTTATGAGAGGATTCATAAGTTGGGAATTTTCTATAAGCATGGAGTAGAGTTTGTGACTTTTCAACTTCAAGGTGAGGCTAATCAGGGGTGGAGAGCTTATGTGGAGTGCAGATCTTCAACGTTACCCCCACTCACTTGGACCTAGTTTCATACTCTGTTCTTGGAGAAGTATGTTCCCCGTACTTTGAGAGTTTCTAAGAAGGATGAGTTCATGGATTTGGAGAAAGATAGAACGTTTGTGGTTGCTTGTGATCTAAGTTCCATGCTTTTTCTTTATATGCTACACAACTGGTATCTACTGAGAAAGAGAGGATCCGCTAATTTATTAAGGGACTAAATTTTGAGTTGCAGGTATTGCCTGTTCATATGACATTTGATGGAAAAATCATCAATGAAGTAACAAATTTTGTGAAGAAAGTGGAGGAGGTTAGGCAAGACGATCTGACTAAGTCATTGTCCAAGAAACCTAAGAATACAAGTACCTTTCAGGGTTCTTACTCCAGAGGTTCAGGGAGGCCGACACTTGTAGGCCAGCCAATGCAGTCCAATATCCCCACTTCTATGGGTAATTACTCGCGAACTCCACCTTAGAATTTTTTTGAGGATAGCCAGGGAGCCGCACCTTTTACGAGCAGGCAGTCATATTTCCATCGCACTTCTTATAATTATGGAGAATTTAGGCATATGGGTAGAGATTGTCCCCACCCACACATGATTGATTCTTTGCAGCACCATAATAAAGCAATGGTACCCACGGGAAATGGTAATAATGGTCGAGGACGTCCACAAGTTGAGTGCAGAGGGAATCAGCGAGGCCATGGAGGTCGGGGAAATGGTAACACAAGTAGAGTTATAGTGCATCCAGGCAGAGAATTCTCCCTTCAAGATGACAGGGCTCAGTGTTATGCCTTTCCAAGAAAGACTAAGGCGCAAACGTGTGATACAAATATCACAGGTACTATTATTGTTTGTGATCGGACGGCTATTGTGTTATCTGATTTGGGTTCTACTTATTCTTATGTATCCAGTCAGTTTGCCTTGGGATTTGATATGATTTGTTTATGTACTTGATGCCCCATTTATATTTCTACGTAGTTGGAGAGTCTTTCATAGTCACTTATGTTTATCATGTTTGTCTATCTTGTTTATACGTTTTCAGACTTGGGTTAATTTGGTAATTTTGGATATGATTGACTTTGATATACTCTTAGGCATGACTTGGTTGTTCCCCCTAATTGGATGTGCTTAATTGTAACATGAAATTTGTTACTTTAGAGATCCCTTGTAGGGATATTAGAGTGGGAAGGGGTGTACAAGCCTAAGCTAGCTAAGATCATATTCTTTAGCTTATTTTGCTCATATTCAGGATATTGAGGTTTAGTCTCCCTTTATTGAGTCTATTCATATGGTGTCAGAATTAAGAGAACGACTTCCTACTGATTTGCTTGGTATGCCTCCGGATATATATATATATATTTCTACATTTATTTGGAACCTGGTACCTGCCCCATTTCTATCCCTCCATATCGCATGGACCCAGTAGAGTAGAGAGAGCTTAAGGCTCAAAGACAGGAACTTCATCATAAAGGTTTCATCTGTCCTAGTTCTTTCTCGTGGGTGCTCCTGTCTGGTTTGTAAAGAAAAAGGATGGTTGTATGAGGATGTGTATAGATAACCGGCAAATGAATAGGTTCACCATTAGAAACAAGTACCCTTTTCCTCGGATAGATGAAATTTTTGACCAGTTGCAAGGCGCATCAGTTTTCTCTAGGATTGATCTAAGGCCTGATTACCATCGGTTATATATTAGGCCTTAAGATGTACCCTAGAGGACATTTAGGACCCGCTATGGGCTCTATGAGTTTGTAGTAATGTCATTTGGATTGATAAATGAGCCTGCAGTTGTAATGAGTGTGATTAATTAGGTTTTCGAACCCTTTATTGTTTGTGATAGTGTTCATTGATGATATTCCGGTTTATTCAAAAAGTAAGGAAGAGCATGCTTAACCATCTTCTTTTTGTTTTGGGCGTTTTGAGAATCAAAAGTTGTATGCAAAATTTTCTAAGTGTTAATTTTTGTTAAATTAAGTTGCCTTCTTGGGGCATGTAGTTTCAAGGAAAGGGGTAATGGTAGATCCCAAAAGATTGGGTTCGACCGAGCACTATGACTGAAGTTAGGAGTTTTGTGGGGCTCACTAGCTACTATCATAAATTTATGAAGAACTTTGCTTCTGTTGCCACACATCTGACAAGGTTGACCAAAAAGGAGGTACCTTTTGAATGGACTAAAAAGTGTGATCAGAGTTTCCAAAAGCAGAAGACCTTTTTTACCACAACACCTATTCTAGCACTATCAGTGGAAGGTAAGGATTTTATTTTTCGTTGTGATACTTCTCATTCAGGTCTGTGTGCTCTATCAATGCAGCATAAGGATGTTATAGCTTATGCATCACGTCAATTAAAGGTGCATGACCCACTCATGATATTGTATTGGTAGCGGTAGCATTTTCTCTTAAGATTAGTCGGTGTTACCTCTATGGTGTCAAGTATGAGGTGTTTACATCATAATCTACATCACGTGTTCACTAAAAAGGATCTTAATTTTAGACATTGAAGGTGGATAGAGTCACTCAAGGATTATGAAGGTTCTCCTCTCTAGTAACGTTATTATTTGTTCATGTGTATCCATGATTTCCTTAGATGCATGTTCATGAAAAGGTTTAGGTCTTGATAGATATGGCTTATATTAATTGTTTTGCCTCATGTTGTAGCAAATTCAAGTGGAGTTGCATATAGACTTTATAGGATAAATTAATGAGCATGCCATAATTTTGAGTTTGAAAGATTCCTCCTAAATAAGATCTTTTGAGATTAAATTGCATTTAGTCTCCATAAGTACATGACTAGAATGTTTTAGCTAGGAGGTGTTAGTTCCTCCTTGAATATGAGTAGATATAGAATTCTTTAAATTTGGGTTGTTATATGTAGTTCCTACTCCCTTTTGTTGCATTGAATATGTTAAGGTTCGAATTGAAGTTTTTCCTATTATTTGGATTTACATTTATATATGTGGAATGCATAATTGAGTTCTAGTCTAGAGTCGTTTCCTTAAGAAGTGCTTATAATAGTCATTCGAGGATGTATGATCCTAAGGGTGAGATAATTTAACACCCCGGAAACTAAAAGGCTATACTAGAGAGTTCTAGAGCCTTGTGTTAGAGTTCTAGAGATTAATGTGATGGTTAGAATCATAAAATAACTCCCGAAGCATAGAATGAAGGTTTTATTGTTAGGGCATCAAGGTCCTAAACAATCTCTAGAATATGCCAAAAAAGGGGCCACTTACGGTTGGAACTCACGCCCTTTAGGTGGACCCATGCCCCTTGAGAAGGAGTCTTGGGTGAAGAACCTTAAAAAAGGCCTCCAATACCTCATCAACGAAGTAATAGTACGGTCCATGGTTTGGGTCTCGTGGGTGGGGACAATATTGGTTTTTATATTTTTAACTGACAGGTTGAGGGAAGGTTCTATAATTAATTAGATATTAGGTGGGGTCATTTTATTAGTAATTATACCACCTATATAAAGATAATAGACCCTTAATTACACGTTTCCAAGTCATTATTTTCAATTCACAAAGAAACCCAATTCCCTTAAAATATGATCTCTCTAGAAGTAAAGACGAAGAAGAAAAGAAGAAAGAAAATTCCTCAATTGATGAAAGCTTTGTGATGAACAATAATCAAGGTATGATAACTTATTCATCAGTGGATTCTTCGATACATCCCCTTAGATTTCCTCCAATTGTGAAGAAAAAGAACAATTCTAGCTAGGGATTCTTCCAATGTTGTGGGTAGAGTTGAATATGATTCCCATTGAGTGGATAATACATGTTTATGATTGTTTTAGTATTGATTCATGATATTACGATGATATTACATATTTTCGATGGTTAAAACTAGTCTAATTGGTGAATTAAATATTATGAGGGTTTATGCCATGAAAGGGGAAATTGAGGATTCATAGGTGAACTTCAGGTATTGATGTTATGAGTAGTAATTTTTCAAGAATAGAAATGTATAAACATGATTTGAACTAGATTTTAGTATATATGATTGATCAGGACTAGTAAAGCTTAAAGTTGAACCTTTATGATGAATTATGACTCGAATCACTTGGTAATGAAGAATGTGATTAGAATAACTTGAAATCTAGGTATGCATGATGCTTGTAAGAAGTAAAGCTTTGATAGTAAAACTTGTAGTCATGAATGTTGAATCACTAGGATTTTGAGAGTAAAGTTAGTGCGATGAATAGAAGTCTAATAGGTACAATGCGGTGAAAGGTCTATACTCACCTAACCTACCTTATAAATGCTTGAATGTATAAAGTGAAAGAGTCACATGAACATGGATTGATTGTCAAGGACATCCTTCCAAGAGATATGAATGCTAAGCAAGGCTTCATAGTGAATCTTGGGGTTTATGTTTGGACCCAAGTGGATATTGATAATGAGATGGAGTGACATACAAGGTAGGGTACGAGCTTCAAGTGAAAGGAGCACCACACCTAGTTGATGTGAGGACTATCAAAGTTAAAGGGGGAACTCTCACATAATAGAGTCTGGGTTTCCCAAAGTTAGGTCTTATGAGATTGAAGCTCTCACATAGTGGAGTTAAGGTTTATACTATCAATATCTAGATCCAATGTATTAATACAAACTTGAACAAATATCTCCAAGTGTTCAAAAGCATTAATGGACCTAGACATTCTTAAAGAAGTATCTAATAGGGTTAAACCTAATAATGAACTAAGATGTGCTTTGGGGAGTACCTCGTAGTGTTCTGAGGTTTAATGAGAGGGACTAGTTTCCAACAAAGAAGTATGAGTATCAAGACCTAAAAGTTAACATGGATATGATTATGGGGTCTTATCCATGATCGAACAAGTACGACTAAGTGTCCTCTTATATGATTTATGTTTTGATAGGATTGTCCCATTGTTTCCTTCCTTGTTATAATTGACTAAAGGTTAGAGATTCCCTTCGTTATGAGAGTTAAGCTAAGGATGAGATCTTACATGATTAGTATGATGGCCTAAGGTGGTACGTAGTGAGACTGGGATTCTGGGGTCTTACACACACATTGCACAAGTATGACTTGAAGCTAATTATGGAAGGCTAAGACTTGGCTAGGTATGTAAACTATGTTAATGTTGACCGAAAAAGGGATACTCAGCTTGGATTAGATTATGGGTCTTACTCATGCATTGCACAAGTATGTTTTGAAGTTACGTGAGAAGTAGTTCTCTTATGAAATGAAGATCAGAGTCTGAATAATACTTATATGATGCTTATGTTCTAGGCTTGGCTTATTATTATGATATTGTCTCTTTCTCTCATAGTTCATGCTTCATGAAATATTTCTTATGATTATGATTATGTCTTATGTTGACTAAACCTTATGTTATGCTCTTATGATGTTATGCTAGCTATCATAGTTAGTACTTTTGTACTAACACATACGTTGCCTCATTCTTATCAAATGGTTGGTTTGGTGATTGAGATCCATTCTTGAGTATAGCTTTCTAAGGATCAAGGAGTTAAAGATTTTGTGAGTCCTCATATCTATGAGGACAAGTCCAGTATTTCCTTTATGTCTTATACTTTAATGTTTTGAGACTATTGTATGGGCTATGTACCAAGTGTTTTTATTCTAAGTTGTATTAGATGGTTTGAGACGAAGTGTAGTAAGACTTCCATTTTCTTTTACAAAAGACTTCGATGGTATGGAAAAAGTTTTTAAATATTCCATAGTTTTCTATTTGCTTATGTTATGATATGCTAAGGAATTGTATCAAACCCCTTGGGGGTCATTTAAATTATATTACTTCTAGAGTATACCCCTAGGTCATAACAAACATGGTAAATAGAGAACAAGGTTTAGGATGGTTCTAGGATTGTCTCAAACAACGTCTAGTAGAGTCTTGTTCAGAAATGTGAAGCGCGCCACATTTATGAATAGGAGCCTATTGGATGTTTAGAAAACTTCACTTCATCATTATCTAAGTTGTGCCATAGAGTTTGTCTCTTGTAGGTCCTTCTTCTAATGTGTGGCCAGTGTTTTTTTAGGGTATGGCTAATACAAGGACAAATGCTAGAAGGGATGAGGAAGGCAATGTGGATCAAGAGGTTCCTCTCCAAGTTTCACCCCGAGATCCTCCTTAAGCTCCAATTGGCCTTATAGGGGAGAATGTGAATCATGCGGATTTTAGGTCTATCATGCAATTTTTGGCTCAAGCTGTGATGGCTCAAGTCAATAGAGGGATGGTAACTCCGGTGACCATGATGTGAATTCCGCGGCTTTCAGGGTGAGAGAGTTTTTGAGGATGAAACCTGCAGAGTTTTGTGGATCCAAAGTAGAAGAGGATCCTAATGGATTTATTGATAAGGTGTATAAGTTGCTTTCTATTATGGGATTGACTTCGGCTCTAACACCCCTAAAAACGAACAAGGTTAAACTAGAGCCTAACATGTGTGTCATGAGTTGGTAAGGTGTAAGAAATATTAATATAAGTTATAGAAGTCAGTTTGAAGAGTATGGAAGTGAAACGTCAAATAATTACCAAGACGTTCGAAAGTTAGCCTTTAAGCGTACTTGTGTTCTAGTGTGCCTTTACATGTTTTACGTGTTGTTTGGAGTTAAAATTTGTAGGAGACGTTCCTAACATCTAGATGAACGTTTTTAGGGTTGAAACACCGGGCACGACTCTCCAAGGACCACCTTAAGGTTCCTTGAGGAGGACCCAAACTTTGGCATGAAACTACCCAAGGCAGTCCCAATCGATGACCCTAATCCATGCCCAGTCAAGTAGTCTACGCCCTCGTCGACACTTAGGTATGGGATATTAATCCTCCAAGTTACCAGTCTTTGACCAAAACAATGGCCTACAGGACGGCCTGCCCTCTGGTTGACGGCTTGTAGGTGTGGACGTCGATTGACACATGCAATTTTCTACAGGTGTCTTGGCCAAGTTGGGGACAGTTTGGGAAATCTAGTTAGGGTCTTATTTAAGTCATGGACGTTTATATTGGGTCTTTTATGGTATATTAAGTAGTTAAGACTCTAAACCCTAGACTTAGACCTTATTATTCAACTACAAAACCCCAAAATCAAAAGAGTTCTCTCTAGACTCCACTGAAGCTATAAGCAAGGTTGAAGCTAGGATTTGGATTTCTCCATTTATTCTCCATTTATTCTCCATCAATTTTGTGGATTGTATTCAATATAGGTATGGTGTTTCATCCTTTATTGTTCTTCCAATCAAGGAGCCAATTCCAAAGGCTTTTCAAAGACTTTCAAAAACATAAAATTTCCTATTTTGAATTCTAGCCATGGGTTCTTGCATGAAAGGTTTTGAATTAATGTTTTATGATATAATTTATATTAATTAAATGTTTTAATATCAAAAAATCTATGAACCCATGCTCTTCATGAATTCCTATTTTTGTCTCAAAGTGGGTGAATTGATTATGGCTTGATCTTAGGAAATTCATGAGTAGATTGTATTGGGCTATTGAATTGTGTATAGATCATAATAAAATTGGTTATAGACTGCCTTATAATGATTATATTCATATTGTATAGGTGTTGTACCATTGATATGGATTGGTTGTTGGCGTAGTATTGCATTGTTGTTGGATTATTAATATGGATTGGTTGTTGGCTTAGTATTGTGTTTATTGCATCAAAGCTCTTGTTGATGACCCTGAAAACCTGTATCTGCATCATGAAAGGACACATGCCAAATGACTCAGTACGTAGAATGTACTAGCATGTAAGGGGAATTCTAAAACACAAACATAAGCTTGAAATTGGTAAAATGGAAACATACCTCTTTTCATACTTACTCAACTCAAGAAATACTCATGGATACTCAAAAGTACTCAAACTTACTAAACTCAAAAGTACTCAAGGATAAGATACTCAACTCATTAAAACTCAATACTTGACACAATGAAGAACATGTCAACTCAAGATACTCAACTTAAGATACTCAACTCAAAATACTCAACTCATTATACTCAAGGATAATGCAATAGTAAATGATGCAATATATATGGAAAACTATAAAACAATGTATTGAAAAAATACAATAATTCTCATTTTTCATATAAAAATACAATATAACTTTGTGGGAGTTTCTCTAACTGACAACAACCTCTATGAGCCTTAGTTATGATACATCGCCTTGTCCACACCGTCGTAACTGTCCTATACTTTTTCATCATATAGAATGTCTTAACTATGTGGATCCACTAGTCTATGCTTAAACGGATTAAGAAATCATCTAAAAGGTATGTATCACATCCGGGGGGCACCCCCTAGATGTAACCAGTGTCGTCGTCCTCGAAGAGGACTAAGACTAGCCTCTTAGCTTACATCATTACATTCATAGGTTAAAATGCGGAAAATTTAAAACTTTTATCTATCTATATTGAGGTATACATAGGCCTCTCGCATACGCATAATATATATTCATATTGAGGTATACATAGACCTTTCATATAAGAAGACTACATAGTCTTCTACTTTTATTGCACATAGATATATAAGGTACTTAACATAGTCATAAAAAGATGTATCATCTCATAACCATCTAAACAAGAGTATATCAATTGGGAATATCCCATACATCAATGTAATAAAGCGACATATAGGCTATACAATCTATAGTACTCAAATGAAAAGGAATGAACTAGAAGTCTTATAACTAGAACAACATCAAAAGCTTGATAGTGGCATTGCCCTCGAAAGTGAGGACCTACCCAACTTGGATAAGTGAGATTTCCAAGTCTTCCTTCAAAGTCGTCTCAAAAGCCCTTCAACGACTGGAACCTAAAATATTGGGGAAAAGGAGAAAATGGGGTTAGTACACCACTTGTACTAAGTATGAGACCAATGCACACACATCATAAAATCATGCTAGAAAGGGACATTTCATTAAAGCATGTTATTTTACATTTGGAAAGACTTATGTACATTCAAGAACCAATACAATTTATTAATGCATAATCATCAAGTCAATACCATGTTCAACATACTATGTCTAGCCAAGTCAATCATGCATACCAACATACTTGAATATATAATCAAGACAACTCTATTATCAAGTTATAACATCAATAAGCATGAATAAGAGTTCATTACAACATAACAAAAGCAAGACAATTAATCATGAACCCTCATTAAGTCCACTAGTGCAATGACTAAGCAAAGTCTCATAACCTTACTCAATCAAGTAAACATAACAAGAACCATAATTGATGTCCAACTTCACATATCATACCATTAAGAGTACATAACATCATACTTTAGCAATAGAGACCAAACATACATTCATAAGTGAATTCAACATCATAAGGTGCCATCAACATGTCGGATCATCATATACATCTCATTTACACTTATAAGCATATACATACACAAGAACATCCTCCTAAGACTCCCTTCAAGGATAACTAGTGCAATATATAGGTAGAGTCACATACCCCTACCTAGACTAAGCTAAACCCCTTAGGTCATCCTAGTTAGAGCTCATTCATTTCTTCATTTTACCTTTTGGGAACATCTTGCCTTAACCAACATAGACCACATGAGCTAATGTGGAATCCGGTGTCATGGAAACCTACACCGAAAGAAGGCGGACTACGTGCCAAGGTAGTACCAAAACATGAACACAACAACTACATGGATCCAGTAGCTAGTATTCCTATGGGGGCAACATAGTTCAAGAACTAGGAGATATAGTTGGGATCCTCTTTATGCTACTTGCATTATAGTATCAAATCTCATGATTACGTTAGTGATCCTACCTTTCCTATGTGTAAAGGGACACTCCTCACTCTAGTTCACTCGGTGCTAAGCTAGAGTCCCTCTTTGAAATGTCTTTAATACCTTTACTAATCATCATAGCTTAATGTAGGTCATATGGTCTATCCCTTATATAATCATCATCATCATAATTCAACAAGAATTGCATGAGTATTTTCCTTTCATTACAATTCATACATGTGAGGTTAGCACATTTACATAATCATTCATGATAAGGCACATTGGTAAGTTATCACCATTCTTATAACATTTAAATCTTAGCCAACACCTCACAAACCATAGTCAACACATTTAAATTCAACATCATACCAACCCTATCAATATTAATATAAGGTATACTTCAATACAACATCTTCACTTAATCACAAGTAACCACAATTGAAGTAAAGAGTTGAGATTATAAGACTTACCCCAATCTTCTTCACAAAATCATCATCAAGGTCTTACCATCAACCATCCTCAATTCAACCCAACAATGGGTATAATACTATCACATAATAGTAATCAACATGATAATGAAGTCAATTGAATCATTACACCACAATTCATCACTAGTACAAAGCTTAAGATAAGAGACTTAGGTCAAGTTCATGATCTACTTCACAACCTAGCTCAATTACTCATGAACTAGCATAATAGGTTTAAAATACATCTCAATGTATTCATAAATTGACATAATAACAACATAGGATAGTAATTCGCACATTAATCAAACCAATTATACCAATACTACTCAATTCTATTCAAGATCATAACCTGAGGTTAAAGGGAAATAGGTCATCTTCTACAATTTAGATCAAAACATCAAGAAGTAACATAATTGATTTATAATACATGTTAATCTACTCATAATAACCAAAAGGAATCATAAACAAAGCAATTCACAAGATCAATTTCGTATTGGAAGAAAACCCACTTGAATTTCATATTTTTGAAATCATCTGGAAGGAACCCTTAAGGGAAAGAGATGCCAAATGTGAAAGAAATACCATAACCTTGTTGATTGATGAAGTTTGATGGTAAACTCTACCCTTTATCAGCCCTATAACTCTCTTGACCTTGACTTCTATGGTGTTCTTTTACTTGGGAGAGAAAAAGAAGAGAGAAGGAAGAGTAATTGGGTTTTGGGAATTATGAGGGCTTAGGTTAGTTTAATTAGGTTAGGGTCTTTATATAGGTCATTAACTAACTTTATTAGACATCCCTTAGACCCTAAATAATTAACTAACCACCTAATTAATTAATTTAGTCAACCTAAAAACGTGCAACCAAAAACAGTGTGCTCACAGACGAAAGCACGACCAACGGCCCATTTGTCAAACAACGGCCAAGGGACCAACCGTCTTGTTGGTCTGTCATTTTGGTCATATAACTATAAAGATGTCCCCATTGGACAATTGATTAAGTTTCAATCGGCGGTGGCCATCGACGCCCGATCGATTGGACCACGCCTCGTCAGTGGCCTCCGTCTGTGGACACTGTTTCTTGACAACTTTTGCCACAAATTGCAAGGGTCCTCCTCAAGGGCCCTTTGTTGGTCCTTGGGGAGTCGTACCCATACTTTTAGACAATGAACTAACTCTAATATGTGTTAGACACCTTTCCACCAAATTTCATCATAAAATTACTCCTAAAACTTAGTCAAATACGCTAAGGCACACTAGCACCTCATTCAACTAGTTTCCGGACGTCATGGACGTTTTGATTTACAAACTTCCTAAATGACTTATATACACTATTATAGACCTTAAAACAGTGAAACAAAATTAATACACTCTTGTTAGGCTCTTAAACACGTCTTAGACTTTTGGAGTGTTACAATATGATTCTTTCTACCCATAATGGCTACATGGTTTATGGGGGATCAGAGTTGTCTAAACTCTCCCCCATGTCGGTGCTCAATACTACAACCAAAATATACTTTGATTATATGTTTGTAAAAACAAAACTATTTCTTTGGTTTGAGATAATTACTAAAACTTAGGTGAAAATCTCTCTTGGAAATCAATGTTTGCTCTTTATTAAAAACTAGCTCAAAGGATCTTTTGGAAATTACAGTGTTCTCTTTTATGAATAACTAGCTCAAGGATCTTTTGGAAATCAAATTTTCCTCTTTACTGAAAAACTAGCTCAAAGGCTCTTTTGGAAATCAAAGTTTTCTTTCTCGTTCAAATGTGAAAACATTTACTCTTTTGGAATACATAGTCCCAAGATACTCGTTTGAAGAAAATGACTTCAATCTTTACTCTTTACTCAACTCACTGTTTAAGTCTTAAAACAAATGTAAAACGTTTGTATAATGCTTCTAAAAATATGGTTCATGCCGAATAATGGACATGAACGACTCAATGCAAGGCTATCAACAACCATATATAGAACTCAATACTTGGAACTGAAGAACTTCAATGATACTACTCACTTCAAGAATGGTCAACTCAAAGGGTTCATTGCGAATTATGAGAATGAACTACTCAACTCAAGGACTCAAAGACACTTCTCATCTCAAGACTACTCGACTGATAGTGTTCATGCAGAATAATGGACATGTATAATCCAACTCAAGGACTTCATGGGCAACATGTTATAGTCTCATGATTAGCAATATAATCTCAAATGGCTTAGAAACCCAATACTCAAGACTTAGGACTTAAATATACTACTCCTCTTACTAACACTCAATTTGTGGAGTCCATGCGGAATTTATGGGAATGAAGGACTTGACTCAAAGGCCTACATAACTATATGGAACTTATGTATAGAACTCTTCTCATTCTGTCACTTACTTCCTCAAAACATATCTCAAATCAATAGTTGATCTTAAAGGACTCATGATTGAACTCAAAGGATTCATTCAACTCTACTTTTAACTCTCTCTTGAATGTTAACTATGAATTCAAGAGTTATGGTTCATGATATGAAGGATATTGTTGAAAGTTTAGAATCATGAATAGATTCTCTTCAGTCTCATTCTCACTTACTTGAGTCTTGAAACAAGTTATTAGAAAATGTAGAAGACTCCTCAAAGCACTCAAAGGGACTCTCTCAAAATATTCGAAAGAACTCTCAAGACTTAACTCTTGAATTTGAATTATTAATTCAATGTTATGATCCATGTTATTAATTATTTATAAGTTTTTGGAAGTATTTTAGAGTGATTAAAATCCAAGGGAGTGAAGGTATCCTTAAAAGGGACTCAAATAGGACAACCAACGGAAAAGGAGTGGGGGCAGGAGACCCTGGCGCGTTACGGGCGCCAACCCCTAACTTCAGAGGATTCATATGGGCACACTGCATGTGCGCCACCCCAGCCCCTTGGTCGAATCTGGGGCACGCCACCTAGCCTCTCCCCAGGCAAAGTTTGACAGAATTTTACCTCTCATTTTCTAATCCTAAATTGCTTTTAATCAAATGTTTTTCTCAAGTTTGCCTTATATTCAATTACCCAAGCTAATTAGACACTAATCCACTCAAAACAACACTCAAAAAAATCACTTTCATCTCAAGAAATCATTAAAACCCCACTAAAACAAGATTTAGAATGAACTTCAAGAACACCTATCAAGAACATCAAATTCCCGATTTTTTAGGATGAAAAATACACTGAAAATAAATGTTTGGTGTGTGGGTTAACAAACCCAACACTATGGAATCTTACATACCTCTTGGGATTTAACCCATGGCGAAAATCCACAAAAAATGCAAGACTCTCGATGAACGCTTTGATCCTCTCTTTTCTCCTCTTTTCTCTTCTTTTGTCTTCTTGAACTCTAAGCTGACACCCTAGGAATATATTAGGACTATTAAATTGAACCTAATAGGATTAGACCCTTAAAAATTTACTAAAAATGAAATAAATCTGATTTGGTAAGGCAAAAACAAAAATACCCCTCATTATTTTTTGCTAACTTTGCTTAACTGGAAAGCCTAACTTAAAAGGTCATATCTTACTCATCCAAACTTGAAACTTATCAAACTTAGTGGTGTTGGAAATATAATTCAAAGATCTTTTCTAAGGTATCTGGTAGCACACCTAACTCGTTCTAATATAAGAGTTATGATCATTTGAAATTGACTCAAAAATCATACTTAGCTTAACTCTCTAAATTTTAGATTTTTGGTATTTCCAATATTGTTCTGTTTAGAACTCGAGGTGTTGCAACTAGTGATCTGAACTTAATACAAAATAAATATTAAATTCCTTGGCAAAAATTTACTTACTACGAAGAATGGTTCGAGTTATAGTTCAAAAAATTTCAGGGGTTTTACATATTCTTTCATATTAACGTCCCTTATTGGGGATGCTGCATTTCATTCTGCAGGTACAGATACTCAACTAGTAGATCTTCACCATAGAAGTACATGATACACAATAGTTGTTGGTGAGCTCCCGGTTGACTTCGGACTTTGTCCATTCTTCACAATGCGTATTTTCATAATAGTATAGTCGTGTATTCCGATAGAGACTTTGTAGACATTGTAAGACAATCATGTGTATTCATAGTTTTACTTTTCACATATATCGGTTCATCTAGTCGACATGTGTTGTATATGTAGCTTCTCATTAGTATATCTATCTTCAGTGTAGTTCATTTTTTCATCTTAGGTCACTTGTAAAGAATTTGTTCATATAGCTGCCTCACCTTGTGCTGGGGTATGAAAAAGTGGTATCAGAACAATTAATCCTAGGGAGTCTACAATATCATGTCTATTAAATCCTTAATTACGAATGTGTTGTGTGCCACAATTATAATTAGGGGTATTTTTTGACATTTAGTAAATGTTACCTTCCTTCATAACCCACATTGTGCGATAGAGCAAAGTTAAGAAGTCAATTTCCATTTGTACCTTATCAGTTTATTCATATTATACTTACGATGGTTAAGGTTAACAGTATCTCAAATGTCAACATGCAACCTATAAAAAAGGATCTGAAGTTATCAAAATTTATACTAGATTGAGCTCATTTCATTCGATCGTCCCACTCCATTGTATGTAAAGGATTTTATGTTATTTTCATCAAAACTTTCATTTGTACCATTTGTATCACGTTGGTTAAATTGAAAAAAATATAGTATATGCTTTAAAAATTGAAGGGCTACCTAGTTACATATCTTAGTTTTAGCATTTCCAAGAACATCTTCTTAGGAAGATGTAATCAACTCTTGAGTTGTATATATCCTTCATATTTATAGGATTTATTCCTATAGAGGACACTCATTCTTAGTTTTTTCTATACATAGTATTTTTGGCATTACACATGTATTCAAAATAGATGTTGTTGAACCAGTTTCTTTTAGTTGGAAGAAGGTAGTGGCATAATCTGATAGGTGAATGTATCAGTGCAATAGTGTTACTAGAGATACCCCTAATTGGTTGATAAGGCCCAAATTCTCATAATACATCATCTCGAATATGTAAATACCTGACCCTTTATATTGTATGTTCTAACCACCCCAATAAGTACTATAACATTTGTATTCGTTTCATGGTTATAAAACTTAGGGATAAGTGTGTCAATTGCTGAAAATTATATATGTATGGTAGATCCTATTATGATCTATGTTCTGGCTATAGAGGATTAGTATGTGATAAAAGGGTAAGGTTAAAAAAATGAAAATTTATTAGTTACACCTAAGTTGTGATTGGTTAGGTTGTACATAATGGGATTAGAGTACATGAAACTACTAATTTTGATTAAACGGTGCTTGTTAGATAGGAAGCATGTGAGAATGAAGCTTGAATTACACATTTTGAATATGTACGTAGAGCTTTGTTGGAAAGAGATGGGATATGTCAAGTCCCCTAAACATAAAAATAGGGGTCATATGAGGATACTATAGAGAAATGAGATAGGTGATTATGAAATAGGGGTTGCTAACTGTATGAGGCAATAAAAAGGCATCAACTCTTCAACCCTAATGGTGTATAATGCCACACCAAGGAACAACTTTGTGAACCTTTATTGGATAGAGAAGTCATTTTAGTATTGATTCATGTCGTGATATTTGGTCTTGATAACAACAAAAATAGGGGAATAGAAAGGTTACCTAGATAGAAGAGACATGGACCCTGTTCATGTACCTCAATAGTAGAAAAGAGAATTAGAGCTATACACATGTATAGAGTTCCATCAAATTGAATAGAGATACTGCATGATTCATTTAATATATGTCTGCAGTAATTCATAAATCATAGTCCATTTAAGGGAGAGCAAAATATATCATATGCTAGTTGTTCTTATTTTCTATATTGCTTAGGAAAAGAATTGGAACACCCTCATTTATTATATAAAAAAAATCTATTAATATGGCCAAACCTATCTAGTTAATACCAAAGCTGCTAACTCTAAGACGTTATGAATCATTATATAACTTTAGAAGTACCTGACATTTACTTGTTAATAGAGTTCATGTTTTATGGTGCATTCAAGCTTTACTATTTATTTTCTATTTCAACCTTCAAAGGTCACATTGAGTGAGATATAACACAAGCTACTAGTGAAAGGAAAGTTGACCATGACCTCCTACTCCAAAAGATAAACTATCAAGGATCTTCTTTTTTTTTATCTTAATTGTAGTATATATTTATATTGACCTAGATGGAAGTTGAATCCCAATATTAGAACACCTATTAGAATTCCTATGAGATAGAAGAGCGTATATGGGCAAATCAATTATATGTGCTTCGAGGTGAGTAAGGAATATGAGCATAACTATCTCACCCGTGAATTAACTTTTCAGACAGTGTGTTTGACCTCAACATAGTTCTATAGGATACCTCATAGTTTCCAAGTATGGTTTGTTATATAATTATACATGATGCATGTTCTACAACTTATCTATTTGTATGTCATTTGTCCTTTGTGGATTATTTTCTCACGTGTCACATTGAGAAGTGTTATCCGCTTAGAAGTACCCTTTTTTTATTGTTATATGTTTTCATATGGTTCCATACATGTTATTTGTTGCACTAGTTACTTTCCACATGTAACTTGTCCATATTTTGTGTGTACTACAAGCTAATTTGATCATATGCTATGGGAAAAATTAGTGCTCGTTGGTTATATGAATCATAAACCATTTCTATATATATTTGTAACAACCCTAAAAAAAAATGAATAAGCTAAATGTTTAAGGTGTCAAGAATGCTTGCGATTAGACCAAGGTTCACACGGATTGATACGCGTAGAACCAGACCTCAGAACCCTTACTACGACCAAGACAACTAACTTGGGGAGTTAGTTGAACTTGGAAAGGTTGTAACCAACAAAGTAAGGCTCTCGAAAATGAAGATTTAATCGAAGGAGTCTTTACCGGACTTAAAAAGAAGAAATTTTAAGTTTTGAGAGTCTAAGGGTAAAATGGTCTTTTACCAGGCTAGGGGTAATATCGTAATTATCCTAAATATATAATTAATTAATTATTTAATAATGTGGAGGGGCAATTTGGGGAGAGAGAGCCAAAATTGATCTCTTGAAATGAAGTCTTGCTCCACCCGGGTTCGAACCTAGGTGGGAGCAAGGATTTAATATGATTTTTTTTATTATTGGTGAATTAATTTAATAAATTTATAATTAATGGCTGATGTAAAAAGGAAAATCATATTTTATTATTATTTATTATTTATTTACTTATTAATTAATGTTTGTTTTAAATTGACTAAGTCTTGCCAACTATCCTAGTTTTAAGATGCACTATCTCACACTATCTCTCTCCCTCAAGCCTAAATCTCTCTCTCTCTCATCCAAATTATTTTTCTTGGCTGCAAAAACATAAGATAAAAACATTAGAAAGCAATCAAAAGTTCTCTAAACTCAAAGAACTTACCAAAAAAAAATATACAAGCAAGCAAGCTAACTTAAGAAACGAAAACTTTGCATCATCTTTTCAACGGGTTTGTGTTGAAGGTTTACGGGAGGAGTTTGGCAGCACTTGGAAGGTGTGGAAAGCTACAACAAGGTATGGGTTTTCTCTCTTGGAATCCTTTCTCCAAGAGGAATTTCTTTCTACAAGAGTCGACATATGAAACTAGGGCTGTCCCCTTGAATGTTGAACTCCTTGTCCCTAGTCTCCTTTCGATTTCTATCTAAAATAGTTTAGAACATGTTGTTGGTATGGTTGCTGGTATCTAAGTGTGAAATATGATGTTCCTTGTGATTTTATGATTGGAAATAGTAAGCATGTTCAATGATGTCAACCGAAAATAATGTGGTGCAATGTGTAAAATGTTTGTTGTTGTTCTCCGTTTTGAAGTCTTAAAATGGCTTGTTTGATGATTGGAATTATTGTGCATAAGGTGTGTAAATTGTGATGTTAAATGAAGTGTAAGGTGGCTGATCATAAGTGGAAAAATCTAAGATTAAACAACAATGAATCTACACCTAAGAATGTATTAAACGAATCGTGAAAGTACCTCAAAATGAACGTATGAATGTTGTTAAATAAAGGCTAGAAAATTTAATAAAATTTCCAGCACTTGGTGATGGAATTTTCGGCCAGAATACTTAAGGTTGAGAGGTATAAAAATATATTTAAAATATGTGAGGTCAGTGGGGATTGAACCCAAGACCTCACTACATGAAAGCTGGGGAAAAAAATGAGAGGTGTGGGATTCGAACCCACAACCTCTCGGCCAAACAAGAGAGTAAGAGGGGAATTTTAAATTAATAAAAATAAATGTGGAGAGTGGGGATTGAACCCACAACCTCTTGAATGGATCAGAGAGTTAGGAGAAAAATAAAGGAGAAAAATAAATGTGGAGAGTGGGGATTGAACCCACAACCTCTTGAATGGATGAGAGAGTTAGGAGAAAAATAAAGGAGAAAAATAAATGTGGAGAGTGGGGATTGAACCCACAACCTCTTGAATGGATGAGAGAGTAAGAAGAAAAATAAAGGAGAAAAATAAATGTGGAGAGTGGGGATTGAACCCACAACCTCTTGAATAGATGAGAGAGTTAGGAGAAAAAATAAAGGAGAAAATAAATGTGGAGAGTGGGGATTGAACCCACAACCGCTTGGATAGGTGAGAAAGTTAAGAGATAAATTAAAAGAAAAATAATGAGCTTGTGGGGGATTGAACCCACAACCTCATTGCCTTAAAACGAAAAAGGAGAGGAGAACAAGAAAGAAATATAATGGGGTTGATGGGAATCGAACTAGGGTCTCCCGAATCTGAAAAATGCAATTACCAAGTTTAAAATAAGATTAAGTGTTATCCAAGGGATTCGAAATTGGGTTCCCTTGCCCAATTTTGTATTGACACATAAGTCATACGTAAGTAAATGTTTAATGAATGCTGCCTCTATAGATCGAAATCAATATCTTGGCATATCTACAAGATGCATAAGTCTTGTTCCACATAATCTTGGGTAAACATGAATCACTTAGACAAACTATGAATGAAGCCTCATGGCTTGTATGTATAGACACATAAGTCTAACATACATTCAAAAGTAAGTGAACCTAAGATGTATGAAATGAGATGATGAACCCTAGAAGGGTTAAGTATGAGTTTAAGATACACTAAATGGCCAACTGCATTGGCATATGATGAGATGAACAATGAAAAAAAAATAAAACCCTAGAAGGGTTAAGTAAGGGTGTGAAACACACCAAATCGCCAAGTGCATTGGCATATGATGAAATGAACATTTACGTAATAAGAGGTGAATAACTATGAAAAGCAAAGGTGCTAATGATGATGAATGTGGTGACAACATGATATGAGGCTAATGTAAATGACGAGAGCAATCTCAAATGAGCCTAAGTAAATGTTACCAATACATACTCACCTATGAGAGTGTAAGATAATGAAGAGACCAGTCTCTATGAACACTCTAATGAGAGTATTGAGATTAACACACTCAATACGAATGATGAGATGAGAAATCATCTAATGAGCTATGATGTCCTCATACTAGAAGCCAGCTTCCATGACGTATGAGATGAATGTAATGGAACTTTATACTAAGAACCGATAGACTAGCTATGAGCGGTGATGCCTTCTTTCGGGAAGGGCGGAGGTTCACGTAACTCTCATGAGATGAGACTGTCCGGCATGCCGGGTATGGGTCTCCTTATATCTCCTAGTCTTCGAACCTATACTGCCAATATAGGGATCTGGCGGGGTTAAATTCCCATGTACGCTAGCATGTTTTTGGGTCACTTTGGCCGGTGATTCCACCTCTTTTTGGTGTGGGGGAGACACTGGATTTCATGATGCTCACATGATCTATGTCGGTTAAAGTTAAAGTTCCCAATGAATGAATGAGGCCAGCCTCAAATGAAGCACATAATGAAATGAATGACCAAAGGTGTTAGAATAGGATAATCAAAAGGTGAGTTAGATTCAAGTAATGACATTAGGTCATTCTTGGTGATTGCACAACAAACCTAATGAAAGTCTTAAACTACATCCTAGGTATAGCTGGTGTTTACACTGGCCTATGAACGAAATGAAATGGAGTACGTATGAATGAACAAAGCAGACTCTGTGTTTGCTAATGAAGACTCTCTAGTTGAGGTCTTATCTGTTGAGCCCTCATTTCTGGGATGTCTTAATGTTAAGTCCATGATTCTGAGGTCTCATGGAATATGAATGAATGATATTAAAGGAGTTATGTGCTACATACAAAGTGTGTTGTAAGCTATATGATATAGGCTACGTGTAAATGTTATGTGTTGTTTGCAAATGTGAAAAGTATGATGATGTATGTTATTCTCATGGCATAAGCTTCCTATTCCAAATCTGGAAAGCTCACTGACTTTCCTAATCAAAATTTGGAAAGCTCATTGACTTTCTTAATCCAAATTTGGGAACCTTCTAATCTCAATTTGGCAAGTCCACTGACTTGACTTCCAAAAATCATGTCGTTAGGAAAATGCTATTCTTTCTCATCCATGTCCTTGGTGTGTGCTTGCATATACCCATACTTAGTACAAGTGTGTACTAACCCTATACATATATACTATTTTAGATGCAGGCACAGGTAGGCGATAGAGCTACAGGATCATTGTTGCATCTATCCGAACGTCAGCATTCATCCGGAGTTTGGTAGGTCCTCATGCTTTCGAGGATGCTACTGTTTTACATTCCAGCTTAGTTTTAGAGTTGAGCTAGTGGAGCATGTTCCATTAGCGTTTCTTTCCTATTTTGGTTCATACTTTGTGTTGGACCGTTTTGGCAATTATACAATTAAGATTTATTGAACTATTCCTTTCATTTGATTATCTCTTAATGTTAGATGGTTGATGGTGAACAAATTACGAATGTATTAGAAATGTTTAGTAAGCAATATTTAGAAACAAAAAGTTTCAAATTTTCTGCTAAAATTAACCTATGTAAAGTAAGAATGACGTAAGTAGGCTTGTCTGCTACCTCTGAGAGGTCAACGACACCGGTCTCGTCTGTCGTCTAGATTCCAGTCGTGACAAAGTTGGTATCAAAGCACCAGGTTAAATTCGGAGAATATTGAGTTCACATGAACCACATTGAGTAGTTTCTAAGTCATGGTAGTGAAGTGCACCACTATCCTGAATTAGAAACTGCATGATGCGTAGGAAAGTTTCCCTTCTTCTGATCTTATCGTGCTTCTCTGAATGTCTGATTTCTTGGTGTTATGAGCGTATCTAACATCAATTTTTTTTGTTTTCAGAGAATGGACCCTAGGAGGGCTATTGGTCAGAGGAGAGGAAGAGCAGCTGCTGGGGGCAACCGAGTTCCACCCCAGGCTCCAGCTGAAGAAGTGGTTGTGCCAGTTAATCCAGCTGGGTTGATTGATGCTGAGGTGAGGGCATCTCTGGCCGAGATGGCACAGGCCATTACTATGCAGGCCCAGGCCATGACTGCCCAGGTCAACTGGCAGAATGTTCAGAGGGAGAACCCACCGGTTCGTAGCATGGATGACAGACTGAGGGATTTCACGAGGATAAATCCTCCTATTTTCACAGGGTCTAGGACTGCAGAGGATCCTCAAGAGTTTGTAGATTAGGTGCGCAAGATCCTGGTCGCTATGGGGGCCACTGATATTGAGAAGGCTGAGCTGGCTTCCTATCAGCTCAAGAATGTTGCACAGACTTGGTGCAAGATGTGGCAAGATAGCCGTGTCTTAGGTGGACTGCCAGTCACTTGGGAGCTGTTCAAGACAACATTTCTGGAGAGGTTCTTTCCCAGGGAGATGAGGGAAGCCAAGGTTGAAAAGTTCATCAACCTTAAACAAGGATCCATGACAGTCAGGGAGTATTCCCTGAAGTTTGTTAAGCTATCCAGGTATATTACTTTCCTTAGTATTTAATAGCAAGATTGAGAAGAGTACTGAGGCTTGTTGAATTATCCAGGTATGCTACTCCCTTGGTTTTGAACAGCAGGGATGAAATGAGTAGGTTCCTCATAGGAATCAATGGAGACCTGGAGGAGGAATGTCGGTCTGCAATGCTCCATGATAATATGGTCCTTTCCAGGTTGATGGTGCATGTACAGCAGGTGGAGGACAGCCGTAGAAAGAGGGGTATTCGTGATGTTAGGAGGCCTAGGCCTCAAGATCAGGCAGGTCCCAGCCACGGAGGCCACAGAAACAACTTTGGCGTCTGTGAGCAGCCAAGGTTTAAGAAGGGACTCTCCCACCAAAGGGAGTCAAGTTCATCCAGTGGTCTCTATGATAGGGATTCTGAGTCCAGAGATAAGAGAATCAATGAAGTATATACACCTAAGGAAAGGCAACCTTGCAGGAAGTGTGGCAGACAGCATGGAGGAGAGTGTATGATGGGCTCTAACGCTTGTTACAGCTGTGGAAAACCGGGACACATGGTGAAGGATTTTCTGAATAGAAGAAGTCAAGAACAAGGGAAGGAGAGAGTTCAGACTAATGGCCCAAATGAAGAGGCTCCAAGGAAGCAACGATTCTTTGCACTCAAGTCTAGGGGTGCAGGGGAAGGCACTTCTGATGAAGCCTCGGGTGCATATCCTTAATTAGCCTTTCATATATTTGACTGTGTATGGTGTTTATGCCCTAGTATGAGGTTAATATGTTTGAAGTCATCATGTTTGTTGCTGATTTATATGACTTTTATGTTGACTTATGATGTATGCTTTGATGAGACTAGTTTAGGGAAGAATTCCTTAGTCTATTAATGTGAAGCTACTAGTAGGTTTCAAGGATGTGTACCATCATGTTAAGATGTGAATCAGATATTCACCCATGGAAGTATTGAAGTACCTACGTATGTGTACGTTCTATAGATGACATACTTATTATAAGTAAAGGGTAGTGTCATTCGGGAACGAATGTTCCTAAGGGGGGGATAATGTAACAACCCGAAAAAAAATGAATAAGCTAAATGTTTAAGGTGTCAAGAATGCTTGCGATTAGACCAAGGTTCACACGGATTGATACACGTAGAACCAGACCTCAGAACCCTTACTACGACCAAGCCAACTAACTTGGGGAGTTAGTTGAACTTGGAAAGGTTGGAACCAACCAAGTAAGGCTCTCGAAAATGAAGATTTAATCGAAGGAGTCTTTACCGGACTTAAAAGAAGAAATTTTAAGTTTTGAGAGTCTAAGGGTAAAATGGTCTTTTACCAGGCTAGGGGTAATATCGTAATTATCCTAAATATATAATTAATTAATTATTTAATAATGTGGAGGGGCAATTTGGGGAGAGAGAGCCAAAATTGATCTCTTGAAATGAAGTCTTGCTCTACCCGGGTTCGAACCTAGGTGGGAGCAAGGATTTAATATGATTTTTTTTATTATTGGTGAATTAATTTAATAAATTTATAATTAATGGCTGATGTAAAAAGGAAAATCATATTTTATTATTATTTATTATTTATTTACTTATTAATTAATGTTTGTTTTAAATTGACTAAGTCTTGCCAACTATCCTAGTTTTAAGATGCACTATCTCACACTATCTCTCTCCCTCAAGCCTAAATCTCTCTCTCTCTCATCCAAATTATTTTTCTTGGCTGCAAAAACATAAGATAAAAACATTATAAAGCAATCAAAAGTTCTCTAAACTCAAAGAACTTACCAAAAAAAAATATACAAGCAAGCAAGCTAACTTAAGAAACGAAAACTTTGCATCATCTTTTCAACGGGTTTGTGTTGAAGGTTTACGGGAGGAGTTTGGCAGCACTTGGAAGGTGTGGAAAGCTACAACAAGGTATGGGTTTTCTCTCTTGGAATCCTTTCTCCAAGAGGAATTTCTTTCTACAAGAGTCGACATATGAAACTAGGGCTGTCCCCTTGAATGTTGAACTCCTTGTCCCTAGTCTCCTTTCGATTTCTATCTAAAATAGTTTAGAACATGTTGTTGGTATGGTTGCTGGTATCTAAGTGTGAAATATGATGTTCCTTGTGATTTTATGATTGGAAATAGTAAGCATGTTCAATGATGTCAACCGAAAATAATGTGGTGCAATGTGTAAAATGTTTGTTGTTGTTCTCCGTTTTGAAGTCTTAAAATGGCTTGTTTGATGATTGGAATTATTGTGCATAAGGTGTGTAAATTGTGATGTTAAATGAAGTGTAAGGTGGCTGATCATAAGTGGAAAAATCTAAGCTTAAATAACAATGAATCTACACCTAAGAATGTATTAAACGAATCGTGAAAGTACCTCAAAACGAACGTATGAATGTTGTTAAATAAAGGCTAGAAAATTTAATAAAATTTCCAGCACTTGGTGATGGAATTTTCGGCCAGAATACTTAAGGTTGAGAGGTATAAAAATATATTTAAAATATGTGAGGTCAGTGGGGATTGAACCCAAGACCTCACTACATGAAAGCTGGAAAAAAAAATGAGAGGTGTGGGATTCGAACCCACAACCTCTCGGCCAAACAAGAGAGTAAGAGGGGAATTTTAAATTAATAAAAATAAATGTGGAGAGTGGGGATTGAACCCACAACCTCTTGAATGGATGAGAGAGTTAGGAGAAAAATAAAGGAGAAAAATAAATGTGGAGAGTGGGGATTGAACCCACAACCTCTTGAATGGATGAGAGAGTTAGGAGAAAAATAAAGGAGAAAAATAAATGTGGAGAGTGGGGATTGAACCCACAACCTCTTGAATGGATGAGAGAGTAAGAAGAAAAATAAAGGAGAAAAATAAATGTGGAGAGTGGGGATTGAACCCACAACCTCTTGAATAGATGAGAGAGTTAGGAGAAAAAATAAAGGAGAAAATAAATGTGGAGAGTGGGGATTGAACCCACAACCGCTTGGATAGGTGAGAAAGTTAAGAGATAAATTAAAAGAAAAATAATGAGCTTGTGGGGGATTGAACCCACAACCTCATTGCCTTAAAACGAAAAAGGAGAGGAGAACAAGAAAGAAATATAATGGGGTTGATGGGAATCGAACTAGGGTCTCCCGAATCTGAAAAATGCAATTACCAAGTTTAAAATAAGATTAAGTGTTATCCAAGGGATTCGAAATTGGGTTCCCTTGCCCAATTTTGTATTGACACATAAGTCATACGTAAGTAAATGTTTAATGAATGCTGCCTCTAAAGATCGAAATCAATATCTTGGCATATCTACAAGATGCATAAGTCTTGTTCCACATAATCTTGGGTAAACATGAATCACTTAGACAAACTATGAATGAAGCCTCATGGCTTGTATGTATAGACACATAAGTCTAACATACATTCAAAAGTAAGTGAACCTAAGATGTATGAAATGAGATGATGAACCCTAGAAGGGTTAAGTATGAGTTTAAGATACACTAAATGGCCAAGTGCATTGGCATATGATGAGATGAAATGATGAAATGAAAAAAAAATGAAACCCTAGAAGGGTTAAGTAAGGGTGTGAAACACACCAAATGGCCAAGTGCATTGGCATATGATGAAATGAACATTTACGTAATAAGAGGTGAATAACTATGAAAAGCAAAGGTGCTAATGATGATGAATGTGGTGACAACATGATATGAGGCTAATGTAAATGATGAGAGCAATCTCAAATGAGCCTAAGTAAATGTTACCAATACGTACTCACCTATGAGAGTGTAAGATAATGAAGAGACCAGTCTCTATGAACACTCTAATGAGAGTATTGAGATTAACACACTCAATACGAATGATGAGATGAGAAATCATCTAATGAGCTATGATGTCCTCATACTAGAAGCCAGCTTCCATGACGTATGAGATGAATGTAATGGAACTTTATACTAAGAACCGATAGACTAGCTATGAGCGGTGATGCCTTCTTTCGGGAAGGGCGGAGGTTCACGTAACTCTCATGAGATGAGACTGTCCGGCATGCCGGGTATGGGTCTCCTTATATCTCCTAGTCTTCGAACCCATACTGCCAATATAGGGATCTGGCGGGGTTCAATTCCCATGTATGCTAGCATGTTTTTGGGTCACTTTGGCCGGTGATTCCACCTCTTTTCGGTGTGGGGGAGACACTGGATTTCATGATGCTCACATGATCTATGTCGGTTAAAGTTAAAGTTCCCAATGAATGAATGAGGCAGGCCTCAAATGAAGCACATAATGAAATGAATGACCAAAGGTGTTAGAATAGGATAATCAAAAGGTGAGTTAGATTCAAGTAATGACATTAGGTCATTCTTGGTCATTGCACAACAAACCTAATGAAAGTCTTAAACTACATCCTAGGTATAACTGGTGTTTACACTGGCCTATGAACAAAATGAAATGGAGTACGTATGAATGAACAAAGCAGACTCTGTGTTTGCTAATGAAGACTCTCTAGTTGAGGTCCCATCTATTGAGCCCTCATTTCTGGGATGTCTTAATGTTAAGTCCATGATTCTGAGGTCTCATGGCATATTATTGAATGATATTAAAGGAGTTATGTGCTACATACAAAGTGTGTTGTAAGCTATATGATATGTGCTACGTGTAAATGTTATGTGTTGTTTGCAAATGTGAAAAGTATGATGATGTATGTTATTCTCATGGCATAAGCTTCCTATTCCAAATCTGGAAAGCTCACTGACTTTCCTAATCAAAATTTGGAAAGCTCATTGACTTTCCTAATCCAAATTTGGGAACCTTCTAATCTCAAATTGGCAAGTCCACTGACTTGACTTACAAAAATCATGTCGTTAGGAAAATGCTATTCTTTCTCATGCATGTCCTTGGTGTGTGCTTGCATATACCCATACTTAGTACAAGTGTGTACTAACCCTACACATCTATACTATTTTAGATGCAGGCACATATAGGCGATAGAGCTACTAGATCATTGTTGCAGCTATCCGGACGTCAGCATTCATCCGGAGTTTGGTAGGTCCTCATGCTTTCGAGGATGCTACTGTTTTACATTCCAGCTTAGTTTTAGAGTTGAGCTAGTGGAGCATGTTCGACTAGCGTTTCTTTCCTGTTTTGATTCAGACTTTGTGTTGGACCATTTTGGCAATTATACAAGTAAGATTTATTGAACTATTCCTTTCATTTGATTATCTCTTAATGTTAGATGGTTGATTGTGAACAAATTACGAATGTATTAGAAATGTTTAGTAAGCAATATTTAGAAACAAAAAGTTTCAAATGTTCTGCTAAAATTAACCTATGTAAAGTAAGAATTACGTAAGTAGGCTTGTCTGCGACCTCTGAGAGGTCAACGACGCCGGTCTCGTCTGTGGTCTAGATTCCAGTCGTGATAATATTACCTACATTGTAGCATAATTTCTTAAATATCATAGACCTTATAGCTTTTCTAGACATGTGCACTTGCTCATGTACTTATTAACAGTTAGTCCACCTATCCATACGATTAAATGCACTTGCTCAATGTGATTTGTGTGCCGTAGTTTATTTTCTTATCTGTGTACGTGTCATATAGTCTACTTCCTCACATATTTTATATTTCGTATCTTTAGTACTCATGCATCATGTGCTCATCTGGTACATTTCTGACATTCCTTAAAGTTCATCCACACACACGCTACCTTATAGTTCATATACACACGTACACCATATATTTCTATATCTTAAATGTTCGTGTATAATGATCTCTCTTTTGTGATAGTCACCCTGTGTGTCAAACCCAATTTAGCTTATTTATTCGTACAATATGCCCCTCTATTTTTATTGACTTGCTTTTGAAAATTTTTCGGAAATGTTTCCTTTATCATTTTGTAGTAAAGATTTTGACTTGAAAAGGTTAGGAATATATGTAAAATTTATCACAATGCCTTACCCGAAGGTGTTGCAAAAAAACATTAGAGTTTATATTAACAGTATGTGTTCTTATAAGACTCACCTATGGAAAGCGTAATAAGATAAAATAGAAGCGAAAGTAGAACCCCAATAGGTTAGGCCTATGATTTTATGTGTCCGTTCCATATTTTTAAAAATTGGGAGATACTATGGTAATTTTTTATTGTTAAGACCCTAAATATAGGGACAAGAGGTGTAACCTCCATTAAAGTATTGTCGAAGGACTAGAATATATCATAAGATACTTGGAATAGAATGTAAGACCCCCCCCCCCAAAATGAATTAAGATGTCTAGAGCCTCACATGTACCTTATAAGCTTGTTAACATGTTGAAGAAGTGTTTTAAAGAATGAATGATTTGTTTTAAGTCATTTGGAGGTCAAACGTCCATGACGTTTGAAAGTTAGCCTTGAGATGTGCATGTGTGTCTTGGTGTGCCTTAGCATGTTTTACGTGTTCGTTTTGGTTGAAACTAATATTGATGTTCCTTAAAATCTATACGAGTGTATTTACGTTTGAAAAGTCTGGGCACGACTCCTCAAGGACCCCGCAAAAGGCCCTAAAGGAGGACCCAAAGTCTGCCTAGACATTACGACTGGAAAACGATGACCTGTAGGTGTGGTGACGCCCCGTCGATGGGTGGGCTTCATCCCACACTTAGCTGGGTAAATCTCAGCCAAAATACAACCCTCATACCCAAAATGACGGTTGCCACCTACGGCCCGTCGTTGGGCCTACAGGGCATCGATGGTTGTCCGTCGATGCAGCCTGTGTCAACTGACAGGCGCACTGTTAAGTGAAAGGGGTGAATGGGAAACTCACCCCACGTCATAACCTGACCCTAGGTGGTTATTTTAACTATTTTTGGTTATTACTAAGTTAGTTAAAATATCAAAACCCCAAACCCAATGGATATTTCAAAATTAGACTTCCCTCTCCAAAAGAAACCTGTCTAGAAACCTCCATTGGATATGCATCTCAAGAACAGCTTGGAGCTTGGATTCCCATGGATTCCTCATGAAGATTTCGTTATTTTATCATACAATTATTTATAGTGATCCTGCATCCTTATTCAACCTTTCTTTTAAGGAAATCCTTCCAATGTTTTACAAAGAGAATTCATGATCAAACTTCTTATCTTTCAATCTAGACATGGGTTCCTTCTCAATACGATTTGAAAAGCATGATTATGATGATTTGATGACTAGCTACTGTTTTTCATGTTTAATTCAATCCAATTATGTGATGAACCCATGATCCATCCCTATCTCGACTTAGCCTATATTGTAGTATATTGTGATTTTGATGCTAGAATGATTGTCATGAGATTCAAGTATGATAAATTAATTTGGATACTGTATATGATGTAATTTGATGATGAATTATGTGAAATTGACCCATATGGATCAAGGTTGATTAATTGATAAGGTTCACCTATGTTCTTCTACTTTGTATAGGTTGCTAATGTAGTGTAATCAATGTAATCTCGATCCTGTAGTAAATGAAGCATGATTTCATCTATGTTATGATACCTTTAGATTCTTCCCTATATTTGTAATATTCATGAAATTTGAGTATTTATCATTGATTATCAAAGAAAGGGAGATCTGGTAAGATTGCTCTATTCCTCTACTTTTCTATAGTATTGCTCGTAGAATTGGCCTTGCATGGCATTGTGTGGTATGGTCCACTTATGGTGGCGATATTTACTTCTTGTCTATCTATATAGGTGTTGATTATGACCTTGAAGGAAAATTGATGTTATATGGTGTGTGGTTATGATGATCACACTATGTGAAGCTTATACCTATTTTCCATTCTAGTCTATGATCTAGGTTGTGTTGATAATGTTATGAGCATGTGGGTGACTATGTTAGGTATGGTCTATATACTGCCAATGATGAAGTATAAATGGTTAATGACCCCATACCTTTGTACCCCTATGTGAATGTGCGATTATCTAATGTTAGGAGTCTTGGATGCAAGTGTTGAAGTTATCTTGTCTCCTATGCTATTATGTGTTGTGTGGTCTATGCTTGGTTGTGTTTTGCGGTCCTAAGAGGGTTGCTGCACCAATGTGATGTTGATATACATTACGTGATCATGTTGACCAATGTACACACAATCACACCTCACGCATACTTATAAGTAGTGTAGGTTCATGGTGTCTAATGAAAGGATATTTTCATATGCACTAATTTTTACTACTATGCTTGTAAAATGTATGTCCATGAAGTATCTTATGTATTCCTTAACTAGGATGACTTAATAGGTGTACTAGTACGGACAAGGGTATGGGACCTTGTCTATGCATTGCATATGTGTGCCTTTATAGAATAGTTCCTAGGTTTGTTATTTATGTACATGATTATGAACGTGCTGCAAGGATAGTACCCCGGGTGAAGCTCATTTCGGATAAGCGAGTGAATTTCAAGCGTCGATAGGTACTTCAATCATCGAGTACACTATATACTTCCCACACTTCTCATGAAAACGTCACCAATTTGGTGCTTATTGGATGGCCTATCATACACACAACACTCGTCCTTGGATCAACGCTCTCACACGCTCAAGACGTCGATGCTCCACTAGGTTGACTCCTTTCTTACCAGCATAGGGCCTAATTGTAAATGAAGTGAATTAAGCTATGAACATGTCTTATATGACATGATGAAGTATGAATATGCATAGTGTCTAAGTGTGTTTGTATGAAAGATTACTCATATAGTTACACATATACTCTTATGCATAAATGAAGTACAAGTATTAACATGTGTGGCCTAAGGGTGTTTATGTGAAAGTTTTGCTCATATTTATTTATATACACACATGAAGTATGTCTATAATGCTTGTATGATGATCTAGTAAATATAGGGGCTCTTGAAAGGTGTTCTCAAGGGTATCCTAAACTTGATGGTTCTTGAATATGCTATGTCCATGTGAAAGTATTTCTTACATGATTTAGGTTGACGAAATGACTCTCTCATCTATAACATATAAGCTAGGCATATGAGGGGTTACTTGTCCTAAATATTGTTTCATAAAGCAATGTAATAAAGTCTTTTCAATAAAGGTAACTTAGCTTAGCACCGAATGAACTTGAAGTTGAGGGGTGTCCCTTCCAAATGTGTAAAGGTAGGTTCACCATAATTCTCATGAGGTGGATAAATATAATGCCTCACTAGGCATAAAGAGGGTTTCCATATATGCCTCCAAGTTCCATAAAATATGCTTGCCCCATAGGATCTAGCAAGGGATATCACCTAATATTCTAGCATGATGTTAATGTTCTACTTTGGCAAGGTAGAGCACCTTTCCTTGGTGTAAGGTCTACAAAAACAAATTCCATGTTTAGCACCCATGGTCTTAGTGTCGGTTAAGGCTATAATTTCCATAAAGTAAAACGGACAATGGAAGCAAAGTAAGGACTCTAACTAGGATAACCTAAGGGAAGTTGCTTAGTGTAGGTGAGGGTATGGGACTTTACCTATGCATTGCACAAGTAGCTTTTCAAGAGAGTTCTAGGAAGGTATTCTAATGTATATTTATATGTTTATGTCCTTATTCATGACATTGTAGTGTTCTCTTCTTGTTGTGATGATATGCATGGTGTGAGTCCTAATGAGTCTATATGATGTGGTCTTACCCTATATGCATAATGTTGGTCTTATTGACTATATGATGAAGTTACTATTTGGTATGCATGTAGTTAACTATAGTATCATGTTGGTATATGAAGTACATGTTAAGGCTTGTGGTCTCTTTGTAGGTTTACTTGGTATGTGTGAGGTTATGGGACTTCACATGTGCATTGCACTAGTAGGCTTAGAATGATATTATGAGTAGGGTCCTATGTTGTGTTTGTGAAGTGAAGTCTAATATGTGAGGTTAATGTTGATTATTTTCTTAGTATGATCATATTAGGAGTCTTGACTTGTATGTTGTCTTGTAATGAGTTCTTATATGTCGTACATATGTATGTTGGGTCAAATATGAAGTATATGTGTTATTATATGAAGTGGTCTAGGAATGTATGTATTGATTAATGAAGGTTGTATGTATGACTACCTAGTGGCCTTAAGGTGATGTTTGAGTGTGGATAGTGTAATGGGACATTATCTAAACATTGCACCAAGTATCACTAGAGGGTTACTTGGGAAGTTAAGGAAATAAAGTAAAATGAACTCACTGTAATTAGATAAAGCTTAATGTAAAGTGGTGACTAATATGCCTTAAATGCAATGTGTGGTTTTAGATGATGCATGAGCATTGAATATGCCTATAGGAAGTATGTGAATTGTATGATACTTATTGTATCAAAGTTTTATAAAGTTTTCACAAAAGTCATCATGCATGGTTTTGAAGTAAATTTCCCTTTAAATGCATGTTTTTGCATGGTTGTCATACTTAGTGCATTCTTCTACTAACAACATGCTTCTTTACCTTTTTACACAAAGTGTAGGTTATGGATTCTTAAAGGATGTCTCTATGGTTAAGGGCATGATATATGTTTCCCATGCTCAAAGAACGGAATCCTTAAGATTCAAGGATGTCCTATGTCAAGTTTATGTTTAAAGTCATGTAATAGTTTAGTTATGTTTTATCTTTTAAGGGTCGTGTCCCTAATGTACTCTAATGATGTTGAGTCTAAGATGACAAAGAGAATTAGAGTCTAACTATGTAAATATGATATATTTTATATATGATGGATGTGATGTTCTAGCATATGATGTGCTATGAAAGTTTTAAGTTTTTCGCTAAATTTACCTATGACAATGCGATGAATGATAACTATAGGCTTGTATAAGACCTTCGAGTGATCGAGTACGCCATGTTACTTCTAGGGGGTGCTCCCCGATTGTGACAAACATGGTATTAGAGAATGAGGTTATATAAGTGGCTTCAGGGTCCAAAAGTCTCATATTTCCACGTCTAGTAGAGTCTCGTTCATTGGTGGTTAGTCGCGATGCATCCATGAGCGAGAGGATATAGGACGATAGAGTTTCCCTTTATCATTATTCTCATGTCGTGCCATAGAACTTAACACTATAAGATCCCCTCATATATTTTCTTGTGCGGTGGTCTTTAGATGTGATTGTTTGGATGAGAGGGTATATCTATGATTGAGGGAGAAAAGGTGAGTTTTGATGTTTATCTTGGTTTTATGGTTTGATGAGTATGTGTGAGTGTGAATTTTGGCATGTTTTGGTTATGTGATGCTATTTATGTCTATATATTTGATTTATGAGAAATGACATGTTATGTGAAGATTTATGTTATGATAAGGTCAGAGCTTATTAGAGAAGTTGTTATAGTTGAATTGAGCTTCCTTTTTGGATGATAAGTTGCTTTATGATTTTTCATGATGATAGTCTTATGATATGGTTTAGACATGAAATGATTTGAAGAAGTGTCGTAAATAGCTAAAGATGTATGTTGCCTTTTTATGTGTGTAATGTCTCATAGTTGTCTTGTATGGATTGGAATCCTTTGTATAGACTTGATCCAAGAAGTGAAGGTACTGTGATTATCTTGTAGGGTGATGATGTGGGTTGGAATGACTGAGAAGTTACCTTACACTAGTGTTGAATCAAAAGAAATAGGTCTTATGGCAAAGTCTCCTCTATTGTTTCCCCTAAGGTTTTATGACCCTTGGTATTCATGGTATAGTTGAGACCTTATGTGGTTTGGTAGTATGACCTGTAGCAACCCTAAAAAAAATGAAAAAAAAAGAAAGATAATTACTTAAGGTGTCAAGAATGATTGCGATTGGACCAAGGTCCACACGGATTGATACGCGTAGAACCAGACCTCAGAACCCTTACTACGACCAAGCCAACTAACTTGGGGAGCTAATTGAGCTTGAAAAGGTTGGAACCAACCATGTGAGGCTCTCAAAAACGAAGATCTAATCGAAAGAGTCTTTACCGGACTTAAAAGAAGAAATTTTAAGTTTTGAGGGTCCAGGGGTAAAATGGTCTTTTCCAGGCCAAGGGTAATATTGTAATTACCCTGAGGAATTAATTAATTAATTAATTTAATTAAAAAGAGCAATTCAAGTTGGGGCGACCCGAAGTGACCCATTTTCGTAAATAGGGTGTCACTCGGGTTCGAGCCCCACTAGAAGCATCAAATTAAGGATTTAATTGTTGATTAAAAATCTGATTTTTTCAAGGGAATAATGGTCCTTCCCTAAGCTAATTAAATCAGGTTTTTATTTAAAATTAATAAGGAGTCCTAGTTTGACTAATTCCCAAACTAAAACTCCTATTATTTGTCTACTCTCTCACATCTCTCTCACACGTTTCATCACTCTCTCTCACGATTAGTTTGTTTCCAAAAACAACAAAGAACTGAAAATACATCAAGATTTCTTCACACTTGAAGAACTCACACGAAAATTTGAGAAAGACAAAGTAACCAAAAACGTCAAGGCAAAGAGAGGTTGTTCGTCGAGTGGTGTGTACGTTGAGGAGGCTTGGACTGATTTTGGAGAGGGTTTTGGGCAGCAAATTCACGTTTGAACAACCAATTTAAGGTATGGGTTTCCTCTCTCTTGGTCCCTTTCCCAAGAGACCCCTTACGATTCAAGATATTCACTCTGAAACTAGGGTTGTTCCCCCTTTTCATGTCCTTGTCACTAGCTCCCAATGATTTCGTAGGTTGGGTTTTGTTTGCTGGTAGATTTAGGTTTGTGTGATGTTTTTATGTAGAATGTGAATATGTTTATGTGCGTGAAATCACGAAAATAACAAGCAATGTGTAATCGGAAAAAAATGTGTGTGTGTGCACGTTGGCAGTGAGTTTTAGCCACTGTTTTGGAGAAGTAAAAAGGCATGTTATTTCTTGTATTTTATGTGCTAAAGTTGTGCATAATGTGATGTTCATTGTAATGAAATATGGTTGATTGAATAACAATTTTTTAGCCAAATAAACTTATGAAAGATGCGCCTAAAAATGTGTTAAAATGATTTATGAATGCACCCTTTGATTCATGTGAAAACGTTGATGAAAATGAGTTGAAGAATGACTAAAATTTCCAGCAACTATGCAATATTAATTTAGGCTAAAGCTTAACAAAGAAATCTGGAAATTAATACATTTTAAAGAGGTAAGGCAACCAGGATTCGAACCTATGACCTCACCATTTAGCTACTGGTTTCGCGAGAAAAGAAAAAGAAAATGGGGCTGGGGGGAATCAAACCTGGCTACTGTGAGTTTGCGAGAAAATAAAAAGAAAATGGGGCTGGGGGGAATCGAACCTGGCTAGTGTGAGTTCGCGAGAAAAGAAAAGAAAAAGGGGGCTGGGGGATTCGAACTCGCGACACTGGAGGAGAAAGACGAGAAAAATAAATTAAATAAATAAATGGGAGGCCTGGGATACGAACCCACGACTTCCAGGCAGCGAGTGAAAGAGGAGAAAATAAATAAAATAAAATGTGAGGCGTGGCAATCGAACCCACGACCTCAAAGGCTGAAAAGGGAGAAGGCGAAATTAACTAAAGAGATAAAGTGAGGTTGTGGGGGTCTGATCCCACAACCTCACTGCCACACGCCTAACTTAATGAATTTTTAATTAAAAATAAAGGTAGGAGGTTGTGGGGTTTCGAACCCACCACCTCACAGCCTCAGCGAAATTAAATTTTAAATAAGGAGGCTGTGGGGGTTCGAACCCACAACCTCCCTATCCCAGCGAATAATTAATAAAATAGAAGAGGCTATGGGGGTTTGATCCCATAACCTCTTGGTTTGGGCGAAAAGGGCAATGAAATGTTAATTAAAAAAAAAGGGGTTATGGGGGTTCGAACCCACAACCCTTCGGCCATCTTAAGGGGAAAATTAAGTAGAAAATTAATGATACAATTTTAATGGTGGAATTTAATCTAGAGTTCTAATGTTATGAATATTAAAAATAAAATCAATGGAAAATGTAAATGATATCCAAGTGATTCAAACTTGGGTTTCCTTGCCCAAATTTCCGTATTGATACATAAGTCATACGTGAACAAATATCCAAGAATAATGCCACCTACTTAAATCGAAATCAAGATCTTGGTATATATACAAGATACATAAGTCTTGTACTACATAATCTTAGGAATGTATGAATCACTTAATGAATTATGAATGAAGCCTCATGCTTGTGTGTCTAGACTCATAAGTCTAGTATACGTATAAAAGTAAGTGAACCTAAGATGTATGTACTGAATGATGAACAATGAAATGATGAAACCCTAGAAGGGCTAATTAAGGGTATGAAACATACCAATGGCCAAGTATATTGGCATATGATGAAATGAACATTCACGTAAAATGAGGTGAGTAATTCTGAAGAGTAAATGTGCTAATGACAATGATTGTGGTGACAACATGATATGAGGCTAATGCAAATGAGGAGAGCAATCTCAAATGAGACTAAGTAAATGTTGAAACGTACTCACCTATGACAGTGTAAGATAATGAAGAGACCAGTCTCTATGAACACTCTAATGAAAGTATTGAGATTAACACACTTAATACTAATGATGAGATGAGAAATCATCTAAGGAGCTATGATGTCCTCATACTAGAATCCAGCTTCCATGACGTATGATATGAATGAAATGGAAATTTATACTGAGCACCGATAGGCTAGCTATGAGTGGTGATGCCTTCTTTCGGGAAGGGCGGAGGTTCACGTAACTCTCATGAGATGAGACTGTCCGGCTTGCCGGGTATAGGTCTCCTTATATCTCCTAGTCTACGAAACTACCAATATAGGGATCTGGCGGGGTTAAATTCCCATGTACGCTAGCATGTTTTTGGGGCACCTTGGCCTGTGATTCCACCTCTTTTCGGTGTGGGGGAGACACTGGATTTCATGATGCTCACATGATCTATGTCGGTTAAAGTTAAAGTTTCCAATGAATGAATGAGGCCAACCTCAAACGAAGCACATAATGAAATGAATGATACCAAAGGTGTTAGGATAGGATAATCAAGAGGTGAGCTAGACTCAGGTAATGACATTAGGTTATTCTTGATCATTGCACAGCAAACCCGATGAAAGTCTTAAACTACACCCTAGGTATAGCTGGTGTTCACACTGGACTATGAATGAAATGAAATGAAGTACGTACGAATGAATGAAGCAGACTCTGTGTTTGGTAATGAAGACTCCCTAGTTGAGGTCCCATATGTTGAGCCCTTATTTTGGAAAGTCTTAATGTCAAGTCCATGATTCCAAGGTCTCATGGCATATGAATGAATGATATGAAAAAAGCTATGTGTTCTATGTTATGTGCTATGATATGTGCTATATGTAAGATGTTATGTGTTGTGTGCAATATGATATTTATGATGAAACATGTTACTCTCATGGCATGACTTTCCTAATCCAAATTTGGAAAGCTCACTGACTTTCCTAATCCAAATTTGGCAAGTCCACTGACTTGACTTCCCATAATCATGTTGTTAGGGAAGAGCTATTCTTTCTCATGCATGTCCTTGGTGTGTGCTTGCATATACCCATACTTAGTACAAATGTGTACTAACCCTATACAACTATACTATTTTAGGTGCAGGTACAGGTGGACGATAGAGCTACAGGATCATTGTTGCAGTTATCCGTACGTCCAGCATTCATCCGGAGTTGGTAGGTCCTCATGCTTTCGAGGATGCTATTGTTTTATATTCTAGCTTAGTTTTAGAGTTGAGCTAGTGGAGCATGTTCCACTAGCGTTTCTTTCCTGTTTTCATTCAGACTTTGTATTGATGCCATTTTGGCAATTATACACCTATTACTTATTGAACTATTTCTTTCAGTTGCTTATCTCTTAATGTTAGATCGTTGATGGTGAACAGTTATGAAATGATAAGAATGTTTAACAATTATGTTAAGAAACAAAAAGTTTCAAATTTTCCGCTAAAATTAACCTAGATGAAGTAAGAATGACGTAAGTAGGCTTGTCTACGACCTCTGAGAGGTCAACGATGCCGGTCTCGTCTGGGGTCTAGATTTCAGTCGTGACAAAGTTGGTATTAGAGCACTAGGTTAAATTCCGATAATAATGAGGTCACATCAACCACATTGAGTAGTTTCTAAGTCATGGTAGTGAAGTGCACCACTATCCTGGATTAGAGACTGCATGATGCATAGGAAAATTTCCCTTTTTCTGATCTTATCGTGCTTTTCCTAAAGTCCAATTTCTTGGTGTTATGAGCGTGTCTAACATCAATCTTTGTTGTTTTCAGAGAAAGAACACTAGGAGGACTATTGGTCAGAGGAGAGGAGGTGCAGCTGCTGGGGGCAATCAGGTTCCTCCCCAGGCTCCAGCTGAAGGAGTCGCTATGATAGTTAACCCAGTTGGGATGACTGATGCTGAGGTGAAGGCATCTCTGGCCCAGATGGCATAGGCCATTACTATGCAAGCCCAGGCTATGACTGCCCAGGTCAACCGATAGGATGTTCAGAGGGAGAACCCACCGGTTCGTAGCATGGCTGACAGACTGAGAGACTTCACGAGGATGAATCCTTCTATTTTCACAGGGTCTAAGACTTCACGAGGATGAATCCTTCTATTTTCACAGGGTCTAAGACTTCAGAGGAACCCCAGGAGTTTGTGGATGAGGTGCATAAGATTCTGGTGGCTATGAGGGCCACAGATACTGAGCTGGCTGAGCTGGCTTCCTATTAGCTCAAGGATGTTGCACAGACTTGGTGCAAGATGTGGCAGGATAGCCGAGCTTTGGGCGGAGTTCCATTAACTTGGGAGCTGTTTAAGACAGCCTTTCTGGAGAGATTTTTTCCCAGAGAAATGAGGGAGGCCAAGGTTGAGGAGTTCATCAACCTTAAGCAGGGATCTATGACAGTCAGGGAGTATTCCCTGAAGTTTGTTAAGCTATCCAGGTATGCTACTTTCCTTACTATCTAATAGCAAGGATAAGGTGAGTACTGAACACTACAAGAAAAAGGTTCAATTAAGACCAATATTTAGGGACGAGTTAAAATTTCCATCGCAAAAGTATATATATTGAGACGAGATTATATTTTGGTCCTAAAAGTTATATGTTATTGGGAAGGTATAAAATCTCGTCCCTAAGAAAACTAATAACTCGTTCCAATTGTAATTGTGAAATTTAGCAAGAGCGCCAAAACATAGCGAAATAATTTACTAAAACGTCAAAAAAAATCTGAAAAGTAGGCGCCAAAAAGAAACACTATTTTCCAAAAATCTAAAAAAAAGATCTTTTTTCTCTCGAAATCCATTGGTCACAACTTTTCCCTAAACTTGTTCTCAAGACCAAAAGTATCTCTTTTCATCTCTATCAATGTACGACTTTGGGCTATTCACCTCTGCCTCAAATCTTCTGAACGTATTCTCAGCAGCAGTGTTCTCTCAACTGTGAATCTAAGGTATGATGTCTCTTCCTCTTCATGTTGTTAATAGTGACCTAGAGTTATTCAGCTTTGCCTCTAATCCTTTGTATGTATTCTATGCAGGAACATATATATTTCCTTTGCACAACTGCGAATCTAAGGTATGATGTCTCTTCTTCTTCTACATGTTTACTATTCTTTTGCTCATCTCAACAGAAGCATGTTCATTTTGATCAACAGCGACCTAGGATTATTCAGATCTGCCTCAAATCCTCTGTACGTATTCGCAGCAGCAACCTCTTTGTTTCCTTCTCTCAACTATGAATTTCGAGTATGATGTATCTTTCTATTCTACTTGTTTACTAATCTGTTGCTAAAATTTCCCTATTATCTCATTTTATTGAGTCCAAATTATAACTGAAGTTTAATTAGTTGATGATTATAAAACACGATGATTCTTTATATTGAAGTCTTTACCAATCTGTAGAACAAAACTGATTATTTTATATATACTACAGCACAAGTAGTTGTTATATTTTATTTATGTGATGCGGGTCGTGAATCGATAAATATTTTAACTTTACTGATTCACTTGTATTTGAAGTCTTTGACGAGTGAATTAAAGATAGTGATTAATATGTTTTATGCTCGACGATTGATAATTCAAGTTTTGTTTAAGTAGTTAATCTGTGTTAACCACCAAAGCAAGCTTAAGACTTAACATGTTTGATCTAATGAATCTTCTAATTATATAGAATACACGATTTCGAAATAAAGAAACTATGTACTTCACCTCTTATCCCAGTAGGTGTTCTCACGCAGGCAGTGTAGGAAGTCTCCTTCGCAATGCTCGCCCATTTTCTAGTTAATTCTTCCTTTAAATCGTCTAGAGTTGCTTTTAATCCTTTTGATGATTTCAGAGTATATCATTTTGAATACATGGGCATTTTTTGAACTCCTCTACTATTCTGTATTATTCACTCACTATACTTCCCCTATGATATAATATTAGGATATTCAGTTTTCATCCTATCTATCTTTTTCCAGATCTTCATCGTATAGTTACTGAGAATATATAGTTTTTCTCAAGATTTATCATTGCCCGTGTCAAGTGTCTGACAAGGAAGTTGGTGATTTAAATCACTTCTTATCAAATGCTGGACGCACAAGCTTCCTACGCTTGAATGGCTTATCAGCGGAATCCTTAGCCACTGAAGTTTAAGAATTGTTTCCTTGCGAATTCTTAAGGACTGTATTCATTAGCAATTGTCTCTTCTTCTTTGTTTGAAATTCTGAAAAGGAAAACAAAAAATAAAAGACGCCTTATTTCTCAAAACACATTGTGAGAATCACACAACCTTAGAAAGCTTTTTCCTAAGCGATCTTTACTTACACATCTCAGTGTATATTATCAACTGAAAATTAATATTTTTAAAAAACAGAGAAAGAACGGGTTTGTCTAAGGCAGCAAGTGAAAGCCCATGTCTTAGTGTTTCAGTAGTGTTTTCTAAGAACAAAGAAAGCAAAGGCCTAGCAGCGATCTAAACTCAATAAATATCTTCTATTCAATTGAGCCTCAGGTATGCATCCACTTCTGCGAGTGACAATGTACCAAGCATTCTAATTGGATTAGATTAATATCAATGGATCCTTTATCAGTCATTCATTGAATGATAAATAACTACAAGTGACGGAGACAGACGATTTAAATAACGGAAAATCAAAAGAAAAACTAAAGGAACCCGAAAAAGAAGTCCCTTTAGTTGATTACTATGTAAATCTAACTGATGTGATTGAATTGTAATGTATCTCTGATAGAAGATTGATTTTGTTTGAGTGTAAATGGTTTGATGTGTATGACAATATAAAAGGATTAAAAAGAGATAAGTATGACTTCGTGAGTGTGAACCCGACTAGACTTTTGAAAACAAATGAGCCTTTTATTTTAGCGAGTCAAGAATCTCAAGTGTTTTATGCTAATGATAATTCAAACAAAGGTTGGCATGTAGTGAGGAAGACTCAACCTCGTGATTCCTATGAGATGAGGAAACAAATGGATGATGATCATGTTGTAGTTGACGTATAAGGACCTTCACAAAAGAAATGAAAAAAAAACTGATGAGGTGAAGTATCTTTTATGAACTGATAGACATGATTTATTTTATTTCTACATTGTCTAAAATGATTCTTCTCTGGGAGAGGGAGGGGGGGGGGGATCGCAAGATTGTTTTCGCCTTTTGATTCTTGATAATAACTTACTTGTATAATTGTTATACTTTGGCCTCTTTTTGCAGGTTTAATATGAAAACTGAAAATGATGATGGATCATAAATGAAGACTACTATCAGATACTCATTTGTTGCGCCTGGGGCAATTGGAAGAGTACTATCATTCGAATGATCACTGACTTTTTATGCTGACCTAGTAAGTAAAAATATACCAAACTCTATTTGCGGATAATCGTTTAAGAATTTAGTGTTTGACTGAACTTTTATATTACTGTAATGCTTACAAGAATAAGATGATTGATCGTGTATAAAGGAATTTCTTCACTTCTCAGGTTCTTTGTTGGGTGATTTTTTTTCTCTTAGTCAGTGGTTTTTTTTATCACCTATATACAAGTGATGCTTAATATAACTAGTAATGATCATTAATGGAACTGATAGTTTATAAACTCTGGCCCTCAGTTATTGGACAAACGCTTTATAGCTAGAGGTTTTTGTGTTATGATTCATTATACAGATTGGAATTATTTTTGTTTGTTGGATTTATAATGGATAATAGTTTGGATATTGGACATCTCCAAGGTGTTCATATATAGATGAGACATTCAATAATGCTATGTCGCTTATGAATCTTGATACAGATGTTGGAATAAAGTTGATTTCATTGATAAAATAGGAAAAAATTCGAGCAAACTTAATTTGAGAAATGTGTAACAATAGAACAGTAGAAATAGCTACCACATCTGAAATTCTTCCGCTATTCCAAGTTCTTTTATTGTTTGTGTTGCTTTTTCTCCAGTCAGAAATTGGAAAACTGATACACATTCAGTTTTAGCCTTTAGGGGAATTATAATAGTTATAGTGGAGCTAATTCTGATGTGAGTGGTTAGTTATTTTACTGTTTGTGTTATTTCTTCTCCCGTCAGAAATTAGAAAATAGATACGCATTCAATTTTAGCCTTCAGGTGAATTATAACAGTTAGATTGGAGCTAATTCTGATGTGCAGGCTAGTTATTTTACTATTTTTGTTGTTTCTTCTCCGGTCAAAAATTGAAAAATCGATACGCATTCAGTTTTAGCCTTTGGGTGAATTATAATAGCTAGATTGAAGCTAATTCTGTTGTGCAGCCTAGTATTTTCCTACTTTAACTATGTTTTGAATATCTAGATTAATTTATTGATTTTTAGTGTTAGCTTGCTAGAAAATATATAGGTACTTCAACAGTTATGTTATTAGACTCATCCTGTCCGTGTAGAGTTTCTACAAAAGCACCAAGTTTCAAACATATATTCCTTAACAGTCAAACAACATGTATCATTAGAATTGTTTTAAAGATTATTTCCTTCTTTAACTCTGTTTAACATTTTCTAGACGTACAATTGCACGCACACAGTTTGAGATTCTTTGGATCCTACAACAAATATTCATAGAAACAAAATAGTGATCACTTGTTTGTTTTCCCTGCTACAATAATAATCTGCTCGTGTTTTCCTGAAAAGAGTTCCTCCGCAACAACTTGTTTCCTTTAAAACAGAATATAAATCTTTTTGGTGCATAATTTCTTCCTTTGTACTAGCTCTTGTTACTGTATTTGTGCTTCTGCTATAGATTTGAATTCCTTGTGAGTGCATCTCAATGTTTTCTCAATCAATTTTCGTATGCTCTTGCAGATTGTGGATATTTCTGGATAGCCTTTGGTGTTCTTTATAGTTATTTTTTGAATATTCAAGCTACAACTCAAGATTCCAGCTAGAAGACGCACACGATCGTTATTATTTTGCTAGGAAAGTTGTGCGAAACATTTAATAATAGACTAGTTCAAGATATTGTTAATTTTCTAAGTTTTATTTTGTTAACCTAATATTGAACTTACATGCACCATGGGATGTTTACCTTTTTTTATATGAATATCAACCTTTTTTATGGAGATTTAATGTAGAAATCTTACATTTATTGGTAGAACTTATAATACATTTGTCAAATGAACATCCAGAATCATAGGTGTCAATTAAAGAAAAAATTTTGCTCATCTCTGAAAGTTCATTTAAGACGAGATAGTTTCTCGTCTATAAAAGTTTAATCTAGGATGAGCCAACTTCATGTCCCTAATGTTTCAACTAGGACGAGATGTTGCTTTTCGCGAAAAACATTCTAGGACGACGTGGTTGCATGTCAAGAAAAAGTAATGAAGGACGAGGTAGCTGCCAGTCCCAAAAGAGTAATCTAGCAGGAGTTTGTTGGTAGTCTCTAAAGAGATTTATAGACCAAATATTACTAGTTTTTAAAGAAAATTAACTATTTGGGATGAGATATCTAGTCTTTAAAAATATTTTGGCGACCTGCTTTGATTTCATCTTTAAAAACATTTAGCGACGAGTTAAAGCGACCCATCCCAATTGACCTTTAGCGATGATGCATTTTAGGACGGGTGGCGACCAGCCTTTTCCCGTCCCAAAAAACTATTTGGGACCAGAATTGGACTTTCTGGGACCATTTATCCCTTCCTTAGAGACTATTTTTCTTGTAGTGGAAGTTTGTTAAATTATCCAGGCATGATACTTCCCTTGTCTAACAGCAGGGATGAGATGAGCAGGTTCCTCACAGGAATCAATAGAGATCTGGAGGAGTGTCGGTCTGCGATGCTCCATGATAATATGGACCTCTCCAGGTTGATGGTGCATGTCCAGTAGGTAGAGGACAGCCGTAAAAAGAGGGGTATTCATGATGCTAGGAGGCCTAAGCCTCAAGATCAGGCAGGTCCCATCCATGGAGGCCACAGAAACAATTTTGGCGTCCGTGAGCAGCCCAGATTCAAGAAGGGGCAACAGAGTTCTGGGAACTCAAATTTTCGGAGGAGTACAACACCTAGAGGAGGCAGAGCTGAGCCCAAGAAGGGAAATGGAGGTGAGATACAGCGTCCTAAAAAGAATTGTGCTAAGTGTGGCCGAGCTCACAGTGGAGAGTGCAGACAGGGCACTAATGCCTACTTCGGTTGCGGTAAGAGTGGGCACATGGTTAGAGACTGCCCACAGAACAGAGGTCAGGCTGTAGGTAATTCTCAGCCTAGGCCTAATCCACAGGGTGCAGCAGCAGCCGAGCCTCCTAAGAGGAATAGGTTCTATGCCCTGAAGGGCAGGGAGGAGCAGGAGTAGTCCGCTGATGTGGTCACAGGTATGCTGCAAGTATTCTCAACTTCTGTTTATGCTATACTTGATCCAGGGTCTACGCTTTCCTTTGTAACTCCTTTGTTTGCTATCACTTTTGAGATATTGTCTGAAGTTCTGCATGATCCTATAGTGGTTAGTACACCTTTAGAAGAATATGTAAGAACTGATAGAGTATACAAGGGTTGCCCAATAGTGATAAGTGGTAAGACTATGTGTGCAGACTTGGTTGAGTTACCCATGCATGATTTTGATGTTATTGTTGGCATGGACTGGCTTCACAGTTGTTATGCTTGCTTGGACTGTCGTAGTAGAGTGGTGAGATTTCGTTTCCCTAATGAAGAGGAGCTAGTCTGAGAGGGGTACAACTCGAGTCGTCCTAACCTCTTGATTTCGAACCTTAAGGCCAATAAAATGACGTCCAAGGGGTTATTGTGTCATCTTGTGAGTGTTAATTATCTAGATCATGACATTCCTTCCATAGACTCAGTGCCTGTAGTGAATGATTTCCTAGATGTATCTCCTGATGATTTGCGCGGAGTCCCTCCCCATCGAGAGATTGATTTTGGTATCGACTTAGAACCCGATACTAAACCAATTTCCCTTCCTCTTTACATAATGGCTCTAGCTGAACTCAAAGAGTTGAAGCTGCAGTTAAAAGATCTCACTGACAAGGGTTTCATTCAGCCGAGCATATCCCCTTGGGGCGCTCCAGTGTTGTTTGTGAAAAAGAAAGATGGAACCCTTAGAATGTGTATAGATTATCGGCAGCTCAACAAAGTCACTATAAAGAATAAGTATCCACATCCCAGAATAGATGATTTGTTCGATCAGCTCCAATGGTCTAGTTTCTTCTCTAAGATTGATCTTCGTTCAGGGTATCATCAGCTTAGGGTTAGGGATGGAGATATCCCAAAGACAGCCTTTCGTACACGCTATGGTCACTATGAGTTTCTAGTCATGTCATTTGGTCTCACGAATGCACCTGCTACATTTATGGATCTCATGAACAGAGTCTTCCGTGAATACCTTGACTCTTTTGTCATAGTATTCATTGATGACATTCTCATCTACTCTAAGACCAAGGAAGAGCATGAACAACATTTGAGACTAACCTTGCAGGTACTTAGACAGCATCAGTTGTATGCCAAATTCAGCAAATGTGAATTCTGGCTGAGATCAGTGACCTTCCTGGGTCATGTTGTGTCCGATCAGGGCATGGAAGTGGATCCCAAGAAGAATGAGGCTGTGAAGAACTGGACAAAGGCTCTTACTCCTACTGACATCCATAGCTTTTTGGGATTGGCTGGTTACTACCGCAGGTTTGTGGAGGGCTTTTCTTCCATTGCTGCCCCATTCACAACTTTGACTAAGAAGAAAGCCAAGTTTGAGTGGACGGAGACTTGTGAGAGGAGTTTCCAGGAGCTCAAGGACAGACTCACTTCAGCCCCGGTGCTTACTTTGCCTAAGTGTGGTGAGAATTACACTGTTTACTGTGATTCATCTAGGGTTGGTTTGGGTTGTGTTCTTATGCAAGTTGGTAAGGTAATAGCCTATGCGTCCAGACAGCTCAAGGTTCATGAAGAATTGTCCCACTCATGACCTGGAGTTGGCAGCTGTGGTGTTTGCACTAAAGCTGTGGAGGCACTACTTGTATGGAGTGCATGTAGATATATTCACAGACCACAAGAGTCTCCAGTATGTGTTCACTCAGAGGGAGTTGAACCTACGTCAGCGGAGATGGTTGGAGCTGTTGAAGGATTATGACATGAATGTTCACTACCATCCAGGTAAGGCTAATGTTGTAGCTGATGCTTTGAGCAGGATGAGCATGGGAAGTACAGCCCACGTTGAGGATCAGAAAAAGGAGCTGGTGAAAGATGTACACAGACTGGCCAAACTGGGTGTGCGATTGGTTGACTCTACTAGTGGGGATGTTTCAGTTCATCCTAGTTCTGAATCATCCTTGGTAGTTGAAGTCAAGCAGGGTCAGCATCTAGATCCTGTGTTGATGGAGCTGAAGGATTAAGTGTTGATGAAGATGAATGAGTCTTTCGCTTTGGGAGGTAATGGCATACTTAGGTATTAGGACAGGCTGTGTGTACCTGATGTGGATGATTTACGGACCAGGATTGTTGCAGAGGCCCATGGTTCCAGATATTCCATACATCCAGGTTCCACCAAGATGTATCATGATCTTAAGCAGATTTATTGGTGGGATGGCATGAAGAAGGATATTGCAGAATATGTGGCCAAGTGTCCTAATTGTCAGCAGGTTAAGGCAGAGCATCTTAAGCCTGGCGGTCTGACTCAGATTATTGAGGTTCCGACTTGGAAGTGGGAGGCCATTAATATGGACTTCGTGGTTGGTATTCCGAGGACTAGGAGGCAGCATGACTCCATATGGGTTATTGTGGACAGATTGACTAAGTCTGCCCACTTTATCCCTATGAAGTCTACCTACAGAGCCGAGGATTATGGGAGAATCTACATTGATGAGATTGTGATATGGCATGAGATTCCTTTGTCTATCATTTCAGATAGAGGAGCTCAGTTTACTTCACATTTCTGGAGATCTTTCCAGAAGAGCTTGGGCACGCAGGTAAAGCTTAACACTGCCTTTCATCCTCAGACAGATGGGCAGGCGGAGCGCACCACTCAGACATTGGAGGACATGTTGAGAGTGTGTGTGATTGACTTCAGAGGTAGTTGGGATGACCATCTACCTTTGATAGAGTTCTCGTATAATAATATCTATCACTCCAGCATTGGGATGGCACCGTTTGAGACACTGTATGGTAGGAGGTGTAGATCTCCAGTTGGGTGGTTCGAGGTTAGAGAGTCATCCATATTGGATACAGAGATCATTCATGAGGCCGTAGAGAAGGTCAGAGTGATTAGGGACAGGTTGGCTACTGCTTACAGTCGGCAGAAGTCATATGCAGATAACAAAAAATGACCCTTAGAGTTTAATGTTGGTGACCAGGTTTGCTTGAAGATATCACCTATGAAAGGGGTGATGAGATTTGATAGAAAATGGAAGCTGAGTCCGAGGTATGTTGGGCCATATGAGATCTTACAGCGTGTGGGTGAGGTGCCCTATGAGTTAGCATTGCCTGCGGACTAGCTTCTGTTCATCCAGTCTTTCATATCTCTATGTTGAAGAAGTGCCTAGGTGATCCAGCATCAATTCTACCTGTTGAAGGGTTGGGGGTTGGTGAAGACTTGTCTTATGAGGAGGTACCTGTTGAGATCTTAGACAGACAGGTCAAGCGGCTGAGGAACAAGGAGATTGCCACAGTGAAGGTATTGTGGAGAAATCATCTTGTTGAGGGTGCTACGTGGGAGGTTGAGTCCGACATGAGATCCTGTTACCCTCCTCTTTCCAGCTCTTGAGGTTAGAGTTCCTACTCTTTGGTCTATGTTTCCTTATCTCTCCATATTTTGTTGCTATTACTTGACTATGCATAGTGATTTTGTTATGATCTGACTGTCATTACGATATGTAGTGGTAGTGTCATTTGGGGACGAATGTTCCTAAGGGGGGGATAATGTAACAACCCTAAAAAAAATGGAAAAAAAAGAAAGATAATTACTTAAGGTGTCAAGAATGATTGCGATTGGACCAAGGTCCACACGGATTGATACGCGTAGAACCAGACCTCAGAACCCTTACTACGACCAAGCCAACTAACTTGGGGAGTTAATTGAGCTTGGAAAGATTGGAACCAACCATGTGAGGCTCTCGAAAATGAATATTTAATCAAAAGAGTCTTTACCGGACTTAAAAGAAGAAATTATAAGTTTTGAGGGTCCAGGGGTAAAATGGTCTTCTCCAGGCCAAGGGTAATATTGTAATTACCCTGAGGAATTAATTAATTAATTGATTAATTTAATTAAAAAGAGCAATTCGGGTTGGGGCGACCCGGAGTGACCCATTTTCGCAAATAGGGTGTCACTCGGGTTCGAGCCCCACTAGAAGCATCAAATTAAGGATTTAATTGTTGATTAAAAATCTGATTTTTTCAAGGGCATAATGGTCCTTTCCCTAAGCTAATTAAATCAGGTTTTTATTTAAAATTAATAAGGAGTCCTAGTTTGACTAATTCCCAAACTAAAACTCCTATTATTTGTCTACTCTCTCACAATCTCTCTCTCACGTTTCATCACTCTCTCTCACGATTAGTTTCTGCCAAAAACAACAAAGAACTGAAAATACATCAATAGTTCTTCACACTTGAAGAACTCACACGAAAATTTGAGAAAGACAAAGTAACCAAAAATGTCAAGGCAAAGAGAGGTTGTTCGTCGAGTGGTGTGTACGTTGAGGAGGCTTGGACTGATTTTGGAGAGGGTTTTGGGCAGCAAATTCACGTTTGAACAAGCAAATTAAGGTATGGGTTTCTTCTCTCTTGGTCCCTTTCCCAAGAGACCCCATACGATTCAAGATATTCACTCCGAAACTAGGGTTGTTCCCCCTTTTCATGTCCTTGTCACTAGCTCCCAATGATTTCGTAGGTTGGGTTTTGTTAGCTGGTAGATTTAGGTATGTGTGATGTTTTTATGTTAAATGTGAATATGTTTATGTGCGTGAAATCACGAAAATAACAACCAATGTGTAATCGGAAAAAAATGTGTGTGTGTGTGCACGTTGGCAGTGAGTTTTAGCTACTGTTTTGGAGAAGTAAAAAGGCATGTTATTTCTTATATTTTATGTGCTAAAGTTGTGCATAATGTGATGTTCATTGTAATGAAATATGGTTGATTGAATAATAATTTTTTAGTCAAATAAACTTATGAAAGATGCGCCTAAAAATGTGTTAAAATGATTTATGAATGCACCCTTTGATTCATGTGAAAACGTTGATGAAAATGAGTTGAAGAATGACTAAAATTTCCAGCAACTATGCAATATTAATTTAGGCTAAAGCTTAACAAAGAAATCTGGAAATTAATACATTTTAAAGAGGTGAGGCCACCATGATTCGAACCTGTGACCTCACCATTTAGCTACTGGTTTCGGGAGAAAAGAAAAAGAAAATGGGGCTGGGGGGAATCGAACCTGGCTACTGTGAGTTCGCGAGAAAAGAAAAAGAAAATGGGGCTGGGGGGGAATTGAACCTGGCTACTGTGAGTTCGCGAGAAAAGAAAAGAAAAAGGGTGCTGGGGGATTCGAACTCGCGACACTGGAGGAGAAAGAAGAGAAAAATAAATTAAATTAATAAATGGGAGGCGTGGGATTCGAACCCACGACCTCCAGGCAGCGAGTGAAAGAGGAGAAAATAAATAAAATAAAACGTGAGGCGAGGCAATCGAACCCACGACCTCAAATGCTGAAAAAGGAGAAGGCGAAATTAACTAAAGAAATAAAGTGAGGCTGTGGGGGTTCGATCCCACAACCTCACTGTCACACGCCTAACTTAATGAATTTTTAATTAAAAATAAAGGTAGGAGGCTGTGGGGGTTCGAACCCACCACCTCACAGCCTCAGCAAAATTAAAGTTTAAATAAGGAGGCTGTGGGGGTTCGAACCCACAACCTCCCTATCCCAGCTAATAATTAACAAAAATAGAAGAGGCTGTGGGGGTTTGATCCCATAACCTCTTGGTTTGGGCGAAAAGGGCAATGAAATGTTAATTAAAAAATAAAAAGGGGTTGTGGGGGTTCGAACCCACAACCCTTCGGCCATCTTAAGGGGAAAATTAAGTAGAAAATTAATGATACAATGTTAATGGTGGAATTTAATCTAGAGTTCTAATGTTATGAATATTAAAAATAAAATCAATGGAAAATGTAAATGATATCCAAGTGATTCAAACTTGGGTTTCCTCGCCCAAATATCCGTATTGATACATAAGTCATACGTGAACAAATATCCAAGAATAATGCCACCTACTTAAATCAAAATCAAGATCTTGGTATATACAAGATACATAAGTCTTGTACTATATAATCTTAAGAATGTATGAATCACTTAACGAATTATGAATGAAGTCTCATGGCTTGTGTGTCTAGACTCATAAGTCTAGTATACGTTTAAAAGTAAGTGAACCTAAGATGTATGTATTGAATGATGAACAATGAAATGTTGAAACCCTAGAAGGGCTAATTAAGGGTATGAAACATACTAATGGCCAAGTATATTGTCATATGATGAAATGAACATTCACGTAAAATGAGGTGAGTAATTATGAAGAGTAAATGGGCTAATGACAATGAATGTGGTGACAACATGATATGAGGCTAATGCAAATGAGGAGAGCAATCTCAAATAAGCCTAAGTAAATATTACCAAAACGTACTCACCTATGAGAGTGTAAGATAATGAAAAGACCAGTCTCTATGAACACTCTAATGAAAGTATTGAGATTAACACACTTAATACTAATGATGAGATGAGAAATCATCTAATGAGCTATGATGTCCTCATAATAGAATCCAGCTTCCATGACGTATGAGATGAATGAAATGGAACTTTATACTGAGCACCGATAGTCTAGCTATGAGCGGTGATGCCTTCTTTCGGGAAGGGCGGAGGTTCACATAACTCTCATGAGATGAGACTGTCCGGCTTTCCGGGTATGTGTATCCTTATATCTGCTAGTCTTCTAACCTATACTGCCAATATAGGGATCTGGCGGGGTTAAATTCCCATGTACGCTAGCATGTTTTTGGGTCATCTTGGCCGGTGATTCCACCTCTTTTCAGTGTGGGGGAGACACTGGATTTCATGATGCTTACATGATCTATGTCGGTTAAAGTTAAAGTTCCCAATGAATGAATGAGGCCAGCCTCAAACGAAGCACATAATGAAATGAATGATACCAAAGGTGTTAGGATAGGATAATCAATAGGTGAGCTAGACTCAGGTAATGACATTAGGTTATTCTTGATCATTGCACAGCAAACCCGATGAAAGTCTTAAACTACACCCTAGGTATAGCTGGTGTTCATACTGGACTATGAATGAAATAAAATGAAGTACGTATGAATGAATGAAGAAGACTATGTGTTTGCTAATGAAGACTCCCTAGTTGAGGTCCCATTGTTGAGCCCTCATTTTGGAAAGTCTTAATGTCAAGTCCGTGATTCCAAGGACTCATGGCATATGAATGAATGATATGAAAGAAGCTATGTGTTCTATGTTCTGTGCTATGATATGTGCTATATATAAGATGTTATGTGCTGTGTACAATATGATATTTATGATGAAATATGTTACTCTCATGGCATGACTTTCCAAATCCAAATTTGGAAAGCTCACTGACTTTCCTAATCCAAATTTGGCGAGTCCACTGACTTGACTTCCCATAATCGTGTTGTTAGGGAAGAGCTATTCTTTCTCATGCATGTCCTTGGTGTTTGCTTGCATATACCCATACTTAGTACAAATGTGTACTAACCCTATACAACTATACTATTTTAGGTGCAGGCACAGGTGGACGATAGAGCTACAGGATCATTGTTGCAGTTATTTGGACGTCCAGTATTCATCCGGAGTTGGTAGGTCCTCATGCTTTCGAGGATGCTACTGTTTTATATTCTAGCTTAGTTTTAGAGTTGAGCTAGTGGAGCATGTTCCACTAGCGTTTCTTTCCTATTTTCATTCATACTTTGTATTGGTGCCATTTCGGCAATTATACAACTATTACTTATTGAACTATTTCTTTCAGTTGCTTATCTCTTAATGTTAGATGGTTGATGGTAAACAGTTATGAAATGATAAGAATGTTTAACAAGTATGTTAAGAAACAAAAAGTTTCAAATTTTCCGCTAAAATTAACCTAGATGAAGTAAGAATGACGTAAGTAGGCTTGTCTGCGACCTCTGAGAGGTCTATGACGCCGGTCTCATCTGGGGTCTAGATTTCAGTCGTGACATGACCCAACTTGAATGTTATGGATTCTCTTTAGGTGTTGATCTTAGAGGAATGATGATGTTTGAGGTATTATTTCTTGATGTTTGAGTTGGTAGGCTCCTTGATGTGAGATTAGGAGTAAGAACCCTCAATGATGTCTAGTCTTCATGAGTGAAGAGTATGAAAGGTTGGTTTGACTTGCCTTGACCTTGGTGTTTAAGGGGCTGATGTGATTAGGCATCCACAATTGGGGGATAGTGTGCCTAAGTGGTAATATTTTATGTGCCCTTGATGTTCGTATGATGAGTTATGATGAGTTACTGTAAACCCTTTTGGGTTGGGAATTACCTTTAGGTGATGATGATGAAGGTTGATAAGCTAAGATCCTCTTGGGGTTGGGTTAACTTGCTCTAAAAGGGGTTTACCCTAAGTGGGGGATGTTGATGTAAGTAGTAACGTGATAGGTATTCCTATCTTGTCCTTCTATTCATACTTGAACTTGAGACTAAAGGGTTCCTTGTAGCTTGTTCATGATAGGAGTCTTGCATAAAAGTATAAGTTGCATGTTCTCCATATGCTATGTATGTCTGAATGGACGCCAGGTTAAGCATGTTTTGAAGATTCTAAATTGCAATAAAAAGGATTTTTGATCAAATTCATGTTTTCACATGTTAATTGTGCATCTTGATATGTTAGTTGTGCATTTAACTTCATGAGATAAGATAAGAAGCATGTTGATGTCAGTTTTAATGTGTGGTGTTCTAAGCCATCAATGAGAAATTGAGTTTCCTTAAAATGAAAAAAGATGAGTCTCTTGAAAATTATGTGACTTATGATTTGGGAAGTATGAATGTATGCTCATCCTTGAGGAGTGAAGGTATGTTTAGCGAATGTCCTTGTGTGTGCCTATAAATTGTAAGAATTTTCCTAAATGATGCATATTTATGAAAGCTATTGTCATGCTAGAAATTGAAATTTTGTAAAATGACTTCCTATTGTTGTGATGTGTGTGGTGTGACTTACCATCTTGACTTCACTAGGAAGAAAGTTTGAGCATTCTTTGGTTCAAAGGTTGAGAACTTCTCATTTAAAATGAATTGACCTTTGTGCTTTGCATGGGTGTGAACTCATGAGACTTGTAAGTGTGTTGAGGAGAAGGACATTCCTCCCTAAACATAACTAAGCATGGTATGGTTGAGTATGACCCTCGTGGAATTATGCCTAACTAATAAGAATTCATTGTTTACCTGCTTGACTTAAGTTTATGTGCATTGAAGTATGGGTGCTTAATTGCTTCTTGAGTAATGTGGAATCTGCCTATGTGTGATCATACATGATAAGCTATTGATGAAATGAAGTGTAAAGACCATGTTATGATTAGGAGAAGGATGTTCCTCATATGGACATTATAAGAGCATATGTGTTTGAATCATTTATATTTTAATGACCCTCTTGGTCATTTATGTGTTATTTCTTTTGTGTATCATTGAGAGTGTTCCTATAGCGACCCCAAGTCATTTATGACTTTCTGGGACTGATAGTTCAGTCACCCGGTCGTTCGTTTGGTTATTGTGCGAGTTTTAGTGTTTTTGGAGCTTATGAACCTTGAACGATCATTTTTTATCAAATATTTGAGAAGGTGACATCGGAATCCAATTCTGACGAGTACATCAGCTCCCGATGGGTAATTTTAGGTTAGTAGCATGGTCGACACGACTCTCAAATTTTTCAGTGTGAGTTGGATGCGATTAGGCGTTTTAACTTTAAGTTTAAGGCCAAGTTTGACTCTAGTCAACATTCTGAGTAAATGCGCTCGGATGAGAATTTTGTCAACTCTGCTAGCTTCGGAATGTCTAGTTTGGTCTAGTTTGACCCTTCTTTTGTGTCTTGAGGTTTCCGATATTTTCCCGAGCCCTTTTTGTGATTTTTGACTTAAAATGTCTGATTGAAGTGGGACCCACTTTTTATCGGGATGACCTCTGATGGAAATTTCGACAGTGCCGTTGAATCCAGAATGTCGAGTTTAGAGGGATAGCATATCTGTTTTATATTTATCAGGTTTCGAACAGATTCCGAGCACCCCGACGGAGACTTTGAAGAAATTAGCCAAAGCTAAAATCTGGCGCAGCCCTTTTAGCGACCAGAATTTATGGTTTTAACGACTAGATTTTTGGGGTTATTACCGACCAATTTTGTCTTTTATAAAAGCCCAACTCAGCTTCAGCCCACTTCTTGAAAGTTTTATATCTTAAGCTATAGAGGTCCAATTTTGGCGATTCAGGAGGCTAACTTGAGTGAATTTTCGAGGAGAACGTGTTGGCGTGGTTGGAATTCATATTTGAAGTCTCGTTCAAGGTAAAGTTTGTGTTTTAAGTGTTTTCATAGTTCATTTTCGAGCTCAATTTTAGGGGAACATTTAGAAGATGATTTCTTTGCCATTTTAGGTCCGAATCTGGTGATTCAAAAGCCTAATTTGTGGGGTTTTCCGTGAGGATCGTTGTGGTGAAATTCGTTTTAGCAGTTGGACCTTTATTTCTGGTAAATTCTTGTAAATAGCTTCTGCCATTGTTGTTGAATTTTAGCGTAGTACTGGGTTTTTGGATGCATGTTCATGTTGGGACTTTTTGAGCCCCGAATTCTGTTCCAATTTGGAACAAAAGTTTTGAGAGCTGTTTAGGAACTATATTTGGTGTTAATTTTTAAACTTTCAACGCGGGTCCCACTTTTCCCGTTTCCTTAAAATTTTTCTACTTTGGCCTTTTTTTGCAGGTTTAATATGAAAACAGAAAATGATGATGGATCATAAATGAAGAGTACTATCAGATACACATTTGTCGCGCCTGGGGCAATTGGAAGAATACTATCATTCGAATGACCACTGACTTTTTATGCTGACCTAGTAAGTAAAAATATACCAAACTCTATTCGCGGATAATCGTTTAAGAATTTAGTGTTTGACTGAACTTTTATATTACTGTAATGTAAGAATAAAATGATTGATCGTGTATAAAGGAATTTCTTCACTTCTGAGGTTCTTTGTTGGGTGATTTTTTTTCTCTTAGTCATTGTTTTTTTTTATCACCTATATACAAGTGATGCTCAATATAACTAGTAATGATCATTAATGGAATAGATAGTTTATAAACTCTGGCCCTCAGTTATTGGACAAACGCTTTATAGCTAGAGGTTTTTTGTGTTATGATTCATTATACAGATTGGAATTTTTTTTTGTTTGTTGGATTGATAATGGATAATGGTTTGGATATTGGACATCTCCAAGGTGTTCATATATAGATGAGACATTCAATAATGCTATGTCGCTTATGAATCTTGATACAGATGTTGGAATAAAGCCGATTTCATCGATAAAACAAGAAACAATTCGACCAAACTTAATTTGAGAAATGTGTAACAATAGAATAGTAGAAATAGCTACCACATCTGAAATTCTTCCGCTGTTCCAAGTTCTTTTACTGTTTGTGTTGCTTTTTATCCAGTCAGATTTGGAAAACTGATACATATTCAGTTTTAGCCTTTAGGGGAATTATAATAGTTATAGTGGAGCTAATTCTGATGTGCGTGGCTAGTTATTTTACTGTTTGTGTTATTTCTTCTCCCGTCAGAAATTAGAAAATAGATACGCATTCAATTTTAGCCTTCAGGAGAATTATAACAGTTAGATTGGAGCTAATTCTGATGTGTAGGCTAGTTATTTTATTGTTTTTGTTGTTCTTCTTCGGTCAAAAATTGAAAAATCGATACGCATTCAGTTTTAGCCTTTGGGTGAATTATAATAGCTAGATTGAAGCTAATTCTGTTTTGCAGCCTAGTATTTTCGTAGTTTAACTAAGTTTTGACTATCTAAATTAATTTATTGATTTTTAATGTTAGCTTGCTAGAAAATATATAGGTACTAGACTCATCCTGTCTGTGTAGAGTTTCTACAAAAGCACCAAGTTTCAAAAATATATTCCTTAACAGTCAAACAACATGTATCATTAGAATTGTTGTAAAGATTATTTCCTTCTTTAACTCTGTTTAACATTTTCTAGACGTACAATTGCATGCACACAGTTTGAGATTCTTTGGATCCTATAACAAATAATGATAGAAACAAAATAGTGATCACTTGTTTGTTTTCCCTGCTACAATAATATTCTGCTCGTGTCTTCCTGAAAGAGTTCCTCCGCAACAACTTGTTTCCTTTAAAACAGAATATAAATCTTTTTTGTGGAGAATTTCTTCCTTTGTACTAGCTCTTGTTGTTGTATTTGTGCTTCTGCTATAGATTTGAATTCCTTGAAAGTGCATCTCAATGTTTTCTCAATCAATTTTCGTATGCTCTTGCAGATTGTTGATATTTCTGGATAGCCTTTGGTGTACTTTATAGTTCTTTTTTGAAGATTCAAGCTACAACTCAAGATTCCAGCTAGAAGACGCACACGATCGTTATTATTTTGCTAGGAAAGTTGTACGAAACATTTAATAATAGTCTAGTTCAAGATATTGTTAATTTGCTAAGTTTTATTTTGTTAACCTAATATTGAACTTACATGCACCATGGGATGTTTATCTTTTTTTATATGAATATCAACCTTTTTTAGGGAGATTTAATGTAGAAATCTTACATTTATTGGTAGAACTTATAATACATCTGTCAAATGAACATCCTGAATCATAGGTGTCAATTAAAGACAAAATTTTTCTCATCTCTGAAAGTTCATTTAAGACGAGATAGTTTCTCGTCTATAAAAGTTTAATCTAGGATGAGCCAACTTCATGTCCCTAATGGTTCAACCAGGACGAGATGTTGCTTTTCGCAAAAAACATTCTAGGACGACGTGGTTCCACGTCAAGAAAAAGTAATGAAGGACGAGGTAGCTGCTCATCCCAAAAGAGTAATCTAGGACGAGTTTGTTTGTACTCTCTAAAGGGATTTATAGACCAAAAATTACTAGTTTTTAAAGAAAATTAACTATTTGGGACGAGATATCTAGTCTTTAAAAATATTTTGGCGACCTGCTTTGATTCCGTCTTTAAAAACATTTAGCAACGAGTTAAAGCGACCCGTCCCAATTAACCTTTAGCGATGATGCATTTTAGGACGGGTGGCGACCAGCCTTTTCCCATCCCAAAAAACTATTTGGGACTAGAATTGGACTTTCTGGGACCATTTATCCCTTCCTTAGAGACTGTTTTTCTTGTAGTGGAAGTTTGTTAAATTATCCAGGCATGCTACTTCCCTTGTCTCTAACAGCATGGATGAGATGAGCAGGTTCCTCACAGGAATCAATAGAGATCTGGAGGAGGAGTGTCGGTCTGCGATGCTCCATGATAATATGGACCTCTCCAGGTTGATGGTGCATGTACAGCAGGTAGAGGACAGCCGTAAAAAGAGGGGTATTCGTGATGCTAGGAGGCCTAAGCCTCAAGATTAGGCAGGTCCATCCATGGAGGCCATAGAAACAATTTTGGCGTCCGTGAGCAGCCCAGGTTCAAGAAGGGGCAACAGAGTTTTGGGAACTCAAATTTTCAGAGGAGTACAGCACCTAGAGAAGGCAGACCTGAGCCCAAGAAGGGCAATGGAGGTGAGATGCAGCGTCCTAAAAAGAATTGTACTAAGTATGGCCGAGCTCACAGTGGAGAGTGCAGACCGGGCACTAATGCCTGCTTCGGTTGCGGTAAAAGTGGGCACATGGTTAGAGACTGCCCACAGAACAGAGGTCAAGATGGAGGTAATGCTCAGCCTAGGCCTAATCCACAGGGTGCAGCAGCAGCCGAGCCTCCTAAGAGGAACATGTTCTATGCCCTAAAGGGCAGGCAAGAGCAGGAGAAGTCCGCTGATGTGGTCACAAGTATGCTGCAAGTATTCTCAACTTCTGTTTATGCTTTACTTGATCCAGGGTCTACGCTTTCCTTTGTAACTCCTTTGTTTGCTCTCACTTTTGAGATATTGCCTGAAGTTCTGCATGATCCTATAGTGGTTAGTACACCTTTAGGAGAAAATGTAAGAACTGATAGAGTATACAAGGGTTGCCCAATAGTGATAAGTGGTAAGACTATGTGTGCAGACATGGTTGAGTTACCCATGCATGATTTTGATGTTATTCTTGGCATGGACTGGCTTCATAGTTGTTATGCTTGCTTGGACTGTCGTAGTAGAGTGGTGAGATTTTGTTTCCCAAATATAGAGGAGCTAGTCTGGGAGGGGTACAACTCGAGTCGTCCTAATCCCTTGATTTCGAACCTTAAGGCCAATAAAATGATGTCCAAGGGGTTATTGTGTCATCTTGTGAGTGTTAATGATATAGATCATGACATTCCTTCCATAGACTCAGTGCCTGTAGTGAATAAGTTCCTAGATGTATTTCCTGATGATTTTCCTGGAGTCCCTCCTCCTCGAGTGATTGACTTTGGTATCGACTTAGAACCCGATACTAAACCAATTTCAATTCCTCCTTACAGAATGGCTCCAACTGAACTCAAAGAGTTGAAGCTGCAGTTAAAAGATCTCACTGACAAGGGTTTCATTCAGCCGAGCATATCCCCTTGGGGAGCTCTAGTGTTGTTTGTGAAAAAGAAATATGGAACCCTTAGAATGTGTATCTATTATCGGCAGCTCAACAAAGTCATTATAAATAATAAGTATCCACTTCCCAGAATAGATGATTTGTTCGATCAGCTCCAAGGGTCTAGTTTCTTCTCTAAGATTGATCTTCGTTCAGGGTTTCATCAGCTTAGGGTTAGGGATGGAGATATCCCAAAGATAGCCTTTCGTACCCGCTATGGTCACTATGAGTTTCTAGTCATGTCATTTGGTCTCACGAATACACCTGCTGCATTTATTGATCTCATGAACAGAGTCTTCCGTGAATACCTTGACTCTTTCGTCATAGTATTCATTGATGACATTCTCATCTACTCTAAGACCAAGGAAGAGCATGAACAGCATTTGAGACTAACCTTGCAGGTACTTAGACAGCATCAGTTGTATGCAAAATTCAGCAAATGTGAATTCTAGCTGAGATCAGTGACCTTTCTGGGTCATATTGTGTCCGATCAGGGCGTGGAAGTGGATCCCAGGAAGACTGAGGCTGTGAAGAACTGGACAAAGCCTCTTACTCCTACTGACATCCGTAGCTTTTTGGGATTGACTGGTTAATACTGCAGGTTTGTGGAGGGATTTTCTTCCATTGCTGCCCCATTGACAACTTTGACTAAGAAGAAAGCCAAGTTTGAGTGGACGGAGACTTGTAAGAGGAGTTTCCAGGAGCTCAAGGACAGACTCACTTCAGCCCCGGTTCTTACTTTGCCTAAGTGTGGTGAGAATTACACTGTTTATTGTGAGTCATCTAGGGTTGGTTTGGGTTGTGTTCTTATGCAGGTTGGTAAGGTGATAGCCTATGCGTCCAGAAAGCTCAAGGTTCATGAGAAGAATTATCCCACTCATGACCTGGAGTTGGCAGCTGTGGTGCTTGCACTGAAGCTGTGGAGGCACTACTTGTATGGAGTGCATGTGGATGTATTTACAGACCACAAGAGTCTCTAGTATGTGTTCACTCAGAGGGAGTTGAACCTACGTCAGCGGAGATAGTTGGAGCTGTTGAAGGATTATGACATGAATGTTCACTACCATCCAGGTAAGGTTAATGTTGTAGCTGATGCTTTAAGCAGGATGAGCATGGGAAGTACAACCCACATTGAGGATGAGAAGAAGGAGCTGGTGAAAGATGTACACAGATTGGCCAGACTGGGTGTGCGATTGGTTGACTCTACTAATGGGGATGTTTAAGTTCATCCTAGTTCTGAATCATCCTTGGTAGTTGAAGTCAAGCAGGGTCAGCATCTAGATCCTGTGTTGATGGAGCTGAAGGATTAAGTGTTGATGAAGATGAATGAGTCTTTCGCTTTGGGAGGTAATGGCATACTTAGGTATCAGGACAGGCTGTGTGTACTAGATGTGGATGATTTGCGAACCAGGATTGTTGCAGAGGCCCATGGTTCCAGATATTCCATACATACAGGTTCCACCAAGATGTATCAAGATCTTAAGCAGATTTATTGGTGGGATGGCATGAAGAAGGATATTGCAGAATATGTGGCCAAGTGTCCTAATTGTCAGAAGGTTAAGGCAGAGCATCTTAAGCTTGGCGGTCTAACTCAGATTATTGAGGTTTTGACTTGGAAGTGGGAGGCCATTAATATGGACTTCGTGGTTGGTCTTCCGAGGACTAGGAGGAAGCATGACTCCATATGGGTTATTGTGGACAGATTGACTAAGTCTGCCCACTTTATCCCTGTGAAGTCTACCTACAGAGCCGAGGATTATGGGAGACTCTACATTGATGAGATTGTGATATGGCATGGGATTCCTTTGTCTATCATTTCAGATAGAGGAGCACAATTTACTTCACATTTCTGGAGATCTTTCCAGAAGAGCTTGGGCACGCACGCAAGTGAAGCTTAGCACTGCCTTTCATCCTCAGACAGATGGGCAGGCAGAGCGCACCATTCAGACTTTGGAGGACATGTTGAGAGAGTGTGTGATTGACTTCAGAGGTAGCTGGGATGACCATCTGCCTTTGATAGAGTTCTCGTATAATAATATCTATCACTCCAGCATTGGGATGACACCGTTTGAGGCACTGTATGGTAGGAGGTGTAGATCTCCAGTTCGGTTGTTCGAGGTTGGAGAGTCATCCATATTGGGTACAGAGATCATTCATGAGGCCTTAGAGAAGGTCAGAGTGATTAGGGACAGGTTGGCTACTGCTTACAGTCGGCAGAAGTCATATGCAGATAACAGAAAACGGCCCTTAGAGTTTAATGTTGGTGACCAGGTTTACTTGAAGATACCACCTACGAAAGGGGTGATGAGATTATGTATAAAAGGGAAGCTGAGTCCGAGGTATGTTGGGCCATATGAGATCCTACAGCGTGTGGGTGAGGTGGCCTATGAGTTAGCATTACCTGCGGAGCTAGCTTCTGTTCATCCAATCTTTCATGTCTCTATGTTGAAGAAGTGCCTAGGTGATCCAGCATCAATTCTACCTGTTGAAGGCTTGGGGGTTGGTGAATACTTGTCTTATGAGGAGGTACCTATTGAGATCTTAGACAGACAGGTCAAGCGGCTGAGGAACAAGGAGATTGCCACAGTGAAGGTATTGTGGAGAAATCATCTTGTTGAGGGTGCTACGTGGGAGGTTGAGGCCGACATGAGATCCCACTACCCTCATCTTTTCAGCTCTTGAGGTTAGAGTTCCTACTCTTAAGTCTATGTTTCCTTATCTCTCCGTATTTTGTTGCTATTACTTGACTGTGCATAGTGATATTGTTATGATCTGACTGGCATTACAATATGCAGTGGTAGTGTCATTCGGAGATGAATGTTCCTAAGAGGGGGATAATGTAACAACCCTAAAAAAAATGAAAAAAAAGAAAGATAATTACTTAAGGTGTCAAGAATGATTGCGATTGGACACACGGATTGATACGCGTAGAACCAGACCTCAGAACCCTTACTACGACCAAGCCAACTAACTTGGGGAGTTAATTGAGCTTGGAAAGGTTGGAACCAACCATGTAAGGCTCTCGAAAACGAAGATTTAATCGAAAGAGTCTTTACTGGACTTAAAAGAAGAAATTTTAAGTTTTGAGGGTCCAGGGGTAACATGGTCTTTTCCAGGCCAAGGGTAATATTGTAATTACCCTGAGGAATTAATTAATTAATTAATTAATTTAATTAAAAAGATCAATTCTGGTTGGGGAGACCCGGAGTGACCCATTTTCGCAAATAGGGTGTCACTCGGGTTCGAGCCCCACTAGAAGCATCAAATTAAGGATTTAATTGTTGATTAAAAATCTGATTTTTTCAAGGGCATAATGGTTCTTTTCCTAAGCTAATTAAATCAGGTTTTTATTTAAAATTAATAAGGAGTCCTAGTTTGACTAATTCCCAAACTAAAACTCCTATTATTTATGTCACGCCCCGAGCTACCCCCGAGACGCGGACACGGAACCTAGGACCACAAGTGATCCCAAGCTAACCCTGCTGGCATGATCATGAGCATACTAAAGAATAATAAACTGATGCGGAAGCTAAATCATAATTTAATCTGAAAAGATGGGAAATACCCATATGCTAAAACTGAGATATATGAAAAACTGATGAGTTTAATACAAAGAAATATTAACTCACTACTAAGCTGAAACTAACTATGTCTGAAAATAGCCTCTAAACTAGACTAGAAATACTGGGACAGGCCCCAGCTAAATCTAGCAAAAACTGAAACTAAATGACTAAAGACTGAAATGAAACTCATGACTCTTGTCCTCGGAGAATGAGGACTCACCACTGAATCTGCTGAATTGGAGATCGGGAAATCGATCTATGTGTGATCTGGATGCTGAGAACCTAAACCTACATCACGAGAAGATGTAGCGCACGTATGCATCAGTACTTGAAAGGTACTGAGCATGTAGGATAGAGTAAAGCTGAAATAAAACATAACTGAACAAGCACAAAAGCAAGTATAATAATCTGAACATGATATACTGAATTTCTGAGCTAACTGAATGCAATGACCAATTTATAACATGCTAAAACTGAATACTGAATATACTGATAAATGGTCATACACAGAGTCTGACTGAACTGTGGGAGCTACTAATAACCGATAATAAAACCACATGAGCTAAATGTGGAGTCCGATGTATACGCCCCATCGAGAGGACCCAATATACCCTGCCAAAGGTATAAAGGCATGCTGGCATGATCACTAAACTGATTGCCCACAGAGGGGACTTACAACCTACTTGGCTAGTAGTTCTGGGACTATTGGGTACGCTAAACCCTAGTCCAACTAGGTATTATGCTACTCCCAATGAATTCTGTAAATTAACTAATTATGTCTGAGTTTCTGTAAATACTGGATAGCTCAAAACTGAACATGCAAACTGAGAATGCAACAATTAATCTGGTAATTATGCATTTATAACTGAGGCATGTATATCTGAAGTGTCTGAAATATCTGACCTAGCATGTGTAATTCAAGGACTAAAGAAATACAAAGCTAGGGTTCTGAAATTCATGCGATAATCTGAGTAATAGAATGATAATCTGATTTGGAACATATATTTAATAAATTCATGAAGTTCTATCAAAGTTCAAGAAACCCTAGGTTTAATCATGATAAGAAAATCAAGAATCTGACTGAAAACTAGGGACCCAATGGGTGAAAGGAACCCACTAGTGAAATCCCGCATACCTGGTGATGAAATCCACGGAAAAATAATTACGTTTCTGGGCTGCAACTGCTGGAGCTTGTGGCGTTCTTGAACTAGGGTTCTTGAGCTTTTTTTCTCCTCTCTTGCTTCTAATTTTCTAGGTTTTGATTTAATGATTTGACTTGGATATGTTTTTAATTATGTTTCTAGGATTAAACTGACTAAAATCTGATGATTTAGGGTCAAAACGACGTAACTTATGGTTTAACAGGAGTGGGAAAGGTCAAAAAGACCCCTGGGAAGGTTGCTTCGGGCCACACGACGGCCAGGACTGACGGTCCGTCGTGGTCCCGACGCCCCGTCGTTGGATCCGTCGTGAGGGCCTGTTCGACAGGCCTTTACTAAAATGGGCATAACATTTTACTCGGAGGTCGGATTTTAGCAAGATCGGTGGCTATAGAAAGATAATTCAATTATCTATCTGTTGGTAGGTCATGAGATACATAATTCATTTTGTGATAAGAGTTATGATCATTTTAAATTGACCCAACTGCATTTCCCCTTAACTGTCTGCAAAAAAAAAAAAAATTCTGAAAAACTAATTTTTGGTCTGTTTTGGCTATGGGGTGTTACATAATCTCCCCCTTGGGAACATTCGTCCTCGAATGAAGACTAAACTATCTGAAATTGAGGGAGAGAGCTGCAAACCCCACTACTAAACACAGAGAACTGAGTTTCTGACTTAATCGAGTTCCGAGTACATGCAATTACGCTGAAAATGCAAGTACAAACTGAGGGAACATGATTCTAAAACTGTGTTTACGCATGAATGACTGTAAAACTGAAGAGGAACTATTACCTCAAGCTGGAGTGGAATCGGAAGGAAAAAGGTAAGGATACTTGGCTTTCATGGCTGCTTCTGCTTCCCAAGTAGCTCCCTCTACGGACTGACTCCTCCACAAAACCTTGACTGAAGCGACTTCTTTGTTTCTCAACCTTCTAACCTGACGGTCAAGAATCTCAACTGGTACATCCTCATAAGAAAGACTATCTTTCACCGCCACACTCTCTAATGGCACTATAGAGGCTGGATCACCCACACACTTCTTCAAGAGTGAGATGTGGAAGACCGGATGCACCGCTACTAATTCTGCTGGCAACTCTAACTCATATGCCACCTTGCCAACCCTTTTCAATATCTTGTAAGGTCCTACATATCTAGGACTGAGCTTCCCTTTCTTTCCAAATCTCATCACCCCTTTCATAGGTGAGACTTTCAGAAAAACCCAATCATCAACTTGGAACTCTAGCTCCCTTCTCCTTACATCTGCATAAGATTTCTGACGACTTTGGGCTGTCTTAAGTCTATCTCTAATGAGTTGAACTTTCTCCATAGCATAAAGGACTGAATCTGGCCCTATCAAAGCTGCTTCACCTACTTCAAACCAACCAATAGGAGATCTACATCTACGCCCATATAAAGCCTCATAAGGGGCCATCTGAATGCTGGAATGGTAGCTATTATTGTAGGCAAACTCAATAAGAGGAAGGTGATCATCCCAACTACCTTTGAAATCGATCACATAAGCTCTCAACATATCCTCTAAGGTCTGAATGGTACGCTCTGCCTGCCCATCCGTCTGTGGATGAAATGCTGTACTAAGGTTAACTTGAGTACCAAGACCTTTTTGAAATGACTTCCAGAAATGAGAGGTGAACTGAGGACCTCTATCTGAGATGATAGACAAAGGAACCCCATGCAACCTCACAATTTCATTAAGGTAAAGCTTAGCATAGTCCTCTGCCGAATACGTAGTCTTGACCGCCAAAAAGCGAGAAGACTTAGTCATCCTATCGACTATCACCAAAATTGAGTCATGCTGTCTGCGAGTACGAGGTAACCCTGTGATGAAATCCATATTGATCACATCCCACTTCCAAGTAGGAATATCGATCTCTTGAGTCATACCTCCTGGTTTCTGATGTTCTACCTTGACTTGCTGGCAATTGGGGCACTTACTCACAAAGTCTGCTATATCCCTCTTCATGCCATTCCACCAATAGACTTCCCGCAGATAGCGGTACATCTTAGTGGCACCTGGATGAATAGAATACCTGGAGTTATGAGCTTCTGCAAGAATATGCTTCCTCAACTCTCCCACATCAGGAACACACAATCTACCTTGGTAGCGAAGTACACCATCTCCCCCTTGGGAGAAAACATCCACTCTCTGATTGTTGACTGCACCCTTTAGTTCAAGCAAGATCGGATCACTCTCTTGCTTTTTCTTAACCTCCACTACCAAAGACGATTCTGCCCCATTCTGAACTATTACACCGTTGTCTGATATGCTCATAAGGCGAACTCCCATGCGAGCAAGCCTGTGAACATCCTTCAATAGCTCCTTTCTTTTTTCCTCAACATGGGCTACACTACCCATAGATAATCTACTAAGAGCATCGGCCACTACATTCGCCTTTCCAAGATGATAATGTACACTCATATTATAATCCTTAAGGAACTCAAGCAATCTCCTCTGGCGAAGATTCAACTCTTTCTGGGTGAACACATACTGAAGGCTCTTATGATCGGTGAACACATCTACATGAACACCATACAAGTAGTGTCTCCATATCTTGAGTGCAAACACCACTGCTGCAAGCTCGAGGTCATGAGTTGGATAGTTCTTCTCAAGCACCTTAAGCTGTCTAGAGGCATAAGATATAACCTTATCTGTTTGCATCAACACACAACCAAGGCCAACTCTGGATGCATCGCAATAGATCACATAACCATCTGATCCCTCTGGTAGAGTCAAGACAGGAGATGTAGTCAATCTAGTTTTCAATTCTGCGAAGTTTTTCTCACAATCATCTGACCATTGGAACTTGACCATTTTCTGAGTCAACCAAGTCAATGGTGAGGCTATGGATGAAATCCTTCCACGAACCTCCTGTTATAACCCGCTAGACCTAAGAAACTTCTGATATCTGTAGTAGAGGTAGGTCTGGGCCATTGTTTTACTGCTTTTATCTTCTGTAAATCTATGCAGATCCCTTCACTAGATACAATGTGACCAAGAAAAGCAACGGATTGCAACCAAAACTCACATTTGCTAAACTTAGCGAATAACTGGCGATCCTTGAGAGTCTGTAGAACAATTCTCAAATGACTTGCATGTTCTTCCTCGCTCCTAGAGTAAATGAGGATATCATCAATAAAGACGATAACGAACAAGTCCAAGTACTTTTTGAACACTCTGTTCATCAAATCCATGAAAGATGCAGGAGCATTGGTTAGTCCAAACGACATAACTACAAATTCATAATGACCATACCGAGTTCTGAAGGCTGTTTTCGGAATGTCACTATCTCTGACTGTGAGCTGATGATAACCCGATCTGAGGTCTATCTTTGAGAAATGACTAGCACCCTGAAGTTGGTCAAACAAGTCATCAATCCTGGGGATGGGATACTTATTCTTGATTGTGACCTTGTTCAACTGTCTATAATCAATGCACATTCTGAGAGAACCATCTTTCTTCTTTACGAACAATACTGGTGCACCCCATGGTGAAATACTAGGTCTGATGAAACCCTTATCTAGAAGATCTTTCAACTGCTCTTTCAATTCCTTAAGCTCTGCTGGAGCCATTCTGTAAGGAGGAATAGAAATAGGCTGGGTATCTGGTTGGAGATCAATTCCAAAGTCGATTTCCCTTTCGGGAGGGATCCCAGGAAGATCTTTTGGAAATACTTCTGGAAATTCACAGACTACTGGAACTGACTCAAGAGTTGGGGTTTCAAGGCTAGAATCCTTAACCCGAACTAAATGATAGAGATAACCCTTAGATATCATCTTTCTGGCCTTAAGGTAAGAAATAAATCGACGCATAGGCGCTAGGCTACTATCCTTCCATTCTAAGATTGGTTCGTCTGGAAACTGAAAATGCAATCCAGTTCTGCAATCAACTGAGGCATAACATGAGTGTAACCAATCTATGCCTAGAATAACATCGAAGTCTACCATTTCTAACTCTACTAGATCTTGAAGTGACTTTCTGAGAGACTGTGATAGGGCAATTTCTGTATATCCGTCTAGCTATAACTGGGTCACCAACTGAGTAGATACTGAGAAAGGTTCTGAGAGAGTTTCTGAACTAACACTGAATCGGACTGCTATACTGAGTTACAAAAGACAAAGTCATGTCCGTTGTCTGAGTGAACCATATGTGAGTCACATCCTTGAGTTGGTAGGATGCCAATCTCACCTATCACTACCAGTTACTGACATCACACCAAATATTTTCTTGACCTTGTCAATGAACTTCTACGGGTCCTTACCAACTTGCGACCCTGAAAACTTAGGTCGATTCATCCTAATGAAATCACAAACTCTGGCTGCCACTAATCGATCATTTCTATTAGTAGGAACTCGAACCTACTGATTGTTCTTGTTGTTCGTACTCTGAGCCAAAAACTGAATTGGCATTCTGAAACTCTGCATTTGAACTTCCTTATCTGGTACTAGAGGAACTGCGTTAGCATTGCGTGCATTAGCATTCCATGCCTAAGCTCTACGAGAATGCATGATCTGAAACGTAGAACGTCAAGTTAGAATCGAATAAGATCAAACCTTACGCACGATAAGAGTAACAAGAAAATGAAGTTTTCCTAAAACACTTCATAGCCTCCCTCTCATTAGATGTGGTGCACTTCACACCCATGAAAAGGACTCTACTTAGTGCGGCTTTTCAGACATCCTAGGACTCTTGAACCTAGTGCTCTGATACCAAGTTTTGTCACGCCCCGAGCTACCCCCGAGACGCGGACACGGAACCTAGGACCACAAGTGATCCCAAGCTAACCTTGCTGGCATGATCATGAGCATACTAAAGAATAATAAACTGATGCGGAAGCTAAATCATAATTTAATCTGAAAAGATGGGAAATACCCATATGCTAAAACTGAGATATATGAAAAACTAATGAGTTTAATACAAAGAAATATTAACTCACTACTAAGCTGAAACTAACTATGTCTGAAAATAGCCTCTAAACTAGACTAGAAATACTGGGACAGGCCCCAGCTAAATCTAGCAAAAACTGAAACTAAATGACTAAAGACTGAAATGAAACTCATGACTCTTGTCCTCGGAGAATGAGGACTCACCACTGAATCTGCTGAACTGGAGATCGGGAAATCGATCTATGTGTGATCTGGATGCTGAGAACCTAAACCTACATCACGAGAAGATGTAGCGCACGTATGCATCAGTACTTGAAAGGTACTGAGCATGTAGAATAGAGTAAAGCTGAAATAAAACATAACTGAACAAGCACAAAAGCAAGTATAATAATCTGAACATGATATACTGAATTTCTGAGCTAACTGAATGCAATGACCAATTTATAACATGCTAAAACTGAATACTGAATATACTGATAAATGGTCATGCACAGAGTCTGACTGAACTGTGGGAGCTACTAATAACCGATAATAAAACCACATGAACTAAATGTGGAGTCCGATGTATACGCCCCAACGAGAGGACCCAATATACCATGCCAAAGGTATAAAGGCATGCTGGCGTGATCACTAAACTGATTGCCCACAGAGGGGACTTACAACCTACTTGGCTAGTAGTTCTGGGACTATTGGGTACGCTAAACCCTAGTCCAACTAGGTATTATGCTACTCCCAATGAATTCTGTAAATTAACTGATTATGTCTGAGTTTCTGTAAATACTGGATAGCTCGAAACTGAACATGCAAACTGAGAATGCAACAATTAATCTGGTAATTATGCATTTATAACTGAGACATGTATATCTGAAGTGTCTGAAATATCTGACCTAGCATGTGTAATTCAAGGACTAAAGAAATACAAAGCTAGGGTTCTGAAATTCATGCGATAATCTGAGTCATAGAATGATAATCTGATTTGGAATATATATTTAATAAATTCATGAAGTTCTATCAAAGTTCTAGAAACCCTAGGTTTAATCATGATAAGAAAATCAAGAATCTGACTGAAAACTAGGGACCCAATGGGTAAAAGGAACCCACTAGTGAAATCCCGCATACCTGGTGATGAAATCCACGGAAAAATAATTAAGTTTCTGTGCTGGAACTGCTGGAGCTTGTGGCGTTCTTGAACTAGGGTTCTTGAGTTTTTTTTCTCCTCTCTTGCTTCTAATTTTCTAGGTTTTGATTTAATGATTTGACTTGGATATGTTTTTAATTACGTTTCTAGGATTAAACTGACTAAAATCTGATGATTTAGGGTCAAAACGACGTAACTTATGGTTTAAACGGAGTGGGAAAGTTCAAAAAGACCCCTGGGAAGGTTGCTATCGGGCCACACGACGGCCAGAACTGACGGTCCGTCGTGTTCCCGACGCCCCATCGTTGGATCCGTTGTGAGGGCCTGTTCGACAGGCCTTTACTAAAATGGGCATAACGTTTTACTCGGAGGTCGGATTTTAGCAAGGTCGGTGGATATGGAAATATAATTCAATTATCTATCTGTGGGTAGGTCATGACAGACATAATTCAATTTTTGATAAGAGTTATGATCATTTTAAGTTGACCCAACTGCATTTCCCCTTAACTGTCTGCAAAAAAAAAAATCTGAAAAACTAATTTTTGGTCTGTTTTGGCTACGGGGTGTTACAATTTGTCTACTCTCTCACAATCTCTCTCTCACGTTTCATCACTCTTTCTCACTATTAGTTTCTGCCAAAAACAACAAAGAACTAAAAATACATCAAGAGTTATTCACACTTGAAGAACTCACAGGAAAATTTGAGAAAGACAAAGTAACCAAAAACGTCAAGGCAAAGAGAGGTTGTTCGTCGAGTGGTGTGTACGTTGAGGAGGCTTGGACTGATTTTGGAGAGGATTTTGGGCAGCAAATTCACGTTTGAACAAGCAAACTAAGGTATGGGTTTCTTCTCTCTTGGTCCCTTTCCCAAGAGACCCCTTACAATTCAAGATATTCATTCCGAAACTAGGGTTGTTCCCCCTTTTCATGTCCTTGTTGTCACGACCCGAAAGCACCCCCTAGAAGTTAGGGACAACTTTCGAATCGTGACCGGGCGTACTTGACCCCTTTGCGGTCTCATACAAGCCCTCTAACTAGCATTCATAACATAAAGCATGAAAAGTAGTGCGGAATTTAAAACTTTTCACGATAATAATAACAAAAGGAGTCTTTTCATAAATACTAAGAAATCTTATCGTCACAAGCCAGCTTAAAGACACAATTTGGAATCTTAGGGACACGGCCCTTTACAATAAAAGTAAATACATTTTTAAGTCTTAATAAGGAAACTAAGAAACATAAAAAAAACTATGTCCTCGAATATATGAGGACATACCTAAGACTTGAGAGATAGAATTCCCAAGCTTCAACTTCGATCCTCCAAAGGCTTCCAACCTGTACTCATAAGGTATAAAAAGTATGGGGTTAGCACAACAATGTACTAAGTATGGCATATGCAAAAACATGCAAAAAGGGACATTTTAGTAAAGATAGCTTTTTATGCAATTCAAATATAACCTTCAAGAATCTAGAAGCAAACCCACATAAGAATCAACAATTAACACTTTATAGATATCTTACCAAACTTAAATTAAACAAAAGGAACATTTCAATTAACTTTGCTAAACTTGCAATAAAATTGAATAAAGCATCATAGTGAACATTTTGAATTCTTACAATGAAGACCTTACAGTGAATGGCACGGTCCAAGTCATATGAACCCTTTTCCTTTGAAGTTGCCCTAACCCAAAGTTATCCTAAGACTCCCTAAGGTGAGCCAAGAAGGGACTCTCATTACACCTCCCTTCAAAGCACACCAAAGCGACCCTTAAAACTACCTAATCTTAGGCTTACTTCGTTAGAAATCAAATCCACGCCCTTGGCTAACATATGCAAAACACTCATGGAAATATAGGTCATACCAAGTGCAATGTGAGAGTAGCATCCCATACTACCACTCCCACTTAGTACTCCTAATGGATTCCATTTACTCAAGTACTCCACAATAATCCTCCATAACACTACACCATAGTACTCATTCACACGGATTTCATGAAGGTACTCTTCTCCCATAGTAAGTATAGGTCACACTAAGTGCAATGTGAGAATAGCATCCCATACTACTACTCCCAGTCAATGCTCCTACTTGGTAACTAATGTGGATTGAGCACTTCACGACATACATACACAATTTCAACAATACACAAGATAATTAGTTACAAAACAATTCTTTTGTGGGAGTTCGCTTAACCGACAAAGACCATGAGAGCTAGACATGGAATCCCGATATTAACCCCTATCGGATGAGAGATCCTTACTTGCCTAGAGTAAGGTCATACTTCTTAGCGTTTACATGGCTTTTCCAATAGCTACACCTATGCGGGCACATAGTTAAGGGATAAGGAGATTGTTACTAAGTAAATCACTCTCTACTAACGAGGAGTACTCATCTCAAGAGGTACTTTGGATTACAACATCTCAACTAACGAAGTGCAATCCACCTCCCCTTCATATCCTCTCGGTGCTAGGCATAACTCCACACGGATTTCTCAACATAATAATCTATCTTAGAAAGCTCACTAGGAAATGGAGAGGTTGTTACTAGACACTACATCTCAACTCACGAAGTGTGTCCGCCTCAAGATTTCCCCTTTTTGCTCAACTTGACATAATACAAGTCTTAAAAGAGTGTGTGTGTACATGTGCACACCTTGCATATAAGCATCATTTCATTATCATCAAGTTCTACTCATACTTTAACCTTGATTCATCAAGCTACACACTCTACATACTTCTCATAATCATATACTTCATTTAGACATAAACTAGGTCAAACATGCAATTCAAACTACATCAAACACAACACAAGACCCATTTCAAATATATATATCTTCATTTCACATATTAGACCTTCAAGATCACATACTCAACCATACAAAGTAACATCAAGTTCATCAATTAGCACCGCCACCCATAAGGTGAACCATACCACTCAAATAGCAATTCATAATAAGAATTATGCAATGAGAGCAACTCATCAACAAATCAAACCATCATTACCCATAAGCAATTTATCAATATTTCACCATATTAATGCCCTTAGAGCAGTAGCTACACCAACATGACAAATACAAGAAGACCCAAGTTCATACCCTACTCAAATCATGCTCACATAACCCATTTTCAAGTCAAAAATTGAAGTATACATAAACAAGAGTTTCATGGAGTTTTAACATCAAAACCATCTATTCAAACCAACATAAATACATTTAAACCATTAGAACTTAGTTACAAGAAGACCCATAATAGAAATAAAAGTTTAGAAGAAGTTGAGTTAAAAACCCCTTTTTGAAAACCATTTTGGAAGTTGGCTTCTTGAATGGAAAGGTATTCAAGAATGGATACCATACCTTTATGACAAGGAAACCCACGAATTTGATGAAGAAACAAGTCCAAAGCAGCCCTCCTTTCCTTCCTTAACCTCTAGCCTTCAATGGAGTCTTGGAGAGAGTTTCTTTAGAGAGAGAGATGAATTTTGAAGTGAGGGGATCTTGTCTAGGTCTAGGGTTTAAAACTAGTTTAATATAACCTAAAAACACCAAAATTATACACCTAGGGTCTTATAAGACTTGGGGTGTATTTACATAAAACACCCCAAGTTGGCAGCCTTAAGTTGTGCATTGGCAGGCTTTGTCGACGATACCTCCTCGACGGACCATCACGTCCACCACGGACCGTCTCGGGGTTCCGTCGAGGAACACTTGGCTTCTAAATGGAGACTGTCCCAATTTCACTCTCTGTCACCCGCGACACCCTGGCTCGACGGACCGTCCTGAGTACGACGGACCGTCGCCATGGCCGTTGTAAGCTACAGATGGGCAGACTTGCCCAAGTCTTGGGCCCTTCATCTAGGGCCCCTTATGGGTCCTAGGTGGGGTCGTGCCCGGACGTCAAACCCCTAAACTAAGTCGTCTAGGTCTAAGGAACATCCGACGCATGTTTCAAGTAAGACGAACACATACAACTTATCCAAACTTGCCAAGACATACTAGTACATTCTAAGGCATACCATCCGAACGTCATGGACGTTTTTGGTCGATTGAACTCCAAACTTAACCAAACTTTGCACACTGCCTAAGGACACCAAACTAACTCCGTTTAACTTAAAATTAACTCAAGAAACAACCATGAGGCTCTAGTTCACCTTAGTTCATTTTGGGGCGTTATATTCTCCCCCACTTGGAATAACATTCGTCCTCGAATGACACTTAAATTTTAAGAACAACAAGGACTCACTTAGCATCATATAATACGCTTATATCATGATCAAAACACTAACAATCAAAGCATCCACTAGCAAGGAACATCATTTTACACTTTCAACACTTAGCAACACCGACTACTTTTGCCAAACTTCACAAAGTCAAAACTCAACCTTAAACTTCTTTTATGGAGGAACTACCTTCTCCAACATTAAACATGCTCATATACAACAATTTTGCACATATTTAAACTTAAATTAAGGCAAGGCAAATTTTTCTCAAATTGCAAATTTTTTTCACAGTGAATACTCATTGTAACATTGTCAAATATACAAAACTTTCAAAATTCCATTCTTTGAGCAATTTATCAAGATGACATGATCATATGAACTATAAAACCATATATACTCATTTCATAACACAAAAGCAACAATAACCAAGAGTTGAGACTTACAGAAACCATCAATCCGGATTAATTATCCTTTCTAGCCCCCATCCCATAGGAAGGGTTCTTCTTGGGAGCATTTGGATCTAGGGAAGCTTGATTGACATCTCTCCCCCTTGATTTAAGGTTTGGGCAGTCCCTCATCTTGTGGCCTCTATTACCACATGCAAAACAACCATCCGTTCCGGCAAGACACTTACCCCCATGTTGCTTGCCACAAGTAGGGCATCTAGCCCTTTCATAGGAATGACCACCACCTTGAGAAGATTGATTTGGAGCCCTATCCTTGTTTCCCATAGAAGAATCTTGGGGATAAATGTCACAACCCAAAAGCATACCCTAGAAGATAGGGTACAATCTTGGATTGTAACCGGCGTCGTCGACCTCTCGGAGGTCTAAGACAAGCCTCTCATATCATTCATTGCATTAACATAGTAAATTTAGCGGAAAATTTAAAACTTTTCATAGCACATCATATGCTAGAAACATCACATCGTATATATATATATATAAAACATATGTCATAATACATAATTAGACTCTAAGTCTCTTTTGCCATCTTAGACTCAACAACTTTAGAGTACATTAAGGATAAAACCCTTAAGACATAATACAAAGTTATACATTACTAAATAGACTTTACAATAAGGACATTAGTAGGACATCCTTGAACTTAAGGATTCCTTTCCTTGAGCTTGGGAAATCACCTATCAAGATCCTCAATCATAGACCTCCTTTAAGCATTCTAATACCTACACTTTGTGTAAAAAGTAAAGAAGAATGGGATTAGCACAAGAATGTACTAAGTATGGCAACCATGCAAAAACATGCATTTAAAAGGGACATTTCCTTTGAAATCATACTTCATGCCATTTTGAGTAAATCATCATAAAACCTTTATCAACATCATCCACGTACTTCATAGCAACACATTCAAAGGCCAATCATCATATGAAAGCACATATAAAATATAAGTACACATAAAGGTCACTTTATAGTGAACTCACTCTCCTTGACATTAACTCTTTCTTTCAATTCATTTGCTTACTAACAAATCCTTTAGAGATACTTGGTGCAATGCATCACCTTAGGAACATAAGAGAATACCATATATAGTATCTACACAAGACAACACATGCCATCATAGAAGTATAGTACAACATAAACATAGTCAAACCAAGACTACAATATCATACATAAAGGACACATACATAATCATATGCATTAGGACACCTTCCTAAGACTTCCTAAGGAGTCACTTGTGCAATGTCTAGATGGGTTCATTACTTCCATCTATCCTAAGTAACTTACCTTAAGTCCTCCTAGTTAGGATCCTATTCAATTACTTCCATTGTCCATTTTACCTTTAGGGAAACCATAGCCTTAACCGACACTAAGACCATGGGTGCTAATCATGGAATTTGGTGTTGTAGAGCCTTACACCAAAGGAAGGTGTTACTACCTAGCCAAGGTAGAACATTAACATACATGCTAGCATATCAAGTGAATTCACTTTGCTAGATCCTATGTGGCAAGCATAGTTTATGGAACTAAGAGATAGGTATTCCCTCTATATACCATTTGGTAATGGGGCCTCACCTCATGAGATAACATGAGTGAATATTCCTCAAGGAAAGTCAACACTTCATGTAAGTACATAGGTCAGTATTCCTCTAAGGGGAGTCAACACCATATGTAGGTCCATAGGTGATTATTCCTCTAAGGGAAGTCAACACTCTATAAGGGACAAATGGTGAAATATTCCTCTAAGGGAAGTCAACACCTCTCAATGTCAAGTTCACTCAGTGCTAAGCTAAGTTCCCTTTATTGAAAAGCCTTTATTACCTTTGTTTATAAAACATTGTCTTAGGATTTTCATCATTCATATGCTTATAGCATACTCAAGCACCTATCTAGTTTTGGAGTATTCTTGGGCCCTCCTAGTTAGACCTCTTCTCCCTAACTAGATCATCCATGTGTGTGAGTGTATATATAGATGTGAGCAAACCTTTCACATAACACATCAAGTCACACATGTTCATATATCAATGCATAAGTCTATAGGCATAACTATATGAGCAATCCTTTCATATAAACCTACTAAGACACTATACACATTCATACTTCATCATATCATATTCATAACATGTTCATATAATCATCCTTCATATGCATAAGAACCAAACCTAGGAACTATCCTATCAAGATATACATGTGCAATGCATAGACAAAGTCCCATACCCTTGTTCATACTAGTACACCTATCAAGTCATCCTAGTAAGGGAATACAAATCATACATTCATATATCATCTTAGTATGCATAGTAGTAGACACTAGTGAATATGAGAACTACCTTTCATTTAGACACAATGACTTATACTACTTGTAATATGCATGTAAGTGAGAGTGTGTGTACATTGACCAACATGATCACATAATGGCTATCAATAACATCTTAAGTCCACCACACTTACTTGAACACATTATACTTCAAGCACATAGCACACAACACGTAATAGCATAGGAGACATGACAATATATACCATGTAATCAAGACTCCTAACTTTAGCTATTTACACTTCCATATAAGGGATACATGGGTAGAGGTTATTAACCACTTTATCACATCAATGGCAGAACCTATACAATACCCTAACATGATTATACTCATGCCCATACAATAGCCACATAACCTAATTCACAACTAGAATAGGAAAGTAGGCATAAGCTTCTCATAGTATCATTTTAAGCACATGTTCATAAGTTCATCAATTTGCCTTCATGGCCATGGTCAACACATATATAATGACAATAAAGTAAACACCGCCACCATAAGTGGACCATACCACACAATGCCATACAAGGCTTCATCAAATTACTATAAGGAATAGAGAAGTAGAAGAGTAAAGAGAATAAGCATTCTTACCAAATTCTCATCCTTTGATCATCATTGATCAATACACCTTATTCATCAATAAAACACATATATGGCAGTAGCTATATGTACTTTAAACATATAAGAAACCATGTACAAGTCACTACATGATTTTACCATAACATAATACAACATATCAACATACTAGGAAAGTAGAATAACATAGATCATTAATCAATTTCATTCATATGGATTATAGGTCATATTTCATGAATCATATCACCCTAAGGCAGTAGCTAATGAAATCATAATCTAGATGAGACACTACTACAATTTGCCATTAAGGTCGACACAAGCATACTTTATATAGGGAGTTCATGGAAAGTAAGTTTACATAGGTTAATCATATTCAACCTATCATGAATTGACCCATATTGTATTAATTACATATAATTCATCCTCATACTTCATTATAGGCAGCAGCTATAGACATTAACCATAATCAATTCTTATAGCGACTAACCTAACGTTAAGATCACAAGTTACAACTTCATAGACAAGAAGAGCCTAGATTAATTCAAACCAAGCCTTTTCTACTTTAGTCATACATGATTTATATCCACAATTCAACCATGGTATTAACCTAAAACAGTAGCTACAAGAACCACAACATAATCGAAATTCACTTGAGATCACAAGAAAACCAATGTTACAGTGAACTATAGAAAACTAGGCTAAACATGCTCAAATCTTCATACATTAATGCTCATGCATCATTCAACATCAATTCAACATAAATTCATGTAAATAACAGTATATACCATCACCTCAACGTAAGAGAATCATAGTTCAATCGATAACAAGTCAAGATCACAAAGCCCATGTAAGAGCTAAACCAATTTTGGAAGGAACATGGGTTCATCATGCAATTGGAGTGAAATAACATTCAAATCACTGTATTAACTTTAATTCGTCATGATTTAATCATTAAAAACGTTGTGAGAAAGAACCCATGGCTAGATTGGAGAAGAAGAACTTTGATCATAAACTTTCTTTGAAAACATTGAGAATGGCTCTCTAGATGAAAAGATAACTAGAGATGAAGATCACTATACCTTTTATTAGTTGAAAACCTCTAAAACTTCATGATTCATCTATGGAAAACCCAGCTTGAATCTGTTCTTGAGCTTCACCAACAATGGTGGTTTTAGAGAGAACATTTTTGGAGAGAAAGGCTTAAAATATGTGAGAGGGTTTTGGGAATTGGTTAAACACGTTTTTAAAGACTTATATACACCTAAAATTACTTAATTAAACCTATTATAGTCAGGTTAGGACGTGGGGTGAATTTACCATTCACCCCTTTAAGAGGCAGCACGCAGGCAGTTAACTAGCAGGCCACCCGCGACGAGGCCCATGACGGGGCATCATGGCCATGACGGGCCGTGGCAGCCTTCCGTCGCAGGACACTTGGCCAATTTCTTGGCTCACAACCTGCCCAAGGCAAGTCTCCTTCGACGGGACCTGCTTGACGTTCCGTTGGGGTCCCAACGGTCCGTCATTGGGTCCGTCAAGAGACACTGCCCAGGCAGTGTTTAGGCAGCCTTGAGGTCCTTCTTTTGGGGCCTCTTGTGGGGCCCTTTAGAAGTCGTACCCGGACGTTTTCAACTCAATTACAAACCTTAACATGTTATAGACCTACCACATAAGCTTCATCCAAAACAAACACCTACAAGACGTCCAAACAGCCTTGACCCCAACATGACATACGATGAACGTCTTAGGGGCTATCTTTCGAACGTCTTGGACGTTCTTGGGCGTTTGACCTCCAAACTTCACGAAACTTCATATAGTAACATTAAACATCATTTAAAACCATTTCAAGAATTATTTGACTCATTTCACACAACTTAGGCATGCATACACACATGAGGCACATAAGCGACTATTCGTCGAACGTCTTGGACGTCCCTTGATGTTCGACTTCCAAATCACTTCTAACTTTGCACACTGACTCTATATGACATAATAAGGCATTTTAGGACCTTATAACGTTAAGACAAACATGTTAGGCTCTAGACACCTTATCTCATTTTTGAGGTCTTACAATATCCCCCACTTGGGAACATTCGTCCTCGAATGACACTTAGGACTCTTTAATCACATCAAGGACTTCAATACACATAAGAGCAGTTCATCACATTTAAAATATCATCAAATCATTTTAGCACTCCATGCACACAAGTAAGCAAAACTTCGATTCGCTCACCCTTAATGCATTAATCAAAGAGGCTCTTATCATGTTCATAGGAGGAACATACTTCTCCTAATCATAACATGGTCATTGCACCTTAATTCATCAAGATATCATCTTGCAAGGCCACATATAGGCAGATTTCAACAATACTCAAAACAAGTAGGCATTCATACTTCAATGCACATAGACTTGAGTTAATTGCATTTAACAAAAATCTTCATTAGTTAGACCTAGTACCATGAAGGTCATACTCAACCATACCATGCTTAGTGGTGTCCATGGAGGAATGTCTTGCTCCTCAACACATTACATGTATCATGAGTTCACACCTTAGCAAAGTACAAGGTCAATTTCCTTAAAAATGAGAAATTTCAACTTTCAAGCAAAGTCATGCATATATTTTTCTTCCTAGTGAAGTCTAAATGGCAGGTCACACCAAGTGCATCACAACAAAATAGGAAGTCATTCCACAAATCTCTTTTCTTAACATATTACTCACCCTTAAAGTAAGCCTCATTTTGGAAAAATAGCACAAACCATAGGCACACACGTATACACTTAGCAAAACATGCTTTCACCTTTCAAGAATGAGCCTACAATTTTATATTACAAATCATCAAGTCACTAAATTTTCAAGAGAGTCAACATATTTCATGGTAAAAGAGACTCAACTTCTATTGCAAGGCTAAACAATTAACCCTACAAGTGACTATTTCCAAGTTCCTTGTCTTACCTCATGAAGTCAACTTCACAATTAGCACATTAAAATGCAAGTCAACAAGAGAAAACATGGATTTTATCAAAAATTTTCTTTTCATGCCCTTTGGAAAATTTACCATATCTCTAAGATGATGTCAATTAATTCATACCAATCATATAAAGGTCATGCAATTCACACTTTATGCAAGACTATTTTCATGAACAAGCATACTAAGAATTCATATTTTCAAATTCGTGTAAGAATAGAAGGACAATGTAGACCATTTCTACCATCTCATTACTTAAACACCATCCCCCACTTAGGGTAAACCCAATTAAGAGCAAATTAATAAGTGCTCCAAACATGATACAATAAGTTGCCTAGTCTCTATAACGAGCATGCTTCCAAATACCCCAAAGTGTAACATTTAGACATTTGATGGAACAAGTATGGAATTATAAAAA
>JABWTJ010000053.1:0-57017 GCA_016801875.1 Solanum sitiens
ACTTATGTGCCTATACATACAAGCCATGGGCTTCATTCATAATTCGCTAAGTGATTCTTACTTTCCTAAAATTAGGTAGTACAAGACTTATGTATCTTGTATATATATATGCCAAGATCTTAATTCTTTTGATCTAAGTAGATGGCATTATTTTTGGATGATTTACTCACGTATGATTTATGCATCAATACGGAATTTTGGGCAAGGAAACCCAAATCTTGAATCACTTGGATATCATCTATATTTTTATTTTTATTTTATTTCTAATATTCATAACATTAAACTTTAAATTAAATCTCAACATTTGTAGTAAAGGATAAATTTTCTAGTTTAATTTCCCTCTTAATTAATCAAAGGGTTGAGGGTTCAAGCCCTCACAACCTCTTTAATTTTCAATTTAATAAAAGTTCACTACAAAGGGGGAGGTTGTGGGTTCGAACCCCCACAACCCCCTTTAATTTTGTTAAATTTCGCTGAAGGGGGACTGTGAGGTGGTGGGTTCGAACCCCCACAGCCCCCTTTATCATTATTTTTTTTTTAATTTTCGCTAAAAGGGGAGCTGGTCGCGAGATCGATTCCCCCAGCCCCCCTCCTATATTTTTTTTTCTTCCTTTTCGCGAACTCTAGTGACCAGATGGTCACGAGTTCGACTCCTGCCCCCCTCCCTTATTTTTCCTACTTTTTTTCGCGAACTCCAGTGACCAGATGGTCACTGGTTCGATTCCTGCCCCCCGCCCTTATTTTTCTTCCTTTTTCGCGAACTCCAGTGACCAGATCGTCACTGGTTCAATTCCTGCCAGCCTCATTTTTTTTTTAGTTTTCTTTTACGTCCAAAATTTCCAGATCCTTTCTAAAGCCTATTTCCAGGTTCTAGAAATTTACTCCATGATTTTTCTACACCTTTTTCATCAAATTACACATTAGTTCTTAGGGAAATTTCATAGTTCATTTATAACATTTTAGGTGCACTTTCATGGAGTCGTTTAGTCAAGAATTCCTCCCTCAATCCAGCCACATAACTTTTCATATGAACACCACATTATACACAACTTTAACACATGAAATACAAGAAGAAAAAAACATGCTTTAAACGTCTCCAAACAGTGGCTAAAATCCACTGCCGAAGCACACCCACACCCACACTTTTTTTCGACTACTTCGTGATTTCACGCACATAACCTTATTCACATTCAATATAAACACGTCAATCATGCCTAAATCTAGCAGCACAACATACCCATCCTACGAATTTGTTTGGGAGCTAAGGACAAGGGCATACAAAAGGGGAACAACCTTAGTTTCAAGAGTTTAAGAACGTTCGAAAGAAAGTACTCTTGGAGAAAGAATTCCATGAGAGAAACCCATACCTTTTTACGTTGTTCAAGCTTGAAGCTGCTGCCCGGAAACTCCTCCAAACCACGCCAAATTTACTTCAACACACACCCTACTCGATGAACCTCTCTTAGCCTTGTCGTTTTGATTCCTTTGTCTTTACTTAAAAAAAATTCTAGTGAGTTCTTCAAGTGTGAAGAACTCTGGATGTATTTTCTGCTTTTCTTGTTGTTCTTGGCAGAATAACGTGAGAAAGAGATTGAGAACGTGAGAGAGTTGAGAAACGTGAGGGAGAGAGTTGGTTTAGGATTAGGAGACTAAATTTAAGACTTAGTCAAAAGTTAGGATTTTAATTAACTAAGAATAAATAAATAAATAAAATCTGATTGTCCTTTTTTTTTATTAATCAGATTAATAATGATCAATTAATTAAATTAATTTATCAACCTTAAATCTTGACACCCTAAGTCTTGATCCTATTCATTTTAGGGTTGTTACATTACCCCCCCCCCCTAGGAACATTCGTCCCCGAATGACACTACCACTTCACATCGTAATTCCAGTCAGATCGTAACAAAATCACTATACATAGTCGATCAATGACAACAAAATACGGAGAGATAAGGAAACATAGGTTTAAAAGTAGGAAGTCTAACCTCAAGAGCAGAAAAGGTGAGGGTAGCGGGCTCTCATGTCGGTCTCAGCCTCCCACGTAGCACCCTCAACAAGATGATTTCTCCACAATACTTTCACTGTGGCAATTTCCTTGTTCCTCAGCTGCTTGACCTGTCTGTCTAAGATCTCAACAGGTACCTCCTCATAAGACAAGTCCTCACCAACCCCTAAACCTTCAACAGGTAAGATTGATGCTGGATCACCTAAGCACTTCTTCAACATAGAGACATGAAAGACTGGATGAACAGAAGCTAGCTCTGCAGGCAATGCTAACTCATAGGCCACCTCACCCACACGCTGTAGGATCTCATATGGCCCAATATACCTCGGACTCAGCTTTCCTTTTCTACCAAATCTCATTACCCCTTTCATAGGCGATATTTTCAAGTAAACCTGGTCACCAACATCAAACTCTAAGGGCCGTTTTCTGTTATCAGCATATGACTTATGCCGACTGTAAGCAGTAGTCAACCTGTCCCTAATCACCCTGACCTTCTCTAAGGCCTCATGAATGATCTTCGGACCTAAAATGGATGACTCTCCAATCTCGAACCACCCAACCGGGGATCTACACCTCCTACCATACAGTGCCTCGAACGGTGCCATACCAATGCTGGAGTGATAGCTATTATTATACAAAAACTCTATCAAAGGCAGATGGTCATCCCAATTACCTCTGAAGTCGATCACACATGCTCTCAACATATCCTCCAATGTCTGTATGGTGTGCTCTGCCTGCCCATCTGTCTGAGGGTGAAAGGCAGTGCTAAGCTTCACCTGCGTGCCCAAACTCTTCTAGAAAGATCTCCAGAAATGAGAAGTAAACTGAGCTCCTCTGTCTGAAATAATAGACAAGGGAATCCCATGCCATCTCACAATCTCATCAATGTAGAGTCTCGCATAATCCTCGGCTCTGTAAGTAGACTTCACAGGAATAAAGTGGGCAGACTTAGTCAATCTGTCCACAATAACCCATATGGAGTCATGCTGCCTCCTAGTCCTTGGAAGCCCAACCACGAAGTCCATATTAATGGCCTCCCATTTCCAAGTCGGAACCTCAATAATCTGAGTCAGACCACCAGGCTTAAGATGCTCTGCCTTAACCTGCTGACAATTAGGACACTTGGCCACATATTCTGCAATGTCCTTCTTCATGCCATCCCACCAATAAATCTGCTTAAGATCATGATACATCTTGGTGGAACCTGGATGTATGGAATATCTGGAACCATGGGCCTCTGCAACAATCTTGGTCCGTAAATCATCTACATCTGGCACACACAGCCTGTCCTGATACCTAAGTATGCCATCACCTCCCAAAGCGAAAGACTCATTCATCTTCGTCAGCACCGAGTCTTTCAGCTCCATCAACACAGGATCTAGATGCTGACCCTGCTTGACTTCAACTACCAAGGATGATTCAGAACTAGGATGAACTGAAACATCCCCACTAGTGGAGTCAACCAAACGCACACCCAGTCTGGCCAGTCTGTGTACATCTTTCACCAGCTCCTTCTTCTCATCCTCAACGTGGGCTGTACTTCCCATGCTCATCCTGCTCAAAGCATCAGCTACAACATTAGCCTTACCTGGATGGTAGTGCACATTCATGTCATAATCCTTCAACAGCTCCAACCATCTCCGCTGACGTAGATTCAACTCCCTCTGTGTGAACACGTACTGGAGGCTCTTATGGTCGGTGAACACATCTACATGCACTCCATACAGATAATGCCTCCACAGCTTTAGTGCAAACACCACAGCTGCCAACTCCAGGTCATGTGTGGGATAATTCTTCTCATGAACCTTGAGCTGTCTGGATGCATAGGCTATCACCTTACCAACCTGCATAAGAACACAACCCAAACCAACCCTAGATGCATCACAATAAACAGTGTAATTCTCACCACACTTAGGCAAAGTAAGCACCGGGGCTGACGTGAGTCTGTCCTTGAGCTCCTGGAAACTCTTCTCACAAGTCTCCGTCCATTCAAACTTGGCTTTCTTTTTAGTCAAAGCTGTCAATGAGGCAGCAATGGAAGAAAAGCCCTCCACTAACCTGCGGTAGTAACCAGCCAATCCCAAAAAGCTACGGATGTCAGTGGGAGTAAGAGGCTTTGGCCAGTTCTTTACAGCCTCAGTCTTCCTGGGATCCACCTTTACGCCCTGATCGGACACAACATGACCCAGGAAGGTCACTGATCTCAGCCAGAATTCACATTTGCTGAATTTGGCATATAACTGATGCTGTCGAAGTACCTGCAAGGTTAGTCTCAAATGTTGTTCATGCTCTTCCTTGGTCTTAGAGTAGATGAGAATGTCATCAATGAATACTATGACGAAAGAGTCAAGGTATTCACGGAAGACCCTGTTCATGAGATCCATAAATGCAGCATGTGCATTCGTGAGACCAAATGACATAACTAAAAACTCATAGTGACCATAGCGGGTACGAAAGGCTGTCTTTGGGATATCTCCATCCCTAACCCTAAGTTGATGATACCCTGAACGAAGATCAATCTTAGAGAAGAAACTAGACCCTTGGAGTTGATCGAACAAATCATCTATTCTGGGGAGTGGATACTTATTCTTTATAGTGACTTTGTTGAGCTGCCGATAATCGATACACATTCTAAGGGTTCCATCTTTCTTCTTTACAAACAACACTAGAGCGCCCCAAGGGGATATGCTCGGCTGAATGAAACCCTTGTCAGTGAGATCTTTTAACTGCAGCTTCAACTCTTTGAGCTCAGCTGGAGCCATTCTGTAAGGAGGAATTGAAATTGGTTTAGTATCGGGTTCTAAATCGATACCAAAGTCAATCTCTCGAAGGGGAGGGACTCCAGGTAAATCATCAGGAAACACATCTAAGAACTCACTCACTACAGGTACTGAGTCTATGGAAGGAATGTCATGATCTAAATCATTAACACTCACAAGATGAGACAATAACCCCTTGGACATCATTTTATTGGCCTTAAGGTTAGAAATCAAGGGGTTAGGACGACTCGAATTGTACCCCTCACAGACTAACTCTTCTTCATTAGGAAAGTGAAATCTCACCACTCTACTACGACAGTCCAAGCAAGCATAACAACTGTGAAGCCAATCCATGCCAAGAATAACATCAAAATCATGCATGGGTAACTCAACCAGGTTTGCACACATAGTTTTACCACTCACAACTATTGGGCAATCCTTGTATACTCTATCAGTTCTTACATTCTCTCCTAAAGGTGTACTAACCACTATAGGATCATGTAGAACTTCAGGCAATATCTCAAAAGTAAGAGCAAGAAGAGGAGTTACAAAGGAAAGTGTAGACCCTGGATCAAGTAAAGCATAAACAGAAGTTGAGAACACTTGCAGCATACCTGTGACCACATTAGCGGACTTCTCCTGCTCCTCCCTGCCCTTCAGGGCATAGAACCTGTTCCTCTTAGGAGGTTCGGCTGCTGCTGCACCCTGTGGATTAGGCCTAGGCTGAGCATTACCTCCAGCCTGACCTTTGTTCTGTGGACAGTCTCTGACCATGTGTCCACTCTTACCACAACCGAAGCAGGCATTAGTGCCCTGCTGCACTCTCCACTGTGAGCTCGGCCACACTTAGCACAATTCTTCTTAGGACGCTGCATCTCACCTCCATTTCCCCTCTTGGGCTCAGGTCTGCCTCCTCTAGTTGTAGCACCTCTCTGAGGATTAAAATTCCCAGAACTCTGCTGCCCCCTTTTGAACCTTGGCTGCTCACGGACTCCAAAGTTGTTCCTGTGGCCTCCATGACTGGGTACTGCCTAATCTTGAGGCCTAGGCCTCCTAGCATCACGAACACCTCTCTTTCTGCGGCTGTCCTCTACCTGCTGGACATGCACTATCAACCTGGAAAGATCCATATTATCATGGAGCATCGCAGATCGACATTCCTTCTCCAGGTCCCCATTAATTCCTGTGAGAAACCTGCTCATCTCATCCCTGTTGTTAGCAACCAGGGAAGTAGCATACCTGGATGATTTCAACAAAGTTCAGTATTCTCCTCATTCTTGCTATGTAATACTAGGGAAGATAACATACCTTGACAGCTTAACAAACTTCAGGGAATACTCCCTGACTGTCATAGAGCCTTGTTTAAGGTTGATGAATTCCTCAACATTGGCCTCCCTCATCTCTCTGGGGAAGAATCTCTCCAGAAATGCTGTCTTGAACAGCTCCCATGTGACTGGCACTCCACCTAAGACACGACTATCTTGCCACATCTTGCACCAAGTCTGTGCAACATCCTTGAGCTGATAGGAAGCCAGCTCAGCCTTCTCAATATCAGTGGCCCCCATAGCCACCAGGATCTTATGCACCTCATCCACAAACTCCTGGGGATCCTCTGTAGTCCTAGACCCTGTGAAAATAGGAGGATTCATCCTCGTGAAATCCCTCAGCCTGTCAGCCATGTTACGAACCAGTGGTTTCTCCCTCTGAACATTCTGCCGGTTGACCTGGGCAGTCATGGCCAATGGCCTGTGCCATCTGGGCCAGAGATGCCCTCACCTCAGCATCAGTCAACCCAGCTGGATTAACTGGCACAGCCCCTCCTGCAGCTGGAGCCTGGGGTGGAACTCGGTTGCCCCTTGCAGCTGCTCTTCCTCTCCTCTGATCAATAGCCCTCCTAGGGTCCATTCTCTGAAAACAACAAAGATTGATGTTAGATACACTCATAACACCAAGAAATCAGATATTCAGAAAAGCACGATAAGATCAGAAGAAGGGAAATTTCCTACGCATCATGCAGTCTCTAATTCAGGATAGTGGTGCACTTCACTACCATGACTTAGAAACTACTCAGTGTGGTTGACGTGAACTCATTATTCTCGGAATTTAACCTAGGGCTCTGATACCAACTTTGTCACGACTGGAATCTAGACCCCAGACGAGATCGGCGTCGTTGACCTCTCAGAGGTCGCAAACAAGCCTACTTACGTCATACTTACTTTACATAGGTTAATTTTAGCGGAAAATTTGGAACTTTTTGTTCTTTAAACATGCTTGCCAAACATTCTTAAAATTTTATAATCGTTCATCATCAACCATCTAACATTAGAGAAATAAACAACTGAAAGAAATAGTTCATAAGTCTTAATTGTATAATTGCCAAAATGGCCCAAATACAAAGTCTGAATAAAGAGCAGGAAAGAAACGCTAGTGGAACATGCTCCACTAGCTCAACTCTAAAGCTACGCTAGAATATAAAACAGTAGTATCCTCGAAAGCATGAGGACCTACCAAACTCCGGATGAATACTGACGTCCGAATAGCTGCAACAATGATCCTGCAACTCTATCGACCACTTGTGCCTGCACCTAAAATAGTATAGATGTATAGGGGTTAGTACACACTTGTACTAAGTATGGGTACATGCAAGCACACACCACGGACATGCATGAGAAAGAATAGCTCTTTTCTAACAACGTGATTTTTGGAAGTCAAGTCAGTGGACTTGCCAATTTGAGATTAGGAAGGTCATGCCATGAGAGTAACATGCATCATATTAAATATCGTACTGCACACAAAACATATCATCTTCATATAGCACATACCATAGCACATAACACATAACACATAGCTTCGTTCGTATCATTCATTCATATGCCATGAGACCTTGGAATCATGGACTTAACGTTAAGACTTTCCAAAATGAGGGCTCAACATATAGGACCTCAACTAGGGAGTCTTCATTAGCAAACACAGAGTCTACTTCATTCATTCATACGTACTTTTATCGCATTTCATTCATAGGCCAGTGTGAACACCAGCTGTACCTAGGATGTAGTTTAAGACTTTCATCGGGTTTGTTGTGCAATGATCAGGAATAACCTAATGTCCTTACCTGAGTCTAGCTCACCTCTTGATTATCCTATCATAACACCTTCGGTATCATTCATTTCTTTATGTGCTTCACTTGAGGCTGGCCTCATTCATTCATTGGGAACTTTAACTTTAACCGACATAGATCATGTGAGCGTCATGAAATCCAGTATCTCTCCCACACCGAAAAGAGGTGGAATCACCGGCCAAAGTGACCCATTAACATACTAGCGTACATGGGAATTAACCCCGCCAGATCCCTATATTGGCAGTATAGGTTCAAAGACTAGGAGATGAATGGAGACCCATACCCGGCAATGCCGGACAGTCTCATCTCATGAGAGTTACGTGAACCTTCGCCCTTCCCGAAAGAAGGCATCACCGCTCATAGCTAGTCTATCGGTGCTCAGTATAAAATTCCATTTCATTCATCTCATACGTCATGAAAGCTGGCTTCTAGTATGAGGACATTAGAGCTCATTAGATGATTTCTCATCTCATAATTTGTATTGAGTGTGTTAAGCTCAATACTCTCATTAGAGTGTCCATAGAGACTGGTTTCTTCATTATCTTACACTCTCATAGGTGAGTACGTTTTGATAACGTTTACTTAGACTCATTTGAGATTGCTCTCATCATTTACATTAGCCTCACATCATGTTGTCATCATATTCTTCATCATTAGCACCTTTACTTTTCATAGTTACTCACATCTTATTACGTGAATGTCCATCTCATCGTATGCCAATGCATTTGGCTTTTTAGTGTATCTTACCCTCATACTTAACCCTTCTAGGGTACATCATTTCATTACATACATCTTGGGTTAGCATACTTTTGAACGTATGTTAGACTTATGTGCCTATACATACAAGCCATGGGCTTCATTCATCATTCGTTAAGTGATTCTTACTTTCCTAAAATTAGGTAGTACAAGACTTATGTATCTTGTATATATATATATATATGCCAAGATCTTAATTCTTTTAATCTAAGTAGATGGCATTATTTTTGGATGATTTACTCACGTATGACTTATGCATCAATACGGAATTTTGGGCAAAGAAACCCAAATCTTGAATCACTTGGATATCATCTATATTTTTATTTTAATTTTATTTCTAATAATCATAACATTAAACTTTAAATTAAATCTCAACATTTGTAGTAAAGGATAAATTTTCTAGTTTAATTTCCCTCTTAATTAATCAAAGGGTTGAGGGTTCAAGCCCCCACAACCTCATTAATTTTCAATTTAATAAAAGTTCACTACAAAGAGGGAGGTTGTGGGTTCGGACCCCCACAACCCCCTTTAATTTTGTTAAATTTCGCTGAAGGGGGACTGTGAGGTGGTGGGTTCGAACCCCCACAGCCCCCTTTATCATTATTTTTTTTTAAGTTTTCGCTGAAGGGGGAGCTGGTCGCGAGATCGATTCCCCCAGCCCCTCTCCTATATTTTTTTTCTTCCTTTTCGCGAACTCTAGTGACCAGATGGTCACGAGTTCGACTCCTGCCCCCCTCCCTTATTTTTCCTACTTTTTTTCGCGAACTCCAGTGACCAGATGGTCACTGGTTCGATTCCTGCCCCCCGCCCTTATTTTTCTTCCTTTTTCGCGAACTCCAGTGACCAGATCGTCACTGGTTCAATTCCTGCCAGCCTCATTTTTTTTTTAGTTTTCTTTTACGTCCAAAATTTCCAGATCCTTTCTAAAGCCTATTTCCAGGTTCTAGAAATTTACTCCATGATTTTTCTACACCTTTTTCATCAAATTACACATTAGTTCTTAGGGAAATTTCATAGTTCATTTATAACATTTTAGGTGCACTTTCATGGAGTCGTTTAGTCAAGAATTCCTCCCTCAATCCAGCCACATAACTTTTCATATGAACACCACATTATACACAACTTTAACACATGAAATACAAGAAGAAAAAAACATGCTTTAAACGTCTCCAAACAGTGGCTAAAATCCACTGCCGAAGCACACCCACACCCACACTTTTTTTCGACTACTTCGTGATTTCACGCACATAACCTTATTCACATTCAATATAAACACGTCAATCATGCCTAAATCTAGCAGCACAACATACCCATCCTACGAATTTGTTTGGGAGCTAAGGACAAGGGCATACAAAAGGGGAACAACCTTAGTTGCAAGAGTTTAAGAACGTTCGAAAGAAAGTACTCTTGGAGAAAGAATTCCATGAGAGAAATCCATACCTTTTTACGTTGTTCAAGCTTGAAGCTGCTGCCCGGAAACTCCTCCAAACCACGCCAAATTTACTTCAACACACACCCTACTCGATGAACCTCTCTTAGCCTTGTCGTTTTGATTCCTTTGTCTTTACTTAAAAAAAATTCTAGTGAGTTCTTCAAGTGTGAAGAACTCTGGATGTATTTTCTGCTTTTCTTGTTGTTCTTGGCAGAACTAACGTGAGAAAGAGATTGAGAACGTGAGAGAGTTGAGAAACGTGAGGGAGAGAGTTGGTTTAGGATTAGGAGACTAAATTTAAGACTTAGTCAAAAGTTAGAATTTTAATTAACTAAGAATAAATAAATAAATAAAATCTGATTTTCCTTTTTTTTATTAATCAGATTAATAATGATCAATTAATTAAATTAATTTATCAACCTTAAATCTTGACACCCTAAGTCTTGATCCTATTCATTTTAGGGTTGTTACAGCTATAGCATACAAATATGAATTTTTTATTTGCTATATGTGAAAGTTGCCCTAAATTTAAACATATCACCGTTAATTAATCAATTCAGATGACATCATTTATTATATATATATATATATACTTATTATACATAACTACAAAATAGTACTATACATTAGTCCAAACTTTGAACTTTCTTGTGAATATACAATATGTTGAGTAGTCATTATATTATCAAAAAAGGACAACAATAATGAATTACCACCTTATTATTGTTCATTATCCCTTTAGATTCTTTTTTTTAGTCCTAGGGGGCATTTTGTTTAAAAAAAAATTAGATGAGTTATTTTCGATTTAAATTTTAAAATTAAATTATTTTATATTTGATTGAAGATAATAATTAAAATTAGAATTACAATAAGGAACATAGTTCAGATAAAAAATTCACATAGATGGTGAAATAAGTTAAGTACAGTCATAATTTTAATGTAAAAATTATAATCCTATAATACTTTAGTTTCAAATTTGTAATAAAATTTATGAAAACCTCCCAAATCAATCGAACTGAAACAAATCTAACCGATTACCTATAATTTTTGAGATATTTTTATATCACAGAAGAAATAAAATAATTTTTTGTTTTGTACAAAAATGAAATTGAGTTGAATAACTTTATTAGAGTTATGTGAATCTTTATTTTTCACAATTTTTATTAAATTTAAACACACTTAGTTTGTAAAATATCAATAAAAGCTAAAAATATTCACTTTTAACAAATTCAAAATACACATAAAAAAATTTAAATATATAATTAAAAGATTATTAAATATATACCACCAAACACGTGAAACAAGTTTGTCATGTCTCATGTTTACTTGGACAAGTTGTTTTGGCTGGTTGTTACTTATTATATTATATCGATAAATATAAAATATTTTGATTGCCTAAAATTATTTTATTATATATAGTATATAATTAAATTGATTATTAATGACGATCATGATCGTAACGTTGTCTTTTTTCCCCTCTCATTTTTTAGATTTACTTATTATTTCATATCTACATTTTATGTTTTATTATAACATTACCTTTTCTCCTACTTTTTCTTATAGGTGTAGCTTTTAAATTACTGATATATAAATATATAACGATAAAAATTAATATTTATTAAAATTATATAATATAATATAATATAAAAAGAAAATATAACAACAATTCAGATAGAATATAAAAAAAATTATAATACAATAATATAAATATAAATTAATTAAAATTCAATACAAATATCAAACATATTTATTGATTACTTTGTCTTTATGTATCACCCTCTTTGCCTTCACTTTAAAGAATTAAATAGGCATTATTGCGTAAGATAGCATAAATCTTCTTTTAATCTCAGCCGTCCACGTATATTTTCTGTATTATATAATATCCATGGCAGAAACTAAACTTTACTACATTATTGCAAATCCCGATAATAATGGTTCACGTCGCCGGAGTTTTCATCCTCGTCGGAATCGCCGTACTTGCCGCCGTCGAAGGACGTAATGTTTTGAAACTTCCGTCGGAAGCTTCCAGATTCTTCGGTGATGCGGATGACTCTGTTGGAACCAGATGGGCCGTCCTTCTTGCCGGATCAAATGGCTATTGGAATTATAGACATCAGGTAGTTATTTCGTATATTATGCGTATTAGATATGCTATTGTTTGATTTTGAATTTTTTGAATTAGTGTGAGTTCGTGTTTTTCTTCCGATCTAGTTCGTTTTGTTTTTGTAATATCTAGAAATTGTCTTTATTTTGAATAGTAGGTATTAGATGATTGCTGTTTATGGTGAAAATGTGAAGGAAAATTTTCAGTAAATGTATGTTGATGTTATGTTTAAGAGATGAATGGAAAATTTGAGCTGATTGCATAATGTGTTCTTTGTTTGGTTGAAGGACAAAGTGAGCTAGGCAGCACTGCACTTGGATAATTGTGTTTTTATAGATGATTGCTGTTTTTAGTGAAAATACGAAGGGAAATTCAGTAAATGTATGTTAGATGTTACGTTTAAGAGATAAATGAAAATTGAGCTGCTTGCATAATGTATTCTTTGTTTGGTTGAATGATATATTGAGCTAGGAAACATTGCTCTTGGATGTTGTCTTTATTGCTGGTTTTGGTGAAAATAGGAAGGAAAATTTTCAGTTAATCTATGTCGATGTTGAGATAAATGAACATTGAACTTCTTGGATAATGTATTCTTTGTTTGGTTGAATGAGTTAGTGAAGTAGGAAACACTGCACTTGGATAATTGTCTTTATTGCTGTTTTTGGTGAAATGAAGGAGGAAAATTTTCAGTAAATCTATGTTGATGTTATTTTTAAGAGATAAAATGAAAATTGAGAGGCTTGCATAATTTATTCTTTGTTTGGTTAAATGATCTAGTGAGCTAGAAAATACTGCACTTGGATGATTCCATAAAGGGTTATACTACACTTTTATTGGAATTTGGACTTTGGTTATGTAGTACTTGTTAGAATTAAAGGTTATAAACAAAGATTTTCATCATTTTTAGCTGCTGTTTGGTCATAGATTATGAAGTTGAAACTTGAATATTTGAGCTTTTGGAATTTGAAGTTGTGTTTGGACATGCATTTTACTTGGAAAAAAATTGAAATTTGTGAGGGGAAGTCCCAAACCCGCCAAAACTGGTCTGAGCCAATTCTTGGGAACTTGTAAATATTGAAGCTCAGATTTGATCAAATTTCATGGCCAAACTGATATTTGAAGATAACATTTTCAAAAATCACTCTCAAAATCTATGGTGGTAGCTTTCCAAGTTTGTGAAACGCATCCCATTAAGACAACCAGCCAGTTAAAAACGAATTAGTTAGTAAAAAGTTTTGCCAAGACAACAGTTTCCTTCTTTAGATAGATTAGATTTGGGACTAGAGAATGGAATAAACCGTCTCCTAACTGTAACTATTAGGGAGTGTCTTTATAATATTTCTTTTCTCATTGTTTACTGATAAGCCTTGTCGACCATGACTTCTGTATCAGGCTGATGTATGCCATGCATATCAGCTATTGAGGAAAGGTGGTCTCAAAGATGAAAATATTATTGTCTTCATGTATGATGACATTGCTTACCATGAAGAGAACCCAAGACCAGGAGTTATCATTAATAGTCCTGCTGGTGAGGATGTTTACGAAGGAGTTCCTAAGGTTGGTGTTTTTCATCATCATTTAGTATATACCTAAACTATACTCCTGTCTCATGTGCTATATCTCGAGGCAGGATTACACGGGAGATGATGTTAATGTGCACAACTTTTTAGCTGTTCTCCTTGGTAACAAAACTGCTCTTACTGGAGGCAGCGGAAAGGTGGTGAATAGTGGTCCAAATGATCATATTTTCATATTCTATAGTGATCATGGTGGCCCTGGGGTGCTTGGTAAGTAGCTTATGTATGCCTCTTTTGGTTGTTGCTTTGCTTTCTATATCTTTCGCTTTCATACTAATTTCGTCATGAAAATTTTGAAGGCTTGCATCTGAGTCTGCTACTTGAAAATTTCATGTGTATTGAATATTAATGACCATTGTCTCACTGCTTTCTACTGTTTGAGAAATAGATGACACCTATTCATTCTGTTTCTAGTTAGGCAAACAAATAATCTTTAATTGATATTACCTATGGTTCTCTTATCTGCTGAATCTGCTTATACTTTTGGAAATTCTGTTTGTTTTTGAGTTGAGCCTGCCAATTAGTTCACCAATAGAAATTATGGTAATGCCGTAATGGTCCCCTAATCCAACCTCTCCCCAGTCCCAAACTCAAAAAAAATGTCTGGGGAATAACCTCTAAGAAAAACATAAGAACACTTAATACTCATGGATCCAATATCACTGCTTAACCTTTCCTCTTTCATGGTAATTGACAATCACATGTCTGATTTTTTGTAATATAGATATCTGTGGTGAATATATCACCAGCAAAGGACTCAACATATTCTCTATCTATCTTGTCTCTTTGTAGTATCTGCTCATGAACCACTTTCACATTCACTTATCAAGCTCTGAATTGAGCACCTATGTCTGTAATTCTATATTGCATGGATCAATAAGAAAGTGGTATTTTCTTGGAAGTGAATTTTAACAGATACTTCCTTCATTCCACTTTGGCATGATATTCTTTATTAGCTAGTTCCTAACAGCATGACACATTTCAATATTTACTTAATGAGAAGATTTTATAGCCGCAGGAAGGCTATTACATGTTTAAGACGACATGTTTCATAAGTTTTGTAGCCTCAAAAATGTTTTAAGGAACATTTAAGACCACTAGAATGTCCTCCTTTTAATTCTGCATGTTTGCTGTCAGTCAATTATATTTTCATAAACGTGGTTTATTGAATTATAGGTTGTGGATAAATTATATTACTGCTATGTTTACATAACTACTATACTGTCATGTGTACTAGGGATGCCTACCAATCCTTATCTATATGCCGATGATCTAATTGATGTGTTGAAAAAGAAGCATGCCGCTGGGACATATAAAAGCTTGGTGAGCTGTTATGTTCAATTATTTTTTAAATATTTGTGAAGCCACTTCCGTATATTCCCTTAATTTTTTAATTGTTTCTTCTTTTGCTTACTATTTCCAGGTATTGTACATTGAAGCTTGTGAGTCTGGAAGTATATTTGAGGGACTTCTTCCTAATGGTCTAAATATTTATGCCACAACAGCTTCAAATGCTGAAGAGAGCAGCTGGGGAACCTATTGTCCTGGAGAATATCCTAGTCCTCCTCCTGAATATGAGACCTGCTTGGGTGATTTGTATGCTGTTTCCTGGATGGAGGACAGGTACCTGCAGCTTTTGAACTTTGCTAGCCATTTTATATAATTAAGCGGGATGGTTTTTAGTTTTACTTATTTTGTAGTTAAATGACTATGAAGTTCTTGTCCTTTTTTTTTCTGGCTTTGCCTAAAATTCTTGAGATCTCTTGATTTATTATTTCCTCAATCTTAGAGACTGAATTATTTTTTATATTCCATGCGGAAGAATGTGCCAATTGCAAACAAAGATACATGCATGTGACTTGCCAATGCAACGAGGGACTTGTTATATGTGAATTTCTGTTTCTGTTACTTGTCCTTTTCAAATTTGGATTTTACAGTATGATCTGGATTTACGTTTAAAGAATTATGGTTCAGCTTATAAATGTTCACACTAGCCCTATACGTTGTTGCTGAACCATTTTGTGTCTCTATTGCTGAGCAGTGAAATGCACAACTTGCGGACTGAAAATTTGAGGCAGCAGTATCACTTGGTAAGTACTTTTGGACTTTGAGAATTAGGTTATCTAGCTGATGTGGTAGTTAGAAAGTAAAAATGATAACAAAATAAGGAATTTAGATGCTGAAGCAAATGTATTGATGTTCTTAAAAGGGAAAAGACAAGGGGTTTCACAAGTACTGATCCAATGATATAGTTTCTCTCTATCCATTATTATGATGACATAATTGTGTATTTTGCATCTCTACTGCTGTTTTTTTGCAGGTCAAAAAGAGAACTGCTAATGGAAATACTGCCTATGGTTCCCATGTCATGCAATTTGGTGATCTACAACTGAGTATGGAGTCTCTATTCAGGTTTATGGGTACAAATCCTGCAAATGATAACTACACTTACGTAGATGACAATTCCTTGTTGGCATCATCAAAGGCTGTCAACCAGCGTTATGCAGATCTTTTACATTTCTGGGACAAGTTATGCCCCAACAAACGCCCCCTTAGTGTTCTGATAGAACTCAGAGATTCCTGAGATTGAGGAAAATGAGTTTGCACTAAACATAAGAAGCAAAAATATCAAATACTACATAACAAACCAGCAGGAAATAATGCTGTTGAATCTTAAAGAACATATTAGTTAACAGTATGTCCTCTTTAAACAATATCTTTGCACCATGTTGCCACTATTGATGGTTTCATAACCATATTAATGTGGTATAGCTGGTTTCCAAAAAGACACTAGCATTACATTTATGAATGATAGTGATGCTAAACAGACGGGTAACTTAGTGGTGTTCCAAGGTTGTGCTAAGCTGCAAGGGTTATTTTTAGCAAGCCACATGTTGTAATTCGTGGGTCTTTATGTGTTTATATATTAATTGGCTTGTGCCTCCGATGTGAAATGCTTTCTTATTGATTTTGTATTCTTCCTCAATGCTGGCAGTTCCGCAAGGCTCCTGAAGGCTCTGCTCGGAAAGTTGAAGCTCAGAAACAATTCACTGAAGCTATGTCACACAGAATGCACCTAGATGATCGCATTGCCCTTGTTGGTAAGCTTCTGTTTGGAATTCAAAAAGGTCCTGAGGTGCTGAAGCATGTTCGATCTGCTGGTCAGCCTCTTGTTGATGATTGGGCCTGCCTTAAATCTTTTGTAAGCACCTCATAGAACTCTTAATTGTTTGAGATTTGGTTCATCATCATAGTTTGACAATCGTCTTTTTGCGACTTCTATCATATCTACAGGTAAGAACATTTGAGTCACACTGTGGATCGTTATCCCAATATGGAATGAAACACATGCGTTCCATTGCCAATATCTGTAATGCTGGAATTCAGATGGAGCAGATGGTGGAGGCATCAGTACAAGCTTGTCCTAGCATCCCCTCAAATACTTGGAGTTCCCTCCACAGGGGCTTTAGTGCGTAAAACGCCATGGAATGTGCAGCTTCTCACTTCGATGCTGGTAATAATAATAGTTGCTGTTATCAGTGTCATTTCATGTCCTATTTGTAAATTGCAATTTGATCCTGATATTACTGAAGTCTACCATTATTGATTATCAGGATTCACGTAATGTTTGTAAATTGGTGCTCTGTAAATACAGCTGAAAAAGCACAACTTATCGTCTTTGATTATATTTGAAAGCACATTTCTCGTTGCAAGTAAATAGTAAGTCCTCTTTAAATTGAAATTTTTCCCTCGAATAATAAGCAACTCGCTATAAGGAATAGAAGGAAGGTTCTTTGCGAGAGTAGTTCATCTCAATGACACCACTCTACGGCCTTTTGATTATGATGCATCATGAACGTGCCAATATGTGATCGGGGTGAGCGGTGGTTAGATATAGGGGCGGCTTCGCCGGTAGTTGCTACGGTAAACTGGAGTGAAACGAGTTGGCAGTAGAGACCATAGGAAGGAGCCACACCTGCGATCTTTCATCAAAGGAGCATGTGTTCTAATGAGGCGTTCCTTCTCTCAAGGGATTTCCATAACTCAACTAACTCTCGGCGATGGTGCATTTCCAATTGGGCGCTTGTCGGAAATCATCTTCAATCTTCGATTCCTAGTGCGTTGATTCGAGAACAAGCTCACTTTCGTTCGCTTCCTGCCGCTCCTGCTAATGCTATTGCTACCTCCTCCTTTGCTCCTTCGATACGTGCCTGGTCGGGAGATGAGCAACATGTGGGGCCTACACAGGCCCGGACTTTATATACACAATTTTCTGTACGAAATTGGAAGAAGAATTGCTGCTTTCAAGCGTGAACCAGGTCCAGGATTCGGACTAGGGGCGGAGAACTGTTGTTCAGTGGAGCGCCGGAGTGCGAAGGTTGTTCCCATCATTGAATTCAGGGTGTGGGACTGAGCCTTCCGAATGAGAAAGAAGAAAAGTGCTTAGTTTCGTTGGAAAGCAAATAAATAGGTGGGGCTTATCATTGCGTTAAACTTCCTTGAAAGGGTACGGAGTGGATCCTCGTACCATACTCGAGCTTTGGATCAATTCCTAATTAAAGGGAACCCATTGATGAATGAAATTTTAATGCATCTTCTTTGCAATTTCATTAATCAAAGTCATATCGCGAAAACAAAGCATCTAACTAGTAGTTGTCATGGCTTGAATCCGTTACCTTTTAAGTCACACAAAGATAACTTTATCATTGCTTCAAATATGCCAAAAATAATAAGCATATCACAATTCACATGTAAGAATGTCACCAGGGCACGTTATTTGACCACCGTTATCTATAACATGGGTCCAATTTTCTAAAATTATGTACCTTAGATGCTTGAATTTCAACCATATGAAACTTCAAATATTTAGACTCTATCAAGCCTAACTTCAGTCGTTCCGAAGAGTATCTTGTAGAAAACAAGACAACACCACACAAAAATTTGGAAATTACTCGCGGAAGTAAAAACAAAATCACTTCTAGTAAAAGAAAGGATTAAAGGCCTTGAAACAACAGTAGATCAGATGATTTTTGCAATGGAAAAAAAGAAGAGAGCTCATCAACACTGATCCAATTGTGTTCTTAGACTGACTTGAAACTTCACAACAAAATGATTACTATACAGGAAAAAAGACGGAGGCGGAAAGGAAGAGGGGGGTGGGGGTAGGGGTAGGGGTGACATACTGACCAGATTACCTATCCACATTAGTCTCCGTCTCCATAGAACACTAAAACAAGAAGGATGAGAAACAGTACAACTATAGAGAGCTGGTTTGATTTGTCAACTGTTTATGATATCATTGGCTAGAAACAACAACAGCATTTTCATCAGCTGGTGCCGAGTCTGAGGTAGCTGACTTCTTTGTAAGAGACTTGGGAATGTCAAGGTCATCTTGCACGCAACGTTGCTGAGGGTGGGAAAGAAGTGTACACATATGACGGAATAGGACACGAGTAAGCCCCTGACCACTCTCAAATATGTAACCCTCGTATTCACTGACATGTTCCAGGGCTTCGACAAGGGCATCATACACCTTTTGAGGGCAATTGTCAGGTCCAGGCTTGTCATGAAGGTAAACTACGTCCAAAGTGAAGAGCTTTTGGGTAGCAGGCCATTGATGCTGTGGTGCTATAGATGACCTACAATATAGAAGTACCTGCATAATAAAGAGAATACACGTTATTCCCAGCAACCAATTGTGCGGGAGAACAAATTTGCAAGCATTAGATGTTTATGAAAATGTATCGAATAATCATTTGCATAATATTGGCCTAGGATACACTTAAATGAGCAAACATGGTCAGTGAGGATTCCTATTACGGACCTTCAACTTGTTTGGGGCTGAGCTGTAGTTGTAATCATTCAGAAGAGAGCATCTAGTGAGGAATGAGAATGGTTCAAACTAAAAAATTACCAGTAGATCGAAGGAAAAGAGAATAACTGAGTTTCATGAAGGTAAAACCCCATTTTAGATCCCACAAGACACTTGAAGATAAAAACCCTTCACTGATGGAGGAAATGAAAGATCTTCTAGTCACTCTCAGAGTCTCACATTCAAAAGATTTAATTAGCTTCTATGTGGCTATCTTTTGAGGTAATTTCAGACCTTTTGCCACTGATTGATGCAGTACATTTAAATGTTGCTATTGTAACAGACTTATTACTACCTGCACCTGGCATGGTACCGTAGACATGAAAGAATAGAAGGACCTGCACACACAACTGAGATGTAATTTTAAAACACAAAAGCAGTAAGCATTCTTCAAATAATCAAAAAGAAAACACTTCTGATTTGACACTGTCGTAGTTGGAGGTTTCCTGTATAAACTAGAATTTCTCAGTCAATAGAACTAATTGATAGTTGAAGGAGGTGACAGCTGGTGATTATGCTTGCAAGATGACCTTGATACAAGTAAAGGCCTTTTAGTTTTCAGAAGGAAGTAGAAGATGATACTTTTATGCATATAGACACCTGAACCTACTCGATCGCATCCTTCATTTGCCTGACACACACCATATGTTATCCTTATCAGATATACCTCACGTCCAACTTAACATCAATTCAAACTGGTGTGATCTTTCTCAGATTCATATGATTATTTCAAGAAGTTTATCTTCCCTCTTCTGTAGCTTTTCTGCATCTGTTCCTCCTGATAAACAAACTACCTAAAACCCACTATTAGATCTCATTCTTTTTCATCTTAATATCTTTTCATTATAGGAGTTGTTCTCTACGCGTTGGCAGTCCATGACCCAGCTATATATAGCTAATGCCACCTGGAAGCTATTTAAATTTTTTCTAGTCAACCGCAATACTAGAGACTAGTATCCTGCTTTAGGTCGCCTTAGATAAGGTATTTTCCCTGGAGTGGAGAGACCAATCTCTTGGACTTTTAAGTGTTTTAGTGCAAGAATTAACATATGGAAAAGCAATATGTTTGTAAACTTAAAGTTAGCAAGTTTTCCGAAATGAAAATCTCGTTTGAGGTGGGTATGAGATGTGCAAACAAACAAAACAGATGAAAATCTCGTTTGAGGTGGCTATGAGATTTGCAAACAAACAAAACACATCTTTTATTTTTACATATACATAAGCACCCCCCACTAACATCATGATAGTTAATTTCACTGCTACTGAATCAAAGACTGATAATGAACAAGATGAATGACTAAACAAAGAAGATAAATCCCTTAATTTGGTAATCGAGGCTAATTTAGGCCGACTCAATCAACTAGAGAAGAAGTGTTTCTTTCCAACAATAGCATGTATAAGTGGCATGAAATAAAGCAAATAAAGGAAAGAAGAAAACTACATTATTAACTTCATCAAAAGAAAACTACATATTTAATTGTAAAATGCAAGTATGTCAAGTAGTTGATCTCCTTTCGTCCTTCAGTTGGATCTACTAGCTTTTATGAGAACAAACTAAGGATTATGCTGAGAAACCATCTTTTTATTTTATTCAGAAAAAGAACCCAAAATACGTTACCAAAATTAGAATTATTTTCCCCATTCTCACATTGGTGCTAGGATATTTGGTCTAGCTCTGTTCTTAATATCTTGTTTGCTAAGGTGAAAGTGCATCGAGAGTAGTCACTCATATGGTGCTTGTTCTCTGCAACATTCAACCTCAGAAACCGAAGACTCAATATTGGTTGAGACACACAAAATCAAAGTTGTATTTCACTTAACAACTCAGATACCATTACTTATTGCTACAGCACTATCAACCACATGATGAAGCAAAACCATTTTTTTTTGAGTAGTCGTGCTGAGATTAATAGCTAAGAGATGATTCTAGAAATAAAACACATCTGCCCGTTACATTGCACCAAAATTGAGTAGCTGATGTACCATGCGTCATTCATATGCAAAAATAGCTTCTATAATTTTCTTAGCAAACCAAATGTTAACCTTCTCAATATAAAAAGTTCAGCACCAGATGTCCTAAAGTCAAATGAAAAGACACATTGCTAATCACATCCTTACCACCCTGAGTATCCGATTTTGTGCACGTGTCTTTTTTGCTTCATGAGCTGCCACTCGAAATAGTTGAGTAAGGTCTGCATGGCCACAAGGTGAATCTACTGCAATACCCCGGCATGCAGAAACTACTGAGTCAATGTCACTAGTAAACTCTTTCCGAACCTTCATCAATAGAAATTTGAGAAGACAAGTCAATTTCAATACTCTACGTCCACCTATCTTCCCACCAGTAAATTGGAACAGGAAGATATAAATTTGATAAGATAACTTAAGCAGGCCATAAAACTTTCAAAGAACTTATACTACAATAAGAACATAAATATATAGCAGAGCAGCTCTTGGAAGTCATCAATAAAAGCAGCATAAGTTTATGTTTGAAATCATTCATCAAACAGGAATACATCATAATAGTGAAGGGGGAAAGTGAGAAGAAAATGCGTCAAAGTTATGGAGATATTCTAAACCATTCATACACTTTTACAAACTCAGTCAAACCAATTTCATGCTAAGAAGCAGGATTCTACATCTTAAAAAGCAAGTATTCCTACCAGTGATAACAAATTGTTTCATGCTTGCAATGATTAAGTTTGACAAGTTGTATGATAACAATAGAATACTGATGAAAGTAACATGTTGAAACAGTATCTGAAGTATCCCCATCACTAACTGCATCGAATTTCTTTAATAACTCTAGGAACTACTCCATAACAAGCTTAAGAGTGTGGCCACAGAAAATACTTTAGAAGACTAATGCACCATCTAAAGTTGCATGATTTGGATGGCTAACAACTCATGAAGCATTTCTAACTCAAGAGGTATGACAGAAGGGGATACACCTTCGATACTCAATGGGGCCGTCCCTCTACCCCTCCACTTAAATACTAGACTTAGTTTGCATGATATTAGCAAGAACTATTTTTTATACACATCAGAATGCTTCATGTTAGCAAGCATTTGAAGAAAAAAAAAAGGTATCGTAACTGCCTCATATTTATACCAGAACAAAGAAAAAGGTCTGCCTAATTATGCAACCGAAAAAACTAATACTCCTTCCGTTCCAGTTTGCCTGCCTTCCTTTCCTTTTTAATCCGTTTCAGAAAAGAATACATCTTTTCTTATTTGACAACTCTTTAATTTCAATTGACACGTCTAAAACCATAAGATTAGTGGATATTTTGATTCATTACATGTCAAACCACAAGATTTAAAAGTATATTTTACTTTCTTAAAATATGAATCAAGTCAAAATCCTACAAACAAATTGAAATGTGAGTGGCTATTATCACATTATGGGAAGGATATCAAATCAATTACTCCACAATTGCATATCTGAAATTCTACATATATTATGAGTATTACCCAATACAAACTTCAATCAGCTTGAAGAAATTGCAATATAAATATTTACCCAAAAGGCAGATTTGCCAAGAGCAGCAAAAGCAAAACGGTGATCTGGATTAATAGTGAGCTTGGCATTGACGAATATAAGGATTGCCTGCTTAATTGAGTCCAACCTGGTGTACGGTCTGCCGCCGGCAGCCGCAACCTTCATTTCAACAAGTGATTCGTTGTCCACATCTACACAGAACAGTATGTCTTCGCTTGCTAATCGAGTTGGTTGTAGAGTGTAACGACTCGCCGCCGATGGCCCTGAACCTTGTCCTTCTACTCCCTCCATTTTTTCCGATCAGTCACTTTCTCTCTCTAGCTCGCTCTTTTCCAGACAATTCTCCTTTTTTTCCCCTTTGGGTTTCTCTCTCTTTGAAGGGATTTTGTGTTTTCAAATAATATTTGGACCAAATCTCATTATCCGGGATCTTTCAAAAATTGAATTTATATCAAACTTTTATCTTTTATAAGAATATCTTCTATAATAGTGTTTGCGTTATAGTGATGAAATATTCGATAAATATGAAAGTAATGATATGATTGTTAATGAAAATGATGAACAATCTGCTCATGTTAACAAAGTCACGTGTTTTGTCTACTCTACGATCAGAGGAGGATCTACACTATGGAAAGGGGGTTCGGGTGAACCCATTTGACTTTTTTCGTAGATTCTATATTCGTATTAAAATATCAAATATAAAGTACATGTAAATTTACTACGAATCCATTAGGCGAGTAGCCTAGTGATCTTAATGCACCCAGTGAAGTCTATTGGCTCGCACATCGTGGGTTCGAAACCCATTCGATATGTATTATGTACTCTCGCCTTTTCTTTTTCAATTTTTTATTATTTGTTTTCTTTTACACTATTTGATCTTCTATTCAAAAATTAATCTTTAATATTTAATTCTAGGATTATCACACACGTTGATAATTGATTATGTTAAATAGTTGTTGTTTGCTTTTGACGGCAATAATGGTTCAAGGTCGTAGTAAAACTAGTAAAATATATATTTTAGGTACCAAAATATTAATGGTGAATCAAATAATTTTAATCTCACTTACAACAATATTAAAGATTATAGTAATAATGTTCAAAATTTATATTTAAAAATTTATATTATATGCTTTTTTAACTCTAAATTTATATTCAAAATTATCCCCCTTTTTAACGGAACATACGTAAAAAAAATAAATAACATCTTAAATTAAATACGTAAAATTAAAAGACCTAAAATTTTTCTTCTTCTACCAACACAAAACTCCTTGCATAGTTTAAAAGTATAACTAAAAATGAAAAAAATAATAAGACCTTCACATAATTTAGATTTGTAACTAACAATTTTTTCATAATTCGAATTTTGTATCTTATATATGTAATACTCCCTTTTTCTTTTTACTTGGACACAATAACTAATATTGAAGATTAAATATAAAATAATATTTTTTTTTTGGTATATTAGGAACCATAAATAAAAGTATATAAATTTAATATCGTAATTAAAAATATCAGATAGTTGTATAACTCTAACCGACTATCGAGTTTTATATTAACAAAAATCAATATTCAGCGCGCTGCTTTACCATATAAGCTGCAGCTTAGCTAGGGTTTACTTTTTGTCTTCATCTTCTCCATTATAAGCACTTTATTCAAAGCTAGAAAAAACAGAGCAACAAAGGATATCTATATCTAATAGGTAAAAAAAATCTTATCTTGAAGCAATATTTTTGATTTTTGAATTGTATGTGTTCCTGTACTGTAGTGCATTTTTATTATTCTGCGAAAATTTGGAATTTTTTGATTCTAAATTGAGAAATTAGAGTGAATTCTGTATCAAGTTTGAATTTTTTCTCGTTATGTTTGATGATTATTTTCTGTTTATTTTAGTTTTAGAAATTGAGGGAATTGGTCAATGAGGTGAGTTGAGAGTTATGGATTTTCAGGTTCAAATCCCAGTATAGTATCAAAACACTAAGTGATTTTATCATATATGTCCAAACCTAGGAGGATAGAGTTATCCAATACTCGTGTTGTTGGGTGGTAGCAATTATTCGATATGTGATGCACACAGCACAAGTTTGGCCCGGGCCAACCATAATGGTGGAGTGAGGGATTCATCGAACCTCCTTCAGTATAAAATTACACTAAGTGATTTTTATCATATATTTCCATACCTAGGAGGATAGAATTATCCAATACTTGTGTTGTTGGGAGGTAGCGAGTAGTTGATATGTGATGCACACAGCACAAGTTTGGCCCGGCCAACCATAATGGTGGAGTGAGGGATTCATCGAACCTCCTTTAGTATAAAATTACACTAAGTGATTTTTATCATATATGTCCAAACCTAGGAGGATAGAGTTATCCAATACTTGTGTTGTTGGGAGGTAGCAAGTAGTTGATATGTGATGCACACAGCACAAGTTTGGCCCGGGCCAACCATAATGGGTGGAGTGTGGGGTTCATCAAACCTCCTTCAGTATAAAAATTATATTGTTTGTATATGGTTAACATTATTTTTTATGGATATATATTAGATGTTGAGCATCGTGCTTCTTCGTATGTTTACTTTTTTCATATTTTAACTCCTTAATGAAAGTGAAAATGCTTGCTCTGCCATTGGATACCACAGTCTTAAAATAAAGAGGAAATTTTGTGTCCTTATGCATTATTCCTTCTTTCTGTTTGAGAAAATTAAACGAAGAATGTTTGTATCAGAAGTGCAGTTTTTTGATTTATTATTCATCTTTTTCAAGTACTTAAATATTTTCCTTAATTAAGTTGCATGGTCTATAATAAAGTTCTCTTCTTTTCTATGTGAAGGAGTTGGTGGTTTACATAGAGGCTGTTTACAAGTATTATAGGTTAATATGGAGGCTTGTAGCAGAGCTGCAGTGATGGTTTCTTCTCTTCAGCAACCTGTTTGGGTTAAGGGATCAGCTTTCCCTTTAAAGGGTGAAGTGAAACTTAATGGGGTCAGATTATGGTCTGTTAAGCCTTGCAAAGCCTCTCAACTTGATGGGAGCTTGGTTTCAGGAAGGCCTCCTTCTTCAGTTTCTGTTCCTATCCCAGAAATGGGAGGTAATTTTTCAAACATACGTTTTATTCCATATACACATAAAAACTATGCAGCAGATTCTTGGCGATAGACTTCTCCGTTTTAGCGTCTTCTTGGCTTTTCTATGTGCTCTAGTTTGTATACTACTACTAATCTTTGATGTGTTTGTTCTTTTTTGTTCTGTGGGGTGTGAAATCGTTTTCTGGAGTTATTCTGTCTACATTTTAAAGTTATTTCATAAACCATAGTAGTTTATGCACATGTTAGAAGATTAGATAATATAATTGGCTAACTGCTATATATGCTAAAAGCTCTTGAATCATTTTGACTAATGTGTAGTCGATTGGGATTTGGGATTTGACCCTTTTTAATTCTTTGTTCATAGTAGAGTCTTGACAATTATGATCCAACTCAGTGTACCTACAGCCCTCTGGCGTGACTTCTTAAATCACGTAACTCAAGAAATGTGGAACACATTGACATTCCTGGATTTGGGGTTTTGCATCAAGTCCTTGGTAGCCTGCCAATTTACTGCATGGTCTGTGACTGTCCTTTTATTCATATCTACTATTGGTACATGCAAAGCCATCAGCTTGTGATCTTATAATATTCTTGAAATCAACCAGGGCACTGACACTATTGTTAGAACTCAGAGAAGTTCTGAAACATTTTATTGTATGTCCCTCGTCTTTGTTGACGGACATGAATGCATTTTTTCTTTTATTTTGACAACGTTCCATGGTTCTTTTACTTGAATAGTATTTCTCTTCCTTCTCTTTCCCATGTAAGGGTTGCGTTAGTCAAGCCACTTGGCGCTTTTCATTTCTCATTCTAGTGGTATGTGATAGTGGAAGTTGATGAATTTGAATTATGCTTGCTAGCTTATTCTGTTACTCTGTTACTTAAAGATGTCCGTTTTTCTAGGTGCTGGGAACAATTTTGTAGATTATGGATTGGGGGAAGCTGATCCTGAAGTTCGTGGTATTATCGACAAAGAGAAAGAACGTCAATTTCGGAGTTTAGAGCTTATTGCCTCCGAGAATTTCACATCTCGAGCAGTGATGGAGGCAGTGGGTTCTTGCCTTACAAACAAGTACTCCGAAGGACTACCAGGCAAAAGGTAAATTTTATCCCTATGAGGAAAAAAATGAAAAATGAGCATTTTCACATTAATTTTTTCTTTATTATTGATCTCTGTGATTACTTTGTTTGATACGAAATATGAATCTCTTCCTGGTAACACACTTTTTCTTTTTTCCTTTTTGTGTAGCTTATTTAACAACGTTCTTCCTTTGTTCTTGTAAATAAATTCTCCCTATATCAGATATTATGGTGGAAACGAGTACATTGATGAGTTAGAAATACTCTGTCAAGAGAGGGCTTTGGCAGCCTTTAACTTAGATGGAAAACAGTGGGGTGTCAATGTTCAACCCCTATCTGGTTCTCCAGCAAATTTTGAAGTCTACACAGCAGTTCTCAATCCACATGACCGGATTATGGTTAGTTGTAAGCAGTCTCTTCCTGTTGGTCTTCTAGATTACATGGATTAATATTTATCTTAAATATTTATCACTCAGGGATTGGACTTACCTCATGGGGGTCATTTGTCCCATGGATTTATGACTCCTAAAAGACGAGTTTCTGGCACATCTATTTACTTTGAGTCCATGCCTTACCGCCTTGATGAATCTTCAGGTACCACATGCCTATCTTTGTAGATGCATTAAGCTTTAACTATAATTGTAATCCGATTTTTGTTTCGATTTAACAGGCCTTGTTGATTACGACATGCTTGAGAAAACTGCAACCCTTTTTCGGCCAAAACTTATTATTGCTGGTGCTAGTGCATATCCACGAGATTTTGATTATCCTCGTATGAGAAAGGTACAAAATATTTGGAGTTTGCTAGTTGGAGTTACTGTCTCATACTGATAATTCACCTTGTTGATATCTTATTTTCTGCATCTAATTATTTCTTTTGCTATACGTCTGGAAGATAGCAGATGCTGTTGGAGCCTTTCTCATGATGGATATGGCTCACATCAGTGGGCTTGTTGCCGCCTCTGTAGTTGCGAATCCATTTGAATACTGTGACATTGTTACCACAACAACTCACAAGGTATGATTTCAAATTCTTGGAATATTGTGCATAGCCATTCCAGCTCCTTCTACCCAGTGAAAAATAAAGTTAAAGAAAATCACAGAAAAGACAAATGGAGAATAAAATGCAAAAATATTTTGGATGATTTTATTTCCATTGGCCTTATTAAGTTTAATGGCAATGCTTTTGTTCAGTCTCTAAGAGGTCCTAGAGGAGGAATGATCTTCTTCAAGAAAGATCCTGTCCTAGGCATTGATTTGGAATCTGCCATCAACAATGCTGTTTTTCCTGGCTTGCAGGTCAGTTCCATTTTCTCTCAACACTAATTGTTACTCTACATTTTTTTCTTTTGCTCCCTGGAATGTTAAAACCTATCAATGCCTAGACTATTGGCACTTTATCGGTATGTTGAATAATGTGGTGAGTTTGACGAGCAATATCGTTTTTTTCAACAGGGTGGTCCACATAATCACACAATTGGAGGACTAGCTGTTTGCTTGAAGCATGCCAAATCACCTGATTTCAAGGCTTATCAGAACAAGGTAAACATTTTCCTGTCTTTTCACTAGATTGTGCCCATTTATGCGGGAAACATAATTTTTGTATTTGCAGGTGGTCTCTAACTGTAGAGCTCTTGCAAGCCGGTTAATGGAGTTGGGGTACAAGCTGGTCTCTGGAGGAACTGACAATCATTTGGTCCTAGTTGATCTCAGGCCCTTGGTAAGTTTTGCATTTACTCTATTTCTTGTCCAGAGAAGAAAAACTCAACTAGAACATGCAAATGTACTGGTATCGCAATCGTAGTTAATGAACTACTTAACAATAAGCACCATAGCCTACAGTTTTGTTGACGACTTTTTTTGAACAATTTAAAAATTTGGTGGTTACTGCGGAATTGAAGTGCAAGCATATGAATTTCTGGTAAATATTGGATAGCATAAAGAAATGTTATTTGTTGATCAATGTATCCACATAGAAAGTCGAAAACAGGTTGGCAAACTTTGTTTTAAAGGATCCTTCTGCCTTTTACTTGTTAGTATTTGTATTTTACCAGCTATAAGCACCAAGATATAACCAACCTCGTCTTGTAAACTTAGATTAACCCGTCTGCATTTGCCAATTAGGGTACTGATGGTGCTAGAGTGGAGAAAATACTTGACATGGCATCAATCACGCTCAATAAGAATTCAGTAGCCGGTAAGTTTAGAAGCTTTAACCATTGTGATTTACTATCGACACCTATTATCTTGTCCTTACACCATCAATTAAACTTTAGGTGATAAAAGTGCACTAGTGCCTGGTGGTATCCGCATAGGCTCACCTGCAATGACAACTCGAGGTTTCTCAGAGAAGGAATTTGTAACCGTTGCAGACCTCATTAACGAGGGTGTGCAGATAACTCTTGAGGCCAAGAGCTTAGTCTCTGGTTCTAAACTCCAAGACTTCATGAAGTTTGTTACTTCACCGGAGTTTCCTTTGATCGATAAGGTGTTGGATCTGCAAAGAAGAGTTGAAGCTTTGACAATCCAATATCCATTGCCCGGCTTGTGATGAAACAATGGTGGAGATTTTTCAGTAGCAAACTGGTTGTATGAATAGTATTACAGGCAGATTCTTGACAGTTGATAATGTAGGATGATTGCATGAAATGCTGTCTCCCCACCCCCACCCCCACCCCACCCACCCCACCCCCATCCACACACCCCTTTGGGATTTAAAAATGGAAAAAAGTGCTCCAAAATTTTGAAAATGTGGTGGGAATATATGAAATACTTGGTAAATGTTTCTTTTAATGAATTTTTAATCCATCTTTATTAGAATTTAGAAGTTACATATATACGTACATGTTAAAGCTTTTTATGAAGAACAAAAAATAAGCTTTTTTTTCCATTGAAGGAGCAAACACAATGTACAAGAAACAAGTGTGGTAGTTTTTTTTTTTCTAAGGTCGAATTCATTGCGATTAAGAAATAATTGGAGAAAACTCTCTTCCTCTAAATAGAGGAGAGGAGTTCACACTTTCTTGCTCTTAAGTTCGTTGTAAGGTCAATAAGATCGAAAGAGATTGAATTCTTTCTTTTATTCATATTGACTCAAGTCGTGATATTCACTATATTATGATTCATTCATCGATAGCAATAGAAATCGTCGTTTTCAGCCACCATCCATGAACGATCCATACTAGATGGTTACATTCATGTACGATCCATACTAGATGGACAACCATTGTACATGCTCTACAATCTTGAAAGTTCTTTTTTGTTTCAGTAGAGTCTTTTATCAAATTTCAATCTTTTTTTCCATATTTAAAATTATTGAGTCATTATTTAGTGTACAAATATTATTATATGTTTTATCAATAAAAACAAACATAGCGCCCATATTATATATACTATTTTCTTTTCAACAATATTTGTTCACTATTGACTTGTACATTTCTTAAGAAACTATAAATACAAGAGTGATTTTACTATATTACCTTTTGAATATAATAAATATAATGTCTTGAAAAATGTAATAGAGTATAACTAATGATAAGTGTGAATGAGGAACTAAGTGTAGAATTATCTAACGATTTCATAAAGTGGATAAGTATTGTTGCACATCCCAAAATAATATAGTGGACAACTATTATTAAACGGGTTAATTAGAAGAAGTTTTGTATTTTAAACTATTGTTGGACGAATGAAGTAGTAAAAGGGAATACATGTATTTCATATGAGCAACATGACTTTTATTTCAGTTCTAATAGTTCGTTAAAAGAAAATACATGTATTTCGTACTAGCAACATGACTTTTATTTCAGTTCTAATAGTCCATAAAAAGGAATACAGATATTTCGTACCAGCAACGTGACTTTTATTTTCGATCTAATAGTTCAAGGATATTTTTGAACCACAAAACCAAATTAGAAGCATTTTTATTCTATTTTCAATTTTGATAATTGAGAGGTTAACCCTAACTAGGGTTTAAGATAAAAATCATCCCCAAATCAAACTCTCTTCTTTCGCTTATATCAAATTACTCTTCAATCTTCAAGTTTCTCTTCACAATTTTGTAGAATTTAGGTATAATTCCATAGTTTTCGCTTCTAACAATGCCAAAAAGGAGTAATTTGAAGAAGCCTAAAGCAGTGGAAGTAGCAGCAGCTGCTGTTGTAGAAAAGGAGAAACCAATTTCTTCATCCACACCCAAAAAGCCCGGCAGTGAAATCGACGATATATTTGCCGGAAAAAAGAGGAAGAAACCGGAATTACAAGAAAAATCAAGCGGAGTTGCTGTTACAGAGCCGAAAAAGGTGCAGAAAAGCAAGGAAAAAATTAGTAGGATTCCGAAAGATAATGTGTTATCTGAGCCACCACGTCGGTCAAGGAAGAAAACGGCAGATGGGTTTACTTTATACACAGAAGAGGAGTTGGGTATTGGGAGGTCTAATGCTGGAGGTACTTCACTTTGCCCTTTTGATTGTGACTGTTGTTTTTAGTGAATTTTGAAAGTATTCTTTGAGATTGAATTAATTATATCAGTTTTGTAATGAATATGTAGTAGTATATGTTCGTTTTGAGGATGAAGTTTTGTTCTTTTTACTGACTGGTGTAAGTTGTAACAGTTTAATTTGAATGCATGAGGAATTTTGTTTATAGATGTGAAGTGTTCGTTTTGGTGACGCATATTGAATTGTCTGGATTTTTGAAGCTGATAAGTGTAAACTTTTTAATTGGGTTTGTGTATTCATGGAATTGTTCCCAATACACGGTAGAGATTGAAGAAAAATCTTACACCTGATTGTATCTGTAAAATGGTAACATAAATTAGGGTTATTGCGTTAAGTTTTGAGTGTGAAGGATGTGCGTATGATTTCCAGTTCTGAATAAGCAAACTTGGCTGCGACATTTAGCTTACAAGTGAAATCCTAGATGCGGAATAAGCAAACTTGTAACATGGTCTCCTGGATCTATGAATGGATGCTGATGCTGTAAAGGTATTCTTATTGCTGATAGGTAGATAAACCATATAATGAGGCATCTTCGCCCAATTCCCCTAGTCATTGACATACTTGGTTTTGGATAAAAGGAGCTAGACAATGTGATGGAAAATGCATGCGGAGGAAGTAGTCCAAATCACCAAGTTCATCAAGGAAAAGTTAAAGCACAGACCATAAAACCAATCTAACAATAAATTTTTTTGGAACCTATAAAGATGATATCTTTGGTATATCTATGCTAAAGGAAATAGGTAACTATACTCATTGTGGGAGTTAAGCATAGAGTTGTTTGGCCCATCTCTGCACAATCCATGCTTGTAAAAAAGAGAACAAAAAGAGTAACTAGGCTAAAGAGTTTGGTTAAGGCAGTGTAATATGCAGCTTGTAAATTTGGGTAGACTAGAAAGGTTCAACAAGGTCTTGCTGTTGCTCGACCTAATCAGTCAGCTACCCTTGAGAAGAGCATCTTTAATGTCGAACTGACAAATGGACCAACGAGTGTGAGAGAGAGAGAGAGAGAGAGTTGTCGTCAGGAACAGGACACCAATGACTGTGGTGTCTAGGCCAGCTTCGTGTTCATCGACTAATTCCACAGGATACCTGCCACCTCCAACTAGCAATAGGTACTAGGTTACTCTGCCTAGCAAGGCTAGGACATAGTTGTCGTCACTTTTATACTAGAGAATAATGGACCCAGAAGCTGAGGATAAAGGTGACATCCCTACATCTGAATGATTGGGATGGACAAAAGAGCCAAATTACCAACCAAATCATAAATTTTACACGATGATGGAGCTGTGCCGATATGAGGGAAGAAATTTGCTTCAAAACTGATTGCTGGACAGGCCCAAGGACATGTCAATCAGTGAAGAAAGCATGCTGAAACTATTAATTTTGACTATGGTTGTTGGTCATTGCATTTGCCGTAGCCAGGATGTTCATGTTAACCCCCTTCTGCATTATTTTATTGTTAGATGTGTTCATGAATGACTGCTAAGGCAGGAAGGGTATAAGCAGTTGCATCAAGACATGCTTCATATATAATCAGCCTTGGTCATAACTTTGCAAAAGTTAGAGATGATATCATGTGAAATGTCATGATAGCTAAGGCATCAGAGGAAATAACGTAGGTAGATCAGTATAAGTACAGTGTAGACACTGTGGGTGTAGGACGCACGTCTATGGACAAGCTCATGAAGCTTACCTATGAACACATAAGTAGTTAGGTCCCTAACTTAATGTAGGAAGTGGTATTTGGTATCAATATCATCCAAGCATTGCGACAATCAGGTAATTATAAAGAAGTGGGGGTTAAGACCGTATGGATCATTTCATGTATCCATCTGAATGGCATGCTTGTGCTGTTTAATTAGTTCCAGATTTGGTGATCCGATGAAGATGGTTCATCATCTGGGAGTTTGGAGTCACCGATCTGACCAACATTTCCAGGACCAATTAGAAAAAGATCAAACCACTTCGAGTAGTTCCTTAACATAGCATATCTGGAAATTGGAACAAGGTCCTTAATGTGAAGAAAGGGACCAAACATGATGGGAAGAAAAAAAAATTTATGCGCTAAAGCAGCAAGTCGAAGGCTAGAGAATGGTGTTGGCAGCATGCTGATGGCAATCAGGACTATGTGTGAAGGCTGGCAAATTGGCACATAAAAGTGTCATGGAGGGAGAAAAGTTGAGGTGTTTGTCAGAGTAACCCGTGAGTCAGTAACGCTGAGGAGAGGGACTGAGCGTGCAGCTAGAAATAGGAGAGTAATTAACCTAAGGTCGTAAAAGATACATATAACATTACAAGCATCATCACGTGTTTTTATCGATTTGGTTCTTTATATAGCTGAAACATTTTCGTCTGACTAGTCGACTAAACATTTGTTTTTCCAGCTAGCTCATCCTGGAGGCCTTCATAAAGTGCCTATTACTTGTTTGAACTGTGAAGAATTACTTGCACAATTTACTCTAGATTTCGCTTCGTAATATTGATCTTCTTTGTGGCTCACAATATTATACTTACCTCCCTTATTTTGATTTTTTAATAAATAATTCGTTTAACATTGAGGTTTATGTACTAACTAAACCATTGCCCAAAGTTTTAGGGCCGGTTTTCCTAAAGACCTTTTCTTCCCTCTTCAATTATGGGTAATATTCGATACTTCATCCGTTACGTGGCACTTTTAGTATTTCAAGATTCAAATGAGTATTAAATATTTCATGCTTGAATTCATGGTTAAAATTTAATTGTTTGAATCTCGAAATTTGAGTTATGCCATATAAATTGAAATAAAGGGAATACTATTTATGAATAGTTAAATTTAATGAAGTCTAAAAGAGAGAGAATCAAAAATATTAATGAGACATTTATCATAAGCCGTTGGCGATAATACATGATTAGATTTTTTATTATAGAGATTGAGATAGTTTGATAAAATATAATTTTTGGGTAATTGTATATTTGAACAAAAAAAATACAAACGTCTTTTGGTTCTACTTGTTTTTTCCAACTTTTTTTCACACCATAGATATTTCCATTTTCTTTTTTCACACAAAACAGATATTACTACTATGCAAAGAAGTTTTTCTTTTATCAACATGGGTTTGTGGTATATCGGTGTTAAAAAAAGTGTGAGTATACGTGATGATTCCTCAACTCATTATTGAGGTTTTCATAAAGTCTTTTGATAATTTTTTTTTTGGATCCTTCAGGCGCCACAATCATGGGCTAATACGCACGAAAAATTGGTTAGTTTGGGCGATTCAAAAAAATGACTAGTAAATGCGGAAATGGGTGTTAAAAAAAATTGTGTGGCTATACGTGAAGGTTACTCAACTCATTACAAAGTTTCTTATAAAGTTTTTTGAGAACAAAAAATTGAATGCGCAAGTGCCACATCAATGTGTTAATTCACACGAGAAATCGGGAAATTGGAGCGATTCTTAAAAAAAAGCTTCTATATTCAGTAATAGGCTTTAAAAATGGTGTGACTATACGTGGAGGTTTCCAAACTCATCACAGAGGTACTCATAAATATTTTTGAGAGAAAAAAAATTAGGTGCACTGAGCACCAGATCCATGGGTTAATATATACAAAAAATCAATTAAAATTTGGTGATTCATCAAGAGGGCTTGTAAATTTAGAAATAATTGTTAAAAATAGTGTTAGTATACGTGAAGATTCTCCAACTCATTACCGAGGTCCTCATAAAATTTTGACAAAAAATTTTAGGTGCTTGTGCGCCCGATCCATGAGCTTATACGTACAAAAGAATAAGTAAATTTGGACGATTCTTAAAAAAGACTTGTAAATGCAGAAATAGACATTAAAAAAGTGATAGTATATGTGAAGGTTCCAAACTCATTACAAGGTCCTTATAATATTTTTTGAGAAAAAAAATTGGATCTATATGCTAATACACACGAAAAATCGGTGAATTTGGACGATTCTTAAAAAATGCTTGTAAATGCTGAAATGTACGTTAAAAAATCGTGTAATTATACGTGATGCTTCCACAACTTGTTACGGAAGTCTTCATAAAGGTTTTTGAGAAAAATAGTTTGGATGCTCCAGGCATTAGATCATAGGCTAATACACATGAAAAATCAGAAAATATTGGTGATTCTTAAAAAAGGGTTTGTAAATGCGGAATGACATTAAAAATGGTGTAAGTATATGTGAAGGTTCCCCAAATCATTACGGAGGTTCTCATAAATTATTTTGAGGAAAAAACATTGGATGCTTGAGGTGCCACAATCATGGGCTAATACAAACGAAAAATTGGTTAATTTGGCAAATTCTAAAAAAAGGCTTATAAATGCGAATATAGGCGTTCAAAAAATTGTGTGAGTATACGTGAAGGTTACCCAACTCATTACCGAGACCCTCATAAATTTTTTTGAGAAAAATAAATTTGGGTGCCCAGGTGCCACATCCATGTGCTAATACACACGAAAAATCAGTGAATTTGGGCGAGTCTTATAAGAAGTTTGTAAATGCGGTAATGGACGTTAAAAATGGTGTGGGCATACGTGAAGGTTTCCGAATTCAATACGGATATCTTATAAAGATTTTTGAGAAATTTTTTTTAGGTGTTCCAGGCGCCATATCTATGGGCTAATATACACAAAGACTAGGGGATTTTGCGTGTTTCTTAAAAAGGGGCTTGTAAATGTGGAATGAAGTTAAAAATGGTGTTAGTATATGTGAAGGATCCTTAATTCAATACGGAGGTCCCCATAAAGTTTTTTAAGAATTTTTTTTTGATGATCCGGGCGCTAGATCTATAGGCTAATACACACGAAAAATCGGTAAATTTGGGCGACTCTTATAAAAAGCTTTTAAATGAGAAAATGAGCGTTGAAAAAGAGTGTGACTATACATGATGGTTTCCCAACTCATTACAGATGTCCTTATAAAGTCATTTGATAAAAAAAAAAATTGGATTATCTTAGGCGCCACAATCGTGGGCTAATAAACACAAAAAAATGGTTAATTTAGGCGATTCAATAAAATGACTAGTAAATGCGAAAATGAGCGTTAAAAATTTTGTGACTATACATGAAGGTTCCCCAACTCATTACAAAGGTCCCCATAAAGTTTTTTGAGAAAAACAAATTGGTTGTGCAAACGACACATCGAAAAATCGAGGAATTAGAGCGATTCTTAAAAAAGGCTTCTATATGCGGAAATAAGCTTTAAAAATGGTGTGACAAGACGTGAAGGTTTCCAAACTCATCACAGAGGTACTCATAATATTTTTGAGAGAAAAAAAATTAGGTGCTCTGGCACCAGATCCATGGGTTAATACATACCAAAAATCAATTAAAATTTGGTGATTCTAAAAGAGGGCTTGCAAATTAAAAATAGGCGTTAAAAAAGTTTTGGTATGTGTAAAAATTCTCCAACTCATTACAAAGGTCCTCATAAAATATTGAGAAAAAAAATTTAGGTGCTCGTGCGCCCGTTGCCTGGGCTTATACACACAAAAAAATCAGTAAATTTGGACGATTCTTAAAACAGACTTGTAAATGCGAAAATGAGCATTAAAATAGTGAGAGTATACGTGAAGGTTCCAAAATCATTACGGAGGTCCTTATAAATTTTTTTGAGAAAAAATTTGGGTGCTCCGGTCACTAGATCCATAGACTAATACATACGAAAAATCGGTGAATTTGGATGATTCTTAAAAAAGGCTTGTAAATGCGGAAATGTACGTCTAAAATATGGTGTACGTATACGTGGTGCTTCCACAACTCGTTACGAAGGTCTTCATAAAATATTTTGAGAAAATTTGTTCGGGTGCTCCACGCACTTGATCCATAGAATAATACACACGAAAAAACAGAAAATTTTAGTGATTCTTAAAAAAGGGCTTGTAAATGTGAAATGACATTAAAAATAGTGTAAATATACGTGATAGTCCCCCAACTCATTACAGAGGTCCTCATAAAGTCTTTTGAGAATTTTTTTTGGATGCTTTAGGCGCCACAATCATGGGCTAATACACACGAAAAATTAGTTAAATTGGGTGATTCTAAATAAAAGGCTTGTAAATGCGGAAATAGGCGTTAAAAAAATTGTGTGAGTATACTTGAAGGTTCCTCAACTCATTACGGAGGGCCTCATAAAGTTTTTTGAGAAAAATAAATTTTGGTGCGCAACGCCATATCGATGTGCTAATACACACGAAAAATCAGTGAATTCGGGTGACTCTAATAAGAAGCTTGTAAATGGGGAAATGGACGTTAAAAAATAGTGTGAGTGTACGTGAAGGTTTCCCAATTCAATACGGATCCTTATAAAGTTTTTTGAGAAAAAAAATCAGATGCTCCGGGCGCTATATCCATGAGCTAATATACACCAAAACTAGGGGATTTTGGGTGATTCTTAAAAAGAGGCTTGTAAATGCAGAATGGAGTTAAAAATGGTGTGAGTATATGTGAAGGATCCTTAATTCAATACGGAGGTCCCAATAAAGTTTGTTAAGAAAAAAAATTTGGTGATACAGACGCTAGATCCATGGGCTAATACACACGAAAAATTGGTAAATTTGGGCAACTGTTAAAAAAAAGCTTATGAATGATAAAATGGGCGTTAAAAAAAGTGTTATTATACGTGATAATTTCCCAACTCATTACGGATGTCCTAATAAAGTCTTTTGATAAAAAAATTGGATGCTTTAGGCGCCACAATCATGGGCTAATGCACACAAAAAATTGGTTAATTTGGGCAATTCAAAAAAATGACTAGTAAATGCGAAAATATGCGTTCAAAAAATCTTGTGAGTATATGTGAAGGTAACCTAACTCATTACTGAGGCCTTCATAAAGTTTTTTGAGAAAAATAAATTTGAGTGTGCAGACGCCACATCCATGTGCTAATACACACAAAAAATTGGTGAATTTGGACGACTCTTATAAGAAGTTTGTAAATGCAGAAATGGGCGTTAAAAAATGTGTGAGTGTACGTGAAGATTTTCTAATTCAATACGGAGATCTTATAAAAAGAGGCTCTTAAATGTGAAATGGCCTTAAAAAAAGTTTGAGTACACGTGAAGGTTATTTAATTTATTACGGAGGTTCCCATAATATTTTTTAAGAAAAAATTTTTGTGATCCAGGCGGTAGATCGATAGGCTAATATACACTAAAAATCGGTGAATTTGGGTGACTCTTATAAGAAGTTTGTAAATGAGAAAATTGGCGTTAAAAAGGAGACTATACATGATGGTGCCCAACTCATTATAGAGGTCCTCTTATAATCCTTTGATAAAAAAACAAATTGGATTCTTCAGACGCCACAATCATGGGCTAATAAACATAAAAAGTTGGTTAATTTGGGCGATTCAGAAAAAATGACTAGTAAATGCGGAAATGGGCGTTAAAAAAATTGTGTGACTATACGTGAAGGTTCCCCGACTCGTTACAAAGATCCCCATAATATGTTTTGAGAAAAAAATTGGTTGCGCAAATGACATATCCATGTGCTAATACACATGAAAATCGATAAATTTGGCGACTTTTATAAGAAGCTTCTAAAAGCGGAAATGAATGTTAAAAAATGGTGTGAGTGTACATGAAGGTTTCCTAATTCAATACGAAGATCCTAAAGTTTTTTGAGAAAAAAATATGAGGTGTTCCGGGCGCCATATCCATGGGCTAATATACACGAAAATTAGAAATTCTGGATGATTTTAAAAAGGGGCTTGTAAATGCGGAATGGAGTTAAAAATGGTGTGAGTATATGTAAAGGTTACTTAATTCAATACGAAGGTCCCCATAAAGTTTTTTAAGAAAAAAATTTTGGTTACTCAGACGCTAGATTCATGGGCTAATACACATGAAAACTCCGTGAATTTGGGCGACTCTTATAAGAAGCTTGTAAATACAAAATGGAGTTAAAAATGGTGTGAGTATATGTGAAGGTTTCCCAATTCAATACGAAGGTCCCGATAAAGTTTTTTAAGGAAAAAATTTTGGTGATCCATGGGCTAATACACACGAAAAATTGGTGAATTTAGGCAACTGTTAAAAGAGAGCTTGTGAATGAGAAAATGGGCGTTAAAAAAAGTGTGAGTATACGTGATGGTTTCCCAACTCTTTACGGAGGTCCTCAGAAAATCTTTGATAAAAAAAATTTGGATGCTTCAAGCGACACAATCATGGGACAATACACACGAAAAATTGGTTAATTTGGGCAATTCAAAAAAATAGTAATTGCGAATGTGAGCTTTAAAAAGATTGTGACTATACGTAAAGGTTCACCAACTAATTATAAAGGTCCTCATAAAGTTTTTTGAGAAAACATTCATGTGCTAATACACACGAAAAATCAGGGAATTAGAGCGATTATTAAAAAAGGCTTCCATTTGCGGAAATATGCTTTAAAAATGGTGTGACTATACACGAAAATAAATTTGGGTGGGCAGACGCCAAATTCATGTGTTAATACACACAAAAAAATTGGGGAATTAGAGTGATTCTTGATAAAGGCTTCTTTATGAGGAAATAGACGTTAAAAGTGGTGTGACTATAAGTGAAGGTTTCCAAACTCATCACAGAGGTACTCATAATATTTTTGAGAAAAAGAATTAGGTGCTCTGGCAACAAATCCATGGGTTAATACATACAAAAAATCAATTAAAATTTGGTGATTCATCATAAGGGCTTTTAAATTTAGAAATAGGCGTTAAAAATAGTGTTAGTATATGTGAAGATTCCTCAACTCATTACAGATATCCTAATAAACTATTGAGAGTTTTGTTTTTTAGGTGCTCATGCGCCCGTTCCATGGGCTTATACGCACAAAAAATCAGTAAATTTGGACGATTTTTAAAACAGATTTGTAAATGCTAAACTGGGCATTAAAAATAGTGAGAGTATAAGTGAAGGTTCTGAACTCATTACGGAAGTCCTTATAATATTTTTTGATAAAAAAAATTGGGTGCTCCGGTCACTAGATCCATAGGATAATACACACGAAAAATTAGTGAATTTGGATGATTCTTAAAAAAGGTTTGTTAATGCGGAAATGTACGTTTAAAAAATTGTATAAATATACGTGATGCTTCCAAAACTCGTTACGGAGGTACTCCTAAAATTTTTTGAGAAAAATTGTTTGGGTGCTCCAGGCACTAGATCCATAGGCATACGAAAAAACAGGAAAGTTTAGTGATTCTTAAAAAAGGGCTTGTAATTGCGGAATGCCATTAAAAGTGGTGTAAGTATACGTGAAGGTTCCTCAACTCATTATGGAGGTCCTCATAAAGACTTTTCAGGAAAAAATTGAATATTTTAGGTGCCACAATCATGGGCTAATACACACAAAAAATTGATTAATTTGGGCGATTCTAAAAAAAGGCTTGTAAATGTTAAAATTGGCGTTAAAAAATTGTGTGAGTATACGTGAAGGTTCTACGACTCATTACGGAGGCCCTCATAAAAACTTTTGAGAAAAATAAATTTGAGTCCACTGGAGCCACATCCATGTGTTAATACACGAAAATTAGGAAATTTTGGATGATTCTTAAAAAGGGGCTTGGAAATACGGAATGAAGTTAAAAATGATGTAAGTATATGTGAAGGTTCTTTAATTCAATACGGAGGTCCCCATTAAATTTTTTAAGAATTGTTTTTTGGTGATCCAGACGCTAGATTTATGTTCTAATACACACGAAAAATTAGTGAATTCAGGCGACTCTTCTAAGAAGCTTGTAAATACATAATGGAGTTAAAAATGGTGTGAGTATATGTGAAGGTTTCCCAATTCAATATGGAGGTCCCCATAAAGATTTTTAAGAAAACAATTGGTGATACAGATGCTCGATCCATGGGCTAATACACACGAAAAATTGGTGAATTTGGGCAACTGTTAAAAAAGAGCTTGTGAATGAGAAAATGGGCGTTAAAAAAGTGTGACTATACGTGATGGTTTCCCAACTTATTACGGAGGTCCTCATAAAGCCTTTTGATAAAAAAAATGGATGTTTCAAGCGCCACAATCATGGTCTAATACACACGAAAAATTGTTAATTTGGGCAATTCAAAAAAATGACTAGTAAATGCGAAAGTGGGCGTTAAAAAAATTGTGTGACTATACGTGAAGGTTCCCCAACTCATTACAAAGGTCATCATAAATTTTTTTTAGAAAACATTCATTTGATAATACACACGAAAAATCGAGGAATTAGAGCAATTCTTAAAAAAGGCTTCCATATGCGGAAATAGGCTTTAAGAATAGTGTGAATATACGTGAAAGTCCAAACTCATCACAGAGATACTCATAAATATTTTTGATAGAGAAAAGATTAGGTGCTCTGGCACTGATCCAAGGGTTAATACATGCAAAAAATCAGTTAAATTTTGGTGATTGTGCTTGTAAATTTAGAAATAGGCGTTAAAAATAGTGTTAGTATACGTGAAAATTCTCCAACTCATTACAGAGGTCCTTATAAAATATTGAGAAAAATATTTAGGTGCTCGTGCGCCCGATTCATGGGCTTATACACACAAAAGAATAATTAAGTTTGGACGATTCTTAAAATAGACTAGTAAATGCAGAAATGTGCATTTAAAATAGTGAGAATATAGGTGAAGGTTTCGAAATCATTAAAGAGGTCCTTTATTTTTTTTTAAGAAAAACATTTTGGGTGCTTTGGTCACTAGATCTATAGGTTAATACATACGAAAAATCAGTGAATTTGGATGATTCTTAAAAAAAAACTTGTAAATGCGGAAATATACATTTAAAAAATTGTGTAAGTATATGTGATGCTTCCACAACTCGATACGAAGATCCTCATAAAGTTTTTGAGAAAAATTGTTTGGGTGCTCTATACACTAGATCGATTGGCTAATACACACGAAAAACAAGAAATATTGGTGATTCATAAAAAAGAGCTTGTAAGTACGAATGACATTGAAAATGGTGTAAATATACGTGAAGGTTCCCCAACTCATTACGGATGTCCTCATAAAGTCTTTTGAGAAAAAAAATTTGGATGCTTCAGGCGCCAAATCATGGGTTAATACACACGAAAAAATTGTTAATTTGAGCGATAATTAAAAACGGCTTGTAAATACGGAAACATGAGTTAAAAAATTGTGTGGGTATACGTGAAGGTTATCTAACTCATTACAGAGGCTCTCATAAAGTCTTTCGAGAAGAACAAATTTGGATGCGCAGGAGCCACATCCATGTGCTAATACACACGGAAAATTGGTGAATTTGGGCGACTCTTATAAGAAGCTTGTAAATGCGAAAATGGATGTTAATAAATAGTGTGAGTGTACGTGAATGTTTGCAAATTCAATACGGAGATCTTATAAAGTTTTTGAGAAAAACATTTTAGGTGCTCCAGGCGCCATATCAATGGGCTAATATACACGAAATTAGGGGATTTTGGGTGATTCTTAAAAAGGGGCTTGTAATGTGGAATGACGTTAGAAATGATGTGAGTACACGTAAAGGTTCCTTAATTCATTACGGAGGTCCTTATAAAGTTTTTTAAGAAAGAAAAATAGGTGATCCGGGCGCTAGATCCATAGGCTAATACACACGAAAATCTGTGAATTTTGGCGACTCTTATAAGAAGATTGTAAATGAGAAAATGAGCGTTAAAAAAGTGTCAGTATACGTGATGGTTCCAACTCATTACGTAAGTAACCATAAAGTCTTTTGATAAAAAATTTTGGATGCTTCAGGAGCCACAATCAAGGGCTAATACACATAAAAAATTAGTTAATCTGGGCGATTAAAAAAATGACTAGTAAATGCGGAAATGGGAGTTTAAAAAATTGTGTGACTATACATGAAGGTTTCCCAGATCATTACAAAGTTCCTCATAAAGTTTTTTGAGAACAAAAATTTGAATACGCAAGCGCCACATCCATGTGCTAACACACACGAAAAATCAGGGATTAGAGCGATTCTTAAAAAAAGAAATTCTATATTCAGAAATAGGATTTAAAAATTGTGTGTGACTATACGTGAAGGTTTCCAAACTCATCACAGAGGTCTCATAAATATTTTTGAGAGAAAAAAATTAGGTGCACTGAGCACCAGATCAATGGGTTAATTTATATAAAAAATCAATTAAAATTTGTGATTCTTCAAGAGGACTTGTAAATTTAGAAATAGGTGTTAAAAATAGTGTTAGTATACATGAAGATTCTCCAACTCATTACCGAGGTCCTCATAAAATTTTGAGAAATTCTTTTTAGGTGCTCGTGACCCGATCCATGGGCTTATACGTACAAAAGAATAAGTAAATTTGGACGATTCTTAAAAAAGACTTGTAAATGCGGAAATGGACATTAAAAAAGTGAGAGTATACATGAAGGTTCCAAACTCATTACGAAGGTCCTTATAATATTTTTTGAGAAAAAAAAATTGGGTGCTCCAGTCACAAGATCTATAGGCTAATACGCACGAAAAATCGGTGAATTTGGATGATTCTTAAAAAAGGCTTGTAAATGCTGAAATGTACGTTAAAAATGATGTAACTATACGTGATGCTTCCACAACTTGTTACGAAAGTCCTCATAAAGGTTTTTGAGAAAAATAGTTTGGGTGCTCGAGGCATTAGATCATAGGCTAATGCACATGAAAAATTAGGAAATTTTGGTGATTCATAAAAAAGGCTTTGTAAATGCGGAATGACATTAAAAATGGTGTAAGTATATGTGAAGGTTCTCCAAATCATTACGTAGGTTCTCATAAAGTCTTTTGAGGAAGAAAAATTGGATGCTTGAGGCGCCACAATCATTGGCTTATACACACAAAAAATTGGTTAATTTGGCAAAATCGAAAAAAAGTCTTGTAAATGTGAAAATAGGCGTTCAAAAAATTGTGTGAGTATACGTGAAGGTTATCCAACTCATTACGGAGGCCTTCATAAAGTTTTTTTAGAAAATAAATTTAGGTGCACAGGCGCCACGTCCATGTGCTAATACACACGAAAAATCACTGAATTTAGGCGACTCTTATAAGAAACTTGTAAATGCAGTAATTGGCGTTAAAAAATGGTGTGAGTGGTATGTGAAGGTTTCCCAATTCAATATGGAGATCGTTTAAATATTTTTGATAAAAAAAATTAGGTGCTCACGGCGCCATATCCATGGGCTAATGTACACGAAAACTAGGGGATTATAGGTGATTCTTAAAAAGGGGCTTGTAAATGTGGAATGGCCTTAAAAATAGTTTGAGTACATGTGAAGGTTCCTTAATTCGTAACGGAGGTCACCATAAAGTTTTTTAGGAAAAAAAATTTGGTGATCCGGACGCTAGATCCATAGGCTAATACACACGAAAAATTGGTGAATTTGGGCGACTCTTATAAGAAGCTTTTAACTGAGAAAATGGGCGTTTTAAAAGAGTATTACTATACATGATGGTTCCCCAACTTATTAAAGTTGTCCTAATAAAGTCTTTTGATAAAAAAAATTGGATTCTTCAGGCGCCACAATCATGGGCTAATAAACACAAAAAAATTGTTAATTTGGGCGATTTAATAAAATGACTAGTAAATGCGGAAATAGGCGTTAAAAAAATTGTGTGACTATACGTGAAGGTTCTACAACTCATTACAAAGGCCCCATAAAGTTTTTTGAGAAAAAAAATTGGTTGCGCAAATGACACATCTATGTTCTAATACATACAACGAATCGGGGAATTAGAGCGATTCTTAAAAAAGGATTCTATATGCGGAAATAAGATTTAAAAATGGTGTGACTATATGTGAAAGTTTCCAAACTCATCACATAGGTACTCATAATATTTTTAAGAGAAAAAAATTAGGTGCTCTGACACCAGATCCATGGGTTAATACATACAAAAAATCATTTGAAATTTGGTGATTATTCAAGAGGGCTTGCAAATTTATAAATAGGAGTAAAAAACATTGTTGGTATTTGTGAAAGTTCCCCAACTCATTACAAATGTCCTCATAAAATATTGAGAAAAATATTTTAGGTGCTCGTGCGCCCGTTGCATGGGCTTATACACACAAAAAAATCAGTAAATTTGGACGATTCTTAAAACAAACCTGCAAATGCAAAATGGGCATTAAAAATAGTGAGAGTATACATGAAGGTTCCAAACTCATTACGGAGGTCCTTAGAATATTTTTTGAGAAAAAAATTTGAATGCTCCGGTCACTAGATCCATATGCTAATACACACGAAAAATCGGTGAATTTGGATGATGCATAAAAAAGATTTGTAAATGTGGAAATGTACGTTTAAGAAATGGTGTAAGTATACGCGATGCTTCCATAACTCGTTACGGAGGTCCTCATAAAATTTTATGACAAAAATTGTTTAGGTGCTCCAGACACTAATTAAATAGGCTAATACACACGAAAAAATAAGAAATTTAAGTGATTCTTAAAAAACGGCTTATAAATATCGAATGGAATTAAAAATGGTGTAAGTATACGTGAAGGTTGCCCAACTCATTACAGAGGTCCTCATAAAGTCTTCAATGAAAAAAATTGAATTCTAGGCGCCACAATCATGGGCTAATACACACGAAAAAATGGTTAATTTGGGCGATTCTAAAAAAAGCTTGTAAATGCGAAAATAGGCGTTAAAAAAATTATGTAAGTATACGTAAAGGTTTCCCAACTCATTACGGAGGTCCTCATAAAGTTTTTTGAGAAAAATAAATTTGGGTGCGCAGGCGCCACATCCATATGCCAATACACACGAAAAATCAGTGAATTCGGGCGACTCTTATAAGAAGCTTGTAAATGCGGAAATGGACGTTAGAAAATGGTGTGAGTGTACGTGAAGATTTCCCAATTCAATACGGATATCCTTATAAGGTTTTTTGAGAAAAAAAATTCAGGTGATCCGGGCGCCATATCCATGGGCTAATATACACGAAAACTAGGAGATTCTAGGTGATTCTTAAAAAGGGGCTTGTAAAAACGGAATGGAGTTAAAAATGTGTGAGTATATGTGAAGGTTCCATAATTCAATACGGAGGTCCTCATAAAGTTTTTTAAGAAAAAATAATTTTGTAATCCAGACGCTAGATCCATTGGCTAACACACGAAAAATCGGTGAATTTGGGCAACTGTTAATAAAGAGCTTGTGAATGAGGAAACAACGTTAAAAAGAGTGTGAGCATACGTGATGGATCCCTAACTCATTACGGAGGTCCTCATAAAGTCTTTTTATTAAAAAAAAATTGGATGCTTCAAGCGCCACAATCATGGGCTAATACACACGGAAATTAATTAATTTGGACAATTAAAAAAATGACTATTAAATGCGAAAATGGACGTTAAAAAAATTCTGTGACAATATGTGAAGGTCCCCCAAATCATTAGAAAGGTCTTCTTAAAGTTTTTTGAGAAAAAAAAATTTGGGTGTGAAGGCGCCAAATCCATGTGTTAATACACACGAAAAATTGGGAAATTAAAGTGATTCTTAAAAAAGGCTTCTATATGAAGAAATGGGCGTTAAAAATGGTGTGACTATAAGTGAAGGTTTCTAAACTCATCAGAGAGGTACTGATAAATATTTTTTAGAGTAAAAAAATTAGGTGCTCTGGGCACCAGATCTATGGGTTAATACACAAAAAAATCAGTTAAAATTTGGTGATTCTTCATGAGGGCTTGTAAATATAGAAGTAGGCATTAAAAATAGTGTTAGTATACGTGAAAATTCCCCAACTCATTACATAGGTCCTTATAAGATTTTGAGAAAAAAAATTAGGTGCTCGTGCGCCCGATCCATGGGTTTATACACACACAAAAAAAATCAGTAAATTTGGATGATTCTTAAAAGAGACTGATAAATGTGAAAATGGGCATTAATAATAGTGAGAGTATACGTGAAGGTTCCAAACTCATTACGGAGGTCCTTATAATATTTTTTACAATTTTTACTTGGGTGTTGCAGTCACTAGATTCATATGCTAATACACACGAAAAATTATTGAACTTGGAGGATTCTTAAACAAGGATTGTAAATGCGAAAATGTACGTTAAAAAAATAGTGTAAGTATATGTGATGCTTCCACAACTCGTTATGGATATCCTCATAAAGTTTTTTCAGAAAAATTGTTTGGATGCTCCAAGCACTAGATCCATAGGCTAATACACACGAAAAATCATAAAATTTTGGTGATTTTTAAAAAGGGCTTGTAAATGCGGAATGACATTGAAAATGTAAGTATACGTGAAGGTTCCCCAAGTCATTACAGAGATCCTCATAAAGTCTTTTGAGAAAAGAATTGTATGGTTCAGGCGCCATAATCATGGGCAAATACACACGAAAAATTGGTTAATTTGGGCGATTCTAGCAAAAGGCTAGTAATTGCGGAAATAGGCGTTAAACAAATTGTGTGTGTATACGTGAAGGTTCCCCAACTCATTACAGAGTCCCACAAGAAGTTTTTTGAGAAAAATAAATTTGGATGCGCAGGCGCCACATCCATGTGCTAAGACAAAGGAAAAATCAATGAATTCCGGCGACTCTTATAAGAAGCTTGTAAATGCGGAAATGGACGTTAAAAAATGGTGTGAGTGTCTGTGAAGGTTTACCAATACAACACGGAGATCATTATAAATTTTTGTGAGAAAACAAATCCAGGTGCTTCGGGCGCCATATCCATGGGCTAATATATACACGAAAACTAGGGGTTTTTAAGTGATTCTTAAAAAAGGGGCTTGTAAATGTGGAATGGAGTTAAAAATGGTGTTACTTTATGTGAAGGTTCCTTAATTCAATACGGAGGTCCCCATAAAGTTTTTTAGGAAAAATAAATTTGGTGATCCTGACGCTAGATTATGGGCTAATACACACGAAATATCGGTAAATTTGGAAAACTGTTATAAAAGAGCTTGTTAATGAGAAAATGGGCGTATAAAAAAGTGTGATTATACGTGATAGTTCCCCAATTCATTACGGAGGTCCTCATAAAGTCTTTTGATAAAAAAAATTGATGTTTCAGGCACCACACTCATGGGCTAATACTCACGAAAAATTTGTTAATTTGAGCAATAAATAAATGACCTGTAATTGCGAAAATAGGCATTCAAAAAATCTTAATAAGTATACGTGAGGTTAACCAACTCATTATGGAGGCCCTTATAAAGTGTTTTGAGAAAAATAAGGTGCGCAGGCGCAACATTCATGTGCTATTACACACGAAAAATCGGTGAATTTGGGCGACTCATATAAGAAGTTTGTAAATGCATAAATGGGCGTTAAAAAATGGTGTGAGTGTACGTGAAGGTTTCCCAACTCATCACATAGGTATTCATAATATTTTTGAGAGAAAAGAAATTAGATGCTTTGGCACCAGATCCATGGTTTAATACATACAAAAAATCAATAAACATTTGGTGATTCTTTTAATAGACTTGTAAATTCAAAAATGGACATTAAAAATATATGCGAAGGTTCCAAACTCATTATGGAGGTCCTTATAATATTTCTTGAGAAAAAAATTGGATGCTCCGGTCACTAGATCCATAGGCTAATACACACGAAAAATTAGTGAATTTGGTTGATTCTTAAAAAAAGGCTTGTTAATGCGGAAATCTACATTTAAAAAATTGTGTAAGTATATGTTATGCTTCCACAACTTGTTATGAAGGTCCTCATAAAGTTTTTTCAGAAAAATTGTTTGGGTGCTCCAGACACTAGATTCATAGACTAATAAATACGAAAAAACAGGAAATTTTAGTGATTCTTAAAAAAGGGCTTGTAATTGCGAAATGCCATAAAAAATGGTGTAAGTATATGTGAAGGTTCCCCAACTCATTACGGAGGTCCTAATAAAGTCTTTTGAGAAAAAGAATTAGATGTTTTAGGCGCCACAATTATGGGCTAATACACACGAAAAATTGGTAATTTTGGCGATTCTAAAAAAAGGCTTGTAAATGCGGAAATAGGAATTAAAAAATTGTGTGAGTATACGTGAAGGTTCCCCAACTCATTACAGAGACCCTCATAAAATATTTTGTGTAAAATAAATTTGGGTGCGCAGGCGCCACATCCATGTGCTAATTTACCTAAAAATTGATGAATTTGGGCAACTTTTATAAGAATCTTGTAAATACGGAAGTGGACTTTAAAACAATTTGTGAGTGTACTCGAAGGTTTACTGATTCAATAGCAGATCTTTATAAAGTTTTTTGAGAAAAAAAATGCAAATGCTCTGGGCGTCATATCCATGGGCTAATATACACGAAAACTAGGGGATTTTCGGTTATTCTTAAAAAGGGACTTGTAATTGCGGAATGGAGTTAAAAATGGTGTGAGTATATGTGAAGGTTCCTTAATTCAATACGGAGGTCCCCATAAAAAATTTTGAAAAACAAATTGGTGATCCAGACGCTAGATTAATGGGCTAATACACACGAAAAAATCGGGCGACTCTTATAAAAAGTTTGTAAATGCGGAAATAGACATTAAAAAATAGTGTGAGTGTACGTGAAGGTTTCCCAATTCAATACGGAGATCCTTATAAAGTTTTTTGAGAAAAACATTTAGGTGATCCGGGCGCCATATCCATGGGCTAATATACACTAAAACTAGGAGATTTTAGGTGATTCTTAAAAAGGGTCTTGTAAATACGGAATGGAGTTAAAAATGATGTGAGTATATGTGAAGATTCCTTAATTCAATACGTAGGTCCCCATAAAGTTTTTTAAGAAAAAATAATTTTGTAATCCAGACGGTAGATCCATGGGCTAATCCACACGAAAAATTGGTGAATTTGGGCAACTGTTAATAAAGAGCTTGTGAATGAGGAAATAGCGTTAAAAAGAGTGTGAGCATACGTGATGGCTCCCTAACTCATTACGGAGGTCCTCATAAAGTCTTTTTATTAAAAAAAAATTGGATGCTTCAAGCACCACAATCATGGGCTAAAACATACGAAAATTGATTAATTTGGACAATTAAAAAAATGACTATTAAATGCGAAAATGGATGTTAAAATAATTATGTGACTATATGTGAAAGGTCCCCCAAATCATTACAAAGGTCCTCTTAAAGTTTTTTGAGAAAAAAAATTAAGTGCCAAGGCGCCAAATCCATGTGTTAATACACACGAAAAATCTGGAAATTAGAGTGATTCTTAAAAAAGGCTTCTATATGAAGAAATGGGCGTTAAAAGGTGTGACTATAAGTGAAGGTTTCTAAACTCATCAGAGCGGTACTCATAAATATTTTTTAGAGTAAAGAAATCAGGTGCTCTGGGCACCAGATCTAAAATTTGGTGATTGTTCATGAGGGCTTGTAAATTTAGAAGTAGGCGTTAAAAATAGTGTTAGTATACGTGAAGATTTCCCAACTCATTACAGAAGTCCTTATAAGATTTTGAGAAAAAAAATTAGGTGTTCGTGCGCCCGATCCATGGGCTTATACACACAAAAAAAAATCAGTAAATTTGGGCGATTCTTAAAAGAGACTTATAAATGTGAAAATGGGCATAACAAATAGTGAGAGTATACGTGAAGGTTCCAAACTTATTACGGAGGTCCTTATAATATTTTTTGAAATTTTTACTTAGGTGCTGCAGTCACTAGATTCATATGCTAATACACACGAAATATTGTTGAATTTAGAGGATTCTTAAACAAGGATTGTAAATGCGTAAATGTACGTTAAAAAAATAGTGTAAGTATATGTGATGCTTCCACAACTCGTTACGGAGGTCCTCATAAAGCTTTTTCAGAAAAATTGCTTGGATGCTCCAAGCACTAGATCCATAGGCTAATACACACGAAAAATCAGAAAATTTTGGTGATTTTTAAAAAGGGCTTGTAAATGCGGAATGACATTGAAAATGTAAGTATACGTGAAGGTTCCCCAAGTAATTACAGAGATCCTCATAAATTATTTTGAGAAAAAAATTGTTTGCTTCAGGCGCCATGAGCACGAAAAATTGGTTAATTTGGGCGATTCTAGCAAAAAGCTAGTAATTGCGGAAATAGGCGTTAAAAAATTGTGTGAGTATACGTGAAGGTTCCCCAACTCATTACAGAGGACCTCATAAAGTGTTTTGAGAAAAATAAATTTGGATGCGCAGGCGCCACATCCATGTGCTAATACACACGAAAAATCAATGAATTCCGGCGACTCTTATAAGAAGCTTGTAAATGCGGAAATGGACGTTAAAAAATGGTGTGAGTGTATGTGAAGGTTTCCCAACACAATACGGAGATCATTATAAATTTTTTTGAGAAGAAACATCCAGGTGCTCCGGGCGCCTTATCCATGGGCTAATATATACACGAAAACTAGGGTTTTTTAAGTGATTCTTAAAAAAGGGGCTTGTAAATGTGGAATGGAGTTAAAAATGGTGTGCTATAGCATACGAAAAATCGTCGAAATGGGGGTATGCGCGCTTCGAGGCTATTTTGTCATTGAAAATGAGTCGGAATGGACGTGAGGACCAACCGGATGCATAGCCAAGGTCTTGACGGACGTCCACAAATTTTTTTGGCACTTTTGACGTCGGGATCCGGATCACCCAAAAAATGGTGTGCTATAGCACACGAAAAATCGTCGAAATAGGGGTATGCGCGCTTCTAGGCTATTTTGACCTTAAAAATGGGTCGGAATGGCCGTGAGAGCCAACCTGATACATATCCAAGGTCTTGACGGACGTCCACAAAATGTTTTGATAATTTTGACGTCGGGATCCGGATCACCAAAAAATGTGTGTTTAGCACACAAAAATCATCGAAATGGGGGTATTGCGCGCTTCGGGGCTATTTTGACCTTGAAAATGGGTCGGAATGGCCGTGAGGGCTAACCGGATGCATAGCCAAGGTCTTGACGGACGTCCACAAAATTTTTGGCACTTTTGACGTCGGGATCCGGATCACCCAAAAAATGGTGTGCTATAGCACACGAAAAATCATCGAAATGGGGTATGCGCGCTTCGGGGCTATTTTGACCATGAAAATGGGTCAAAATGGCTGTGCGGAACAACCAGATGCATAGACAAGGTATTGACGGACGTCCACAAAATTGTTTGGCGGTTTTGATGTCGGGATCCGGATCACCCAAAATATGGTGTGCTATAGCACACGAAAAATCGTCGAAATGGGGGTATGCACGCTTCGGGGCTATTTTGTCCTTGAAAATTGGTGGGAATGGCCTTGAGGGCCACCGGATGCATAGCCAAGGTCTTGACGAACGTCCACAAAATTTTTTGGCACTTTTGACGTCGGGATCCGGATCACCCAAAAAATGGTATAGCACACGAAAAATCATCAAAATGGGGGTATGCGCGCTTCGGGGCTATTTTGACCTTGAAAATGGGTCGAAATGGCCGTGAGGGCCAACCGGATGCATAGCCAAGGTCTTGACGGACGTCCACAAAATTTTTGGCTCTTTTGACGTCGGGATCCGGATAACCCCAAAAATGATGTGCTATAGCACACGAAAAATCATCGAAATGGGGGTATGCACACTTCGGGGCTATTTTAACCTTGAAAATGGGTCAGAATGGCCGTGAGGAACAACCAGATGCATAAACAAGGTATTGACGGGCGTCCACAAAATTTTTTTGGCAGTTTTGACGTCGGGATCCGGATCACCCAAAATATGGTGTGCTATAGCACACGAAAAATCGTCGCAGTGGGGGTATGCGCGCTTCGGGGCTATTTTGACCTTGAAAATGGGTCGGGATGGCCGTGAGGGCCAACCGGATGCACAGCTAAGGTCTTGACGGACGTCCACAAAAATATTTGGCACTTTTGACGTCGGGATCCGAATCACCCAAAAAATGGTGTGCTATAGCACACGAAAAATCGTCGAAATGGGGGTATGCGCGCTTCAGGGCTATTTTGACCTTGAAAATGGGTCGGAATGGCCGTGAGGGCCAACCGGATGCATAGCCAAGTTCTTGACGGATGTCCACAAAAAACTTTGGCACTTTTGACGTCGGATTCCGGATCACCCAAAAAATGGTGTGCAATAGCACACGAAAAAATGTCAAAATGGGGTTATGCGCGCTTCGGGGCTATTTTGACCTTGAAAATGGGTCGGAATGGCCGTGAGGGCCAACCGGATGCATAGACAAGGTCTTGACGGACGTCCACAATATTTTTTGGCACTTTTGACATCGTGATCTGGATCACCCAAAAAAAGGTGTACTATAGCACACGAAAAAATGTCAAAAAGGGGTATGCGCGCTTCGGGGCTATTTTGACCTTGAAAATGGGTCGGAATGGCCCTGAGGCCTAACCGGATGCATAGCCAAGGTCTTTACGGATGTTCCACAAAAAACTTTGGCACTTTTGACTTCGGGATCCGGATCACCCAAAAAATGGTGTGCTATAGCACACGAAAAAACGTCAAAATGGGGTTATGCGCGCTTCAGGGCTATTTTGACCTTGAAAATGGGTCGGAATGGCCGTGAGGGCCAACCGGATGCATAGACAAGGTCTTGACGGACGTCCACAATATTTTTTGGCACTTTTGACATCGGGATCTGGATCACCCAAAAAATGGTGTACTATAGCACACGAAAAAACGTTAAAAAGGGATTATGCGCGCTTCGGGGCTATTTTGACCTTGAAAATGGGTCGGAATGGCCGTGAGGGCCAACCAGATGCATAACCAAGGTCTTGACGGACGTCCACAATTTGTTTTGGCACTTTTGACATCGGGATCCGGATCACCCAAAACATGGTGTGCTATAGCACACGAAAAATCATCGAAATGGGGGTATGCGCGCTTCGGGGCTATTTTGACCTTGAAAATGGGTCGGAATGGCCTTGAGGGCCACCGGATGCATAGCCAAGGTCTTGACGGACGTCCACAAAATTGTTTGGTACTTTTGACGTCGGGATCCGGATCACCCAAAAAATGGTGTGCTATAGCACACGAAAAATTGTCAAAGTAGGGGTATGCGCGCTTCGGGGCTATTTTGACCTTGAAAATGGGTCGGAATGGCCGTGAGGGACAACCGAATGCATAGCCAAGGTCTTGACGGACATCCACAAAAATATTTGGCACTTTTGACGTCGAGATCTGGATTACCCAAAAAATGGTGTGCTATAGCACACGAAAAATCGTCGAAATGGGGCTATGCACGCTTCGGGGCTATTTTGACCTTGAAAATGGGTCGGAATGGCCGTGAGCGCCAACCGGATGCATATCCAAGGTCTTGACGGACGTCCACAAAATTTTTTGGCACTTTTGACGTCGGGATCCGGATCACCCAAAAAATGGGCACACAAAAAATCGTCGAAATGGGGGTATGCGCTTCGGAGCTATTTGGAACTTAAAAATGGGTCAAAATGGCCGTGAAGGCCAACCGGATGCATAGCCAAGGTCTTGACGGACGTCCACAAATTTTTTTTGGCATTTTTGAGGTCGTGATCCGGATCACCCAAAAAATGGGCACACGAAAAATCGTCGAAATGGGGGTATGCGCTTCAGGGCTATTTTGACCTTGAAAATGGGTCGGAATGTCCGTGAGGGCCAACCGGATGCATAGCCAAGGTCTTGACGGACGTCCACAAAATTTTTTGGCACTTTTGACATCGGGATCCGGATCACCCAAAAATTGGTGCTATAGCACATGAAAAAACGTCAAAATGGGGTTATGCGCGCTTCGGGGCTATTTTGACCTTGAAAATGGGTCGGAATGGCCGTGAGGGCCAACCGGATGCATAGCCAAGGTCTTGACGGACGTCCACAATTTCTTTTGGCACTTTTAAAATCGGTATCCGGATCACCCAAAAAATAGAGTACATAGCACATGAAAAATCGTCAAAATGAGGGTATGCGCGCTTCGAGGCTATTTTGACCTTGAAAATGGGTCGGAATGGCCGTGAGGGCCAACCGGATTCATAGACAAGGTCTTGACGGACGTACACAAAATTTTTTGGCAGTTTTGACGTCGGGATCCGGATCACCCAAAAAATGGTGTGCTATAGCACACGAAAAATCGTCAAAATGGGGGTATGCGCGCATCGGGGCCCTTTTGACCTTGAAAATGGGTCGGAATGGCCGTGAGGGCCAACCGGATGCATAGCCAAGGTCTTGACGGACGTCCACAATTTTTTTTGGAACTTTTGATGTCGGGATCCGGATCACCCAAAAATGGTGTGCTATAGCACACGGAAGATCGTCGAATTGGGGGTATGCGCGCTTCGGGGATGTTTTAACCTTGAAAATTGGTCAGAATACCTGTGAGGGCCAACCGGATGTATAGCCAAGGTGTTGACGGACGTCCACAAATTTTTTTGGCACTTTTGACATTGAGATCCGGATCATCCAAAAAATAGTCTGCGCACACGAAAAATCATCGAAATGGGGTATGCGCACTTCAAGGCTATTTTGACCTTGAAAATGGGTCGGAATGGCTGTGAGGGCCAACCGGATGCATAGCAAAGGTCTTGACGGACGTCCACAAAATATTTTGGCACTTTTGATGTCGGGATCCGGATCACCCAAAAAATGGTGTGCTATAGCACACGAAAAATCGTTGAAATGGGGGTATGCGCGCTTCGGGGCTATTTTGACCTTGAAAATGGGTCGGAATGGCCGTGAGGACCAAGCGTATTCATAACCAAGATCTTGACAGACGTTCACAAAATTGTTTGGCACTTTTGACGTCGGGATCCGGATCCCCCAAAAAATGGTGTGCTAAAGCACACGAAAAGTTGTCGAAATGGGAGTATGCGCGCTTCGGGGCTATTTTGACATTGAAAATGGGTCGGAATGGCCATGAGGGACAACCGGATGCATATCCAATGTCATGACGGACATCCACAAAAATATTTGGCACTTTTGACGTCCGGATCTGGATCACCCAAAAAATGGTGTGCTATAGCACACGAAAAATTGTCGAAATGGGGGTATGCGCGCTTCGGGGCTATTTTGACCCTGAAAATGGGTCGGAATGGCCGTGAGGGGCTACCAAATGCATAGCCAAGGTCTTGACGGACGTCCACAAAAAATTTGGGATTTGACGTCGGAATCCGGATCACCCAAAAAATGGTATGCTATAGCACACGAAAAATCGTCGAAAGTATGCGTGCTTCGGAGCTATTTTGACCTTGAAAATGGGTCGGAATGGCTGTGAGGGCCAACCGGATGCATAGCAATGTTTTGACGAATGTCCACAAATTTTTTTGGCACTTTTGACGTCGGGATCCGGATCACCCAAAAAATAGTGTGCTATAGCACATGAAAAATCATCGAAATGGGGTATGCGCGCTTCGGGGCTATTTTGACCTTGAAAATGGATC